>CM018046.1:35614956-35959956 GCA_008638375.1 Nyssa sinensis
CACAGCACACTTCGTTCGTTTTAGAAATCCGAATGCGATTTTGAATCAGCTGGAGCTGTTTTTCCAGTTTCTCCCGGAAAACTTTCTGTTTGGGATCCTTTGCTAGTTGTGCCCTCGTCATCATAGGAGTAACTTCTCGTCTTGGCTCATTTTTGTGTTTAGTTAATTCTCTGTTTTAAAAACACAATTTACCGTGTCAAGAAAAATAGATTTCTACAATCATACTCTTCTGGAGTTCCATTAACTTTAATTTAAAGTTATTTACTTAACATGTTACGTGTCGTGTCTTTTCGTATTTCATTTCTCGTATTGCCTCGGTTTAGTTCTTTGGCAACATTTTAGTTCATAGTCATCTAACAGATTGCTATTCATCAAATTTTATGTCCTTTTTATTTATACATCCTCTTTTGGTCGAATAGACTCTACATTTGAGTCCGGAGTGTCGAAGAAAGTCGGTTAGGCTTTCCAAGAATTTAATTCGGACTGTTATATGAAAAAGGACAAAATGGTCATTTTTATCGTTTTACGTGTCATATTTTTCTGTACTTCGTTTCGTAATTTGGACTCCATTTTTGAGTCCGGGATGTCAAAGAAAGTTAATTTAGACCTTCTTTGATTTTATTTGGCTTTAGGGGTACCAGGGGTATTTTGGTCATTTTACCCCTTTAAGTGTCTTTATTTTTTGGGACCCCGTTTCATGTCATGGACCTCACCATCGGACTCAGAAGGTCCGAGATAGTAAGAATACACTAATAACTTGTAAATTTTTGGGGTCAGGGGTATTTTGGTCATTTACCCCTTACGTGTATTTATTTTTCGGGCTCCGTCTCGTAAAACGGACCCTACCATTAGTCTCGGAATGTCCAAAATAGTAAAAATACACTATTCATAAGCTTAATTTGGACTTCATTTACCCTATTTATGAGCCAAGGGTAAAATAGTAATTTAACCTTATTTATTAAATAATTAAATTAATAATTTAATTATTTAATTATTTTTCAGGGGCCTTAATGCATAAATTTTCCCTCAGTTGGGCCACAGTAGCATTTCTAAAAACTTCTGGGGTCAATCCGTAAATAGGTAAAGTGTTGGTTTATTTTATTTTTAATTAATTAAATAAACCAAAGGGTTCGGTCCAATTTGAAATGAACCAGTCCGGTTCAGTCGCAAACCAACCGGTTTAGCCGGTCTGCTTACATGTGGCTGACGTCATGATGATGACGTCAACCCTATATCTCATTTTATTTAAACCGACATCCTAAACGGCGTCGTTACATTTAATCGGTGGCAAGCCCAGAGGCTGCCACCTGTCCGAGTCGGCTCAGCCCCATTTTTAAAACGAGTTGACTCGTCTTCATCTTCCCCACGAGACCCCCCTCTGAAACCCTAATTCCCGAATTCCTTTTTCTCCTATTTCGTGCAGTTTGGATCCATGGATCCTCACTGTTTTTGTCCCAAAATGTTTCTAAGAGATAAACGAGTAGATTGGCATTCGTTTTGGAGTTTAAAACTCCTTCATATGTTCGGTTTTGGTTTGGATAATCCAAACTGTCATTTCGGTCGTTCATGCTTATTTCTTAACCAAACTTCATGGATTTTGTTTGCTATGATCCCCTCTTCATGGGGATTCATATCTTGTTCCTAATCATCAATTTAAACTAAGTTTTAAAAAGGTTGGGGTGTAACCCGTAACCTGCAACTAAACATTTGAGGGTCATTTTTTGAGATTTTAGGTCGCGGTCACATGTTTTTATAACCTTCATGGCTTCTTCTTGAAGCCTTAATGTACCATTTTTGGTTTAGTTGCCATGGGTTCAGACCTGCTTCATGCAAGGTCATCCATGGCCGTAGCTTATGAGTCGTGTAATCTTAGGTGTTTTTAAGTTAAATTTTCATGCTTGTTATGATTAGAATGTGTTCTAGACATCATATATATCAAATGGAAGCTTTAAATCAGTTTGTATGTAGAGAAATTCTAGAGAGAGAATTTTGACAGTTTGAACATTCTCACCTTTTTGGTTAGGGTTTTCCTCCTTTTCTCTCTGATTTTCCTTCCTCTTCTTCTCCTTCAGTTCCCTTCTTTTGGTTTCTTTCGTGAGAGATCAACATGCATTGCATGTTTGGCTTTTAAAGCAAGGTAGCCGACCTCTCTCTCTCTCTTCATGTTCTCTCTCTCTCTACAGCTATCTCTCTCTCTACATTCTGAATTCTAGCCCTACACAGCTCTCCCATCTCATTAATTTTTACTTTTTCTTTTTCAACTTTGCATTGAATTTCATAAAATATTTATACATATATATATACATATATATACATATACACATATATATATACAAGACACACACACACACACACCAGCCGACACACACACACACACTCACACTTGTTAACCTTTTTACTTTTTAACTTTTTCATATTTCTTTCATTTAATATATATATACATATATACACATTTAATTAATACATATATATATATATCCATTTTCTTATAATTAATTAATTAATTAAATAATTAATTAATTATATATATATAATTTCTTTTCCTCGTAATACGTGTCATGTGACCCGGTATCCCGGGTCGGGATATTACACCATGTGTTTGATGCATTGCTACATTGAACTTGCATAATGAAAGCATGGCATATTGACATAGTGTGATTCTTTGGAAGCATAGTGTGAGTTGAGCACTTGGTGCTGTACATACTTCATTACTCATGTCCGTCGGGGAATGTAACACCCCGACCCTGTTTAATTAATAATTAAATTATTAATTATTAATTAGTACCAACTTAGAAACAAAAAAAAAGGGGCCAAAAGAGCAATGGACAAGTCTTGAACCCTTGACCAAGTGAGGCAAGGTTTTAAAGTTCCAAAAATTTACCACTTGGCCCATAAGCACTTTTGTGCTATAATGTGCATAAGATATGTATATATGTCATGTAATGCCCCAAATTCTGAATATCAAGACGAGGTGGCAGCCCCCCATTGGACCACCACACCCACCAATTGGCTTTCATGCACATCAAATCAAATATATGAAAACTATAATATATGATGTATAGTTGTACCTCATGTTGCGTGTATGGTATGGAAATGCAGAAATCAGAATTGATGTATGTCTGTGGGTGCAACTGTTGAGAGTGGGTAGGGCAGTGTGTGGGTGATGATGTAGAGAGAGAGTCTAGGGAGAGAAACAATGAGAATACAAGCTTGTATGTCCATGGTGTGTGCATACAAGTCATGTCTCACTCAAATGCACCATGAAGGAGGCGTGATTGCATTTGGAAAGACCCAAAGACCAGAACTGAGCCATGAATGAGGGAGCAGTGGTCTGAACCAAGGTAAAACCCTTCAAACTGAAAATTTTTCTGTTTGAGAATTCTGGTACTGTTTTGATGTATTGAGCCCTATTACTGCATGCATGATAGTTAGATTGTAAATCTGGGTTAAATGCATCAGTTTTAGACCACTGAAACAGCCCCAAACCCACTGGCCGTACGTAGGCAGCCATTAATGACCTTCAACAAGCAGGTCTGAAACGGCTAGCACAAAATAGATTCCTAACCTTTGGAACCTGATCTAGACTTTTCTAGGATCTCAAAAACACTGATCCGTGACCTGGAAACCCAGGTTTAGACCCTCAAAATCGAAACTATTTGTCTCGGCCATGAAACCCAAATTCTATAATGGGCTCTTAAATTGAAATTTATGAATGGGATGTTGATCCCCATGGACAAACGGTCACAACCAACCAAGAATCATCAACTTTGGTTGAGAAATGAGGCCATACGACTGAACTATGTCCCCTCATGATAATTGAGCTAAACAGAGCTCAATCCTTGGATTCGAGGTTCTACACTCATGCCAAAAGTTTGGTTAAACTTCTAGGAATGTTTTAGAAGCAAAAACAGAGAGAATCGGTACTTGAAATGTCACGAAAATGGAAAAGAAATTCCCTGCAACTAGGGCAACAGTGCCCTGCGCGATGGCGAAGACGGAGTCGACTCGGTCGAGTTGACCGAGTCATGCCGAGTTGAGGAACGGCTACTGTGTTGATGCTACGCCATTTTGGGTTTAAAAGATTTAAAAATTTAACTGAATTTGACCTATTTGGTTACGGGCTTTAAAAATTAAAATTTGGATTTGGCTAATCTTGAACACGGATAAGGGGGCAATTGGGGTTAATTGGAATATTAAATTCCGGTTTCCTAAAGAACAGTGAACCGGTTGGTTCACAGTGTTTTTGGACCGGTTCAGTTCTTGAACCTAAGAACCGGACGGTCTGAACCCTTAAATTATAAAATTAGTTTTGAACCCCTGAATGTTTTCTGAAATTACACTTTAACCCCAACTGTTTTGGGGAATTGTACCGTGGTCCAGATTTGGAAAAATTGTTCATTTAAGCCCCTGAAAAATTAATTAAATAATAAAATAATTATTTAATTATTTTATTAAATAGGTAAAATTATAATTTTACCCCTGGATATTAAATATGTCAAACAGAGTCCAAATAAATTAAATGAATAGTGTATTTTCACTATTTCAGGCATTTTGGACTCAATGGCGAAGTCCGATTTTGGAAATACAGTACCGAAAAATACAAACCTATAAGTGACAAATGACTGTACTGCCCCTGATGGTACCTAGACCCAAATAAGAATAAAAGATAGCCCATTCTGATTATGTCGGGCATTCCGGACTCAATGGTGGAGTTCGATTTAGGAAATTAAGTCCCGAAAAATACAGACACACAAATGGTAAATGACTGAATTGCCCCTAGTGATACTCAGGGCAGATTAAATATAAAAGATAGTCAAACTTAATTATGTCGAACACTTTGGACCCAATGGTGAGGTCCATTTCATGAACTGGAGTCCCGAAAAGTTTGGTTACACAACATATAAAATTACCAAACTTGCCCCTGATGCTATATGAGACCTAAATAAAGTCCAATTGGGACGAAACTGATACCGGTGGGAGCCCAGATACTGGTGAGACTGTATACCTGAATAAATGACGATCCGGAGTCAGAATCTTACGACTTGGAGGCTGTTCTTGCTACTACTGTGGCTAGGAGGGACATTTTGCGAGAGAGTGCCCCCAAAAGGGTCAGGCCACGACAAGCACTGCTTCGGTTAAAGCGCCAACACTCGGAGTAGCAGCACCTAGACCCCCGACCCAAATGAGTGGACAGGGGAACGTCCAGCAGCAGGCAGGATGGGCTTTCTCTATCTTACCAAGAGACGTGCAGGCTAAAACTTCCATAGTCGCAGGTACTCTTTTAGTATGTTCACAGCCTGCTCATGTTTTATTTGACACTGGATCTACACATTCATTTATATCCCCTACATATGCTGCTAGTTAAACATAGTGACAGAACCTTTAGGATATTCATTGAGTGTTTCTATACCATCGGGGAAATCATTATTGGGGGATACTATGTATAGGAATTGTGGGATACAGATTGGGGATGCATGTTTAATTGCTGACCTTATACCATTGGGAATTTGTGGTTTGATGTCATTCTTGGAATGGATTGGTTGGCCGCTAATCATGCTACGATAGATTGTGTGGCCAAATGAGTTCTCATAAAGAACCCCCGATTTTTGACAATTGATTTTGAGGGGACAAGGGTGGGTTCTCCACCCTACTTCGTTTCCTCTATCCAGGCTAGGCATCTACTTCGCAAGGGATGCCATGGGTTCTTATGCAGTGTCCAAGACACTAACCCTTAGTAACGTGAGTTAGAAAAGATTCCCATCACTAGGGAATTTCCCGAGGTATTTCTGGATGATTTTCTAGGGATGCCCATAGATAGGGAGATTGAGTTTTGCATCAATGTACTGCCAGGCACTACATCGATATCCAAGACACCATATAGGATGGCACCAGCAGAACTGAAGGAGCTGAAGCTCCAGTTACAAGAGTTATTGGACAAGGCTTTATACTACCCAGCTCGCCACCATGGGGTGCACCTGTATTGTTCGTAAAGAAGAAGGATGGAACCATGAGGTTGTGTATTGACTATCGAGAGCTGAACAAGGTTACCATCAGGAACAGATATCCACTACCTAGAGTAGATGATCTGTTCGACCAATTGAAGGGAGCTCAGGTGTTCTAAAAGATCGACCTGAGGTCCGGTTATCATCAACTGAAGGTCAGACCTGCTGACATTCAAAAGACGGCATTTAGAACACGGTATGGACACTATGAGTTTCTCGTTATGCCATTTGGGGTGACCAATGCCCCAGCTGCATTCATGGATATGATGAACCGTGTGTTCAAGCCGTACTTAGATGACTACGTGATTATGTTCATAGATGATATCTTGGTTTATTCCAAGAATTAGGAGGAATACGAGGTACATTTGAGGAGAGTTCTACAGAAGTTGGGAGAGCAGAAGTTGTACGCTAAGCTGAAGAAGTGTGAGTTATGGCTCCCTAGTATAGCATTCCTAGGACACGTGATTAGCAAGGAAGGAATCTTTGTCGATTCTCAGAAGATCGAGGCAATCATGAATTGGCCTCAGCCTACTAGTGTCACGGAAGTGCAGAGTTTCATGGGGTTAGCAGGCTACTATAGGAGATTTGTTAAGGACTTCTCCAAGATAGCTACGCCTATTACCTAGCTAACCAGGAAGGGTGTTCCTTTTGTTTGGACAAAGGAACAGGAAAGGAGTTTCCAAGAGTTGAAGGAGCGTCAAGTTACAGCCCTTGTATTGACAATGTCAGATGGAACCAAAGGGTTTGTGATCTATAGTGAAGCCTCATTCAAAGGCTTGGGGTGTGTGTTGATGTAGAATGGAAGAGTGGTAGTGTATGCCTCACGACAGTTGAGACCCCATGAGGGGAATTATTCGACATACAATCTCGAGCTAGCAGCCATTGTCTTCGCCTTGAAGATATGAAGACATTACTTATACGGAACTATGTGTGAGATCTTCACTAACCATAAGAGCCTTAAGTATCTGTTTACACAGAAGGAACTCAACATGAGACAACGCCATTGGTTAGAGTTGTTGAAGGACTACGAGGTCAGCGTACAATACCACCCTGGGAAGGCAAACATGGTAGCTGACGCTTTTAGTTGAAAGTCATTAGGGAGTTTGGCTTGCCTGTTGACAATACAGACAGAGATACTGGAGACTTGAAGGATATGGACATAGAGATAGTTCTGCCCATCTTTGAGGCAATGTGTGCAAATGTCACAGTCAGTCTATCGATTGTGGACAGAATTAGAGAGCAGCAGACTCATGATGAGAAGTTGACTAAGCTTTATCAAGAAGCTGAGACAGGCATAGACTTCGAGTTTTCAGTATGAGAGGGGATGTTATATTATCAGGGCAGGATCTGCGTACCCGATGTTCCAAAGCTCTGGAAGGAGATTCTTGATGAGGCAGATAATTTGAGAATTGTTTTGCATCCAGGGAATACCAAGATGTATCATAATGTCAGGGGTACTTATTGGTGGTCTGGGATAAAGCGTGACATAGCTGAGTACATAGCACAATGTGCCAAGTGCCAGCAGTCAAAGTAGAGCACCAGAAGCCTGGCGGACTTCTACAGTCGCTACCTATTCCTGAGTGGAAGTAGGAACACATCACAATGGACTTTGTGTCAGGGTTGCCAAAGACAGCAACAGGGAGTGATTCTATTTGTGTCATTGTGGACAGGTTGACCAAGACAGCTCATTTCCTAGCAACCAAGACGACACAGACACTACAACGACTAGCCGAGTTATATATCAAGGAAATTGTCAAACTTCACGGAGTTCTAGTATCGATTGTATCTGATAGGGATCCACGATTTGTGTCATGATTCTGGAGAGGTCTACAGCAAGCTATGGGTATAAAACTGAGTCTTAGTACTGCGTATCATCTCGAGACTAATGGCCAATCAGAGATGACGATACAGACTCTAGAGGACTTACTACGGTTCTGTATCATAGACTTTGAGGGGAGTTGGGAGGATCAGTTGCCACTAGTAGAGTTCACATAGAATAATAGCTATCAAGCTAGTATTGGTATGGCACCATATAAGGCATTATACGGTAGGAAGTGTCGGTCACCACTATGCTGGACAGAGGTGGGTGAGAGGAAGCTCTATGGGCCAGAGATAGTGGAACAGACTACAGGGAAGATACAGCTGATCCGACAGCGTTTACTAGTGACTCAGAGCCGACAAAAGAGCTATGCAAATGCTCACAAATGAGAGTTGGAGTTCACGGTAGGCGATTATGTGTTCTTAAAAGTGTCACCCATGCAAGGTGTAATCAGGTTTGGCAAGAGGGGAAAGCTCAGGTCGAGATACATTGGGCCTTTCAGGATCACAAGAAAGATTGGACCCATTGCTTACTAGCTTGCATTACCTTTAGAGTTAGCACATGTACACGATCTGTTTCATGTTTCGATGCTAAGAAAATGTATACAGAATACAGATTAGGTAGTTGAGCACGAGCCGTTAGATGTCCAAAAGAATCTGAGTTACATAGAGCATCCAGTTCAAATATTGGATCGTCGAGATCAGGTTCTACGGAACAAGACTATTCCATTAGTCAAAGTTCTATGGAGGAATCACCAAATAGAGGATGCTACTTGGGCACGAGAAGATGACATGCGCGCCAAGTATCCACATTTATTTTCATAATAGTATATGCTAAGTTTGGGGACAAACTTATTTTTAAGGGGGTAAGAATGTAATATCCCGACCCAGGATATGACACGTATACCGAGGTAGAACCGATCGAGTAGTGTAACACTAGTTGTAACCGAGATGTTAAGCTTTATATCAAGATATCATAGAAATTGAATGGTATTGGAATGTGAACGGTTCATTTTTATAGATATTTCTAAGCGATGCCTGAGTAGCCCAAGACCTAGCCTCGTAATACGTGTATGCACGTATTTCCATGCATATGAACGTTTGCATGCATGCGTAGTTTAACTTAAATAAGTGTATGTATACGCTATTAGAAATAGATTTATATGCACATATATGGATATATATATATGTATGTATATAATGTATTATATATGTGTATATATATAAATACATATGAGTATAATGTATAGTATATGTGTATATGTATATAAGTATTTAAATACTTATAATCAAAGAAAATAAAGAAAGGAAACAGAGAGGAAAGAGGGTTGTTTGTGTGCTGTATGTGTGTTAAGTGGGTGAGGTGAGGTGTGCAGCTGGGAGGAAGGCAGCAAGGCTGCCGACCTTGAGAGGGCAAGTGGGATTGTATATATATTATGTATCTTTTATGTAGTGGTGCGTGGATGGTAGAGGATGAATGAGCGGTATATGTAATAGCCCGACCCGGAATGTGACACGTATACCGAGGTAGGTTGACTAAGTAGTGTAATCTGAGCTGTTAAGCTCTATATTATGGTATATTATACACTGTACGATTTTGGAATGTGAATGGTTCGATTTGTGTAGTCAATGTCGGGCAATACCCGAGCAATTTAGGACCTAACATCGTGATACGTGTACACACGCATTTCCATGCACATGCATACTTCATGAACGCATAGTAGATATGAAATAAGTGTATGTATACGCAATTTAAAATGAACTTATATACACATATCGTTATATATATGCATGTATAAATTATGTACTTAATGTGTATATATATATATGTAGGATGGTGTAAAATACATATATGTATATATATATGTGAATTAAATACATACAAAAGGGAAATAAGGGATGCATGTATACTGAGTGACTAGTGTGTGTGTCACTATGTGTGTGTGTGTGTGTGTGTTTAAGTGTGTTAGGGAACAGCACCAAGGCTGCCAACCTTAGTGCAAGTGGGGCTGCCAATATATGTATACATATATTGTGTAGGATATGAGTGAATGGTGGGGATTGGATGGGCGGTTCACAACAGTCAAGAATGACTGTAAGAGATAGAGAGAGAGAGAGAGAGTAAAGAGAGAGAGTAGAGAGAGGAAGAGGTCGGTTATGATTGGTGTATATATATGTGTGGTGCGTGAGATAGGAGATAGAAAAGGAAGACCAAGAAGGGAACTATGAAAAAGACAGATATTAAAGGTGGTGTGTCTATAAAAGCTGGTGAAGTAGGCGAAGGTGAAGCATAAAGAACATCTACCACTTAGGCAATGTCTAAAGCAACTCTTAAGGGGGTTTCCCTTCTAAAAGTTTATTAGATAGAGGTTGGTTCACCTGCACTACCAAATCTCGAAGGATGTTGAGGTGCATTTTTATTTTTGCCCACCATATTTGGTTGAAAAGAGGAAAAATAAGAAGGGTCTGACCCTTACTGGTTTTGGGAAGTTAAAGTAACTTGCCCTTGAGAATGGGCAGCTGATTTGGGCGGTGCCAAAAAGAACAATCGGAGCGGGCTGATTACGAGAGACTAAGTTGTGTGCTAATTGTTTATCATTTGCTTAGTGTGTTGAATAGAGTTAAGGGTAGTGAGGATTGCCTCCATAAAGGGAATTGAGGTGTCAATCGAAGTTGTGGGCATTTTCCCTTTTGAGGGATGATTATCTATGATGTTTGAAACTCGCCCCTCTTCCTTAAAGTGTTCCCCCATTTGCATCTCACTTCTAAAATCGTGGGCATATTTGATGAATTGCAATTCGAAGTGGAGTTTCCAAAATATGAATGGCCTGGATGCCATAGAAGTGAGGTGGATCAAAGATATGAGTTGTGTAAGGAGTGGAACTTGTGCGTTAGATGCTAGATGGGCCCTCAGTATGAAGGAGTACAGAGAAAGTTGTAATACCTTGACCCAGATGTAACCGAATAAGTTATGTAACCCAAGTTGTTAGGGCTTTACGTTATGACACCGAATAAAATGGATGGTTTTGGAATCAATAGCTTCGGAAGTACGGATGGTTTTTGAGCAATGCCGAGCAAGCCATGAACGGATACCGAAATAAAAATAAAATTCCAAATAAGATAAATAAAATAAAACAAAAATAGGAAAAGAAAATTTGAATAATAAATAATAATAAAATTAGAATTGAAAAATGAAAATGAAAATGAAATAAGAAATAACAAGTATATTAATGAAATAAAATATGAATAAAAATGTATTATTTATATATGTGTATATACGTATACATGTACATATCTATATGCGTGTGATATATATATGGACATATATTGTGCAGTATATATATAGGTATATATAATAGGCTACATATGTGTATATATTTGCATGTGTGTATTTGAGATAAACACATAATGAGATAAGGGAGGGGAATTTGAATTTAAATCAAATAAGGGGATGGGGTGAGAAGGATTGCGGCAACAGGGGGATGAGGGAGAGAAAGATACAGTGGGTGCAGGATACGTGAGTTGTTGTGTATATGATGCATATGTGAGTGGTTGAGGGAGAGTTAGGAAAGGAGTAAGGCAGAGAAAAATAGATTGAAGCTAGTAGAGATAGAAGAGGAAACCAGGAGAAAAATGGAAAAGGGAAGGGGTTCGTGGCTGGGGAAGAAACTCAGAAAAGGTAAGATCTGATTTTCTTTTCTTTTTTAAATTTAAAGCACAAGGTATAGATTGAATAACAGGGCCATAATAAGCATGAGATTAGGAGTTTATAGAAAAAAGAATCAAGCAAAATGAGCTAAGAACGACTGAGAAAACGGTAGTTGCAGGGAGCGAGTGATAATCGGGTTGTGTGATTTTTGGTGCATTTAACTCAGTTTAAATGGTGGGGAACTAGTCCTAGGAAGTGCATAAATTGAATGGGAGATTAAATGGGCGAAAACCATGAAGGAACATGCTTGGAAAAGAGGAAAAATCCTTTCGCCGGAATTGCATGTTGGCCGGAAACGACCATTCTATTGGCTTTATTCATAGCCAAGATGCCCCCTAACTGCATTTTGAAAGTTGGATATGAGTTGTCCATGACCTGTAGTTTGAACCCCATTGGAAAAACCCGAGTAACTTGTTGCCTGCGAGTTGCCGTCAATGGAGGGGTCAACTGGAGTACACGGAGAAGACGCTATTGTTTGCTGTTAGGATGGGCCAAAATGGGTCGAGTCAGACTCGACCCACCAGCTTAAGGGGCTGCCCAAAACTGTAGTGTGTAATATTGTATTTAAGTGTGATATGGGGTGTGTGGCTGGGAGCTTAGGGGAATTTAAAATTAGAATAGGAATATATTGCTCCTATTTCAATCCATTAGCCACTGTTTGGCTTATGAAACTAAAAAAATAAAAAATGTAAAGGGCGGTGACTTGAACCTGTGACCAAGGGGGAAGAGTGGGAAGAATA
Source organism: Nyssa sinensis (assembly GCA_008638375.1). Taxonomy (NCBI): domain Eukaryota; kingdom Viridiplantae; phylum Streptophyta; class Magnoliopsida; order Cornales; family Nyssaceae; genus Nyssa; species Nyssa sinensis. Next base: position 35,627,226 of record CM018046.1, read on the forward strand.
GACCACTATGCCACTGAGGCACTTGTGGTCTATTGTGCCTCAATTAATATATATATATATATATATTAGATACAATTAATTAAATTAAATAATTAATTAAATTAGTAATTATTCAATTAATTCCCAATATACAAACGAGTCAAATAAATAGTGTAAACACACTATTTTGGACCTTCTGGATTCAATGGTGAGGGCCGTTTCACGGGATGGAGTCCCAAAAAATAAAATACCTGTAGAAACGTCAAAATGACCAAAATGCCATATGTCAAATGTGACTCAAACGGACTCCGATTGGGTTAAGTAAATAATGGATTTTTATTATTTCAAACCTTCTAGACTTAACGGTGAGGTCCGATTTGGGGAAACAAAACCCAACAAAGTAGAGGCACGTAAATGACCATTTTGCCCTTGGGTAAATTAGTCCAATTATAATTTTGAAGGCCTAAATTAGTAAAAAGGATATTCATAATAATGAGACATAAATTCGATAAAAGGCATTAAAACTAAAATACATTTACTGATATATATAGGAGACTCAAGAGGAAAAGGGAAGGTCACAGAATATTAAAACGCGTTAAAAAGGTAAGTGAATTCTTATCTCCTATACGTGACTTTTCAAGCCACGATTTTTCTATTACTGCCAAAACTTGTACTCATGTATATATATCCACTATTATTGTTCCCACCATGGATATTGTCCTACCTGGTGGATGCCCTATTGGTTGATATCTCATGCCTTGATTCATTATGTTGATGTCTATTCACTATATGCTTAAGTTATGATGTTCTATATTTTGTACACTTCATATGGAATAAAATATAATCCTAATTTATGTTAAATGCTGGGTTTTGTGCTCAGACACATTACCCATCTAATGCTATCTGATTGACTGGGACCTACGGGTCAAATGGACACATGGCAAGATGGCATTTTTATGCAGTGAGTTTAATTAGGGGTGTCAATTTTTAACACGACACGACAACACGACTTGAACACGACACGAAGTTAACGGGTTTGGGTTTAGTATAAATGGGTTTGGGTCATAAACGGGTTGACACGTATAACACGATTAATAAACAGGTCAGGTTTGGGTTTTACTAGTGTCAACCCGTTTAACACAACTTAACACGTTTAATTATAAAATATATTATGAGTTAAGGTAATTCATCTCACATCAAAAATTTATCAAGGTTTTAAGATTTTTTATTTATAAAAGAGATTTCTACTTTGATTTAACCCATATTCAAAGTTACTAAACTTGAAAATTATCTATACATATTAAAAGATAGGTAAATTTTTTTATTTGAAAAATAAAAAAATTAAAATAAACGGATTAAGTGTGTCAACACGTGTAACCTGTTTAATAAATGAGTTGGGTTTGGGTTTTGAAACTTGACATGATTAGTTAATAGTGTCGGGTTTGGGTTCACATATATTTTCGAATATGTATGCCTTGACACGGTTCGAACATGACACAATAACAGAAATTGACACCCCTAAGTTTAATATGCATTTTATGTGCATTCATCAAAATAGGGGGCCGGGCCCCAAAAGACCGAGGGTCTGCCAAACCCTGAACAGAGTAAATGCATCATTCATGTTGATTGTAAACTTAACGTGTATTGGTTTCATAGGTTGTTTTCACTTCCCTATGAATAAGTTTCATTGTTCCTATTCATTGAATTTGATTGTGACCGTCCTATTGTGGTAGTGTTCATGTTGAATTGTTATTTTTGAGCTTTATTCCATATCCATGCTACACCATTACTTTCACTTGTTATTGGGCTTTACTGTTCCTTGGCCTTTGTGGCACTTTACTGTTGACTACAACCGTTGTTATGATTGGCTATCATGTTACCTTGTTTTAGATTTTTCTATGTCATCCCTAACCCATATTTGAGATAGGTTTTTACTTATTAAGCTTTGTTAGCTCATCCCATTCATTATATGTTTCAGGTAAGAATGCTACATAACCACAGTAGGAGGTCAAGAGCATAGGGAGACAGTTGAGGAGCACAATAGAGTGATATAGTCTCTCCCATGTACTCAACACCTAAAAGTGGTTATGTTAGACTATTGCCAGTTTATTTTTAGACTTTGAATAAGGCTTGTAATAAGGCTTCCGCACTTTATTGATTATGTTACATTATTTATTGTTATCATTCATTTTAAGAATGAAAAAAAAAAATAGGGACGGCCATTGGGACAGCTCCGTGACATGAGATCCGCATAGGGTGGGTTTCAAGTCGTGACAAAAGTGATGGAAATTTAGAACCTTCATGAGAGATTCCTAAAAAACTAGGGTGAGACTTGGGATGCTCTATGCGATTCTAGATATGAGGAATCCGAGTGGCACAAGATTCTAGGCACGAGGAATGAGTGCGTTACGAGATTGCTAAGAGTCAACTCTCTTGGGTAGTTTGCTAATTATTAATTAGAACCGACATAAAGAATAATTAAGAAATTTATCAGCAACCTCAAAATGGTCATGACAGACCAATAAAATAATTAAGCACATCAAAAATGAGGGCGTAATGTCCGAACCTAATTACCAATTAATTAGGTGAAATGGTGTCATTTTAACACTATGAAAACTCGAATTAGCGAACTATGACGGCCACAAATAAATAATAACTGATACGAGGCCTTTGATAACGAGGCTAACCAAAATACGAAACCCACAGAAGAAACCGCGTTGAAAAATGAGCAACGAAAAATAAAATATTTAGAAAATAACGAAAACGGAATTCTGCGCCAACCAAACAGGGCCTAAGCCCAAAATGTGGAAAAATGCCCAAAAGTGAGGCCAAAGGGATTTGAACCCTTGACCAAATGGGGCAAGATTCTTATTACCCAAAAACTTACCAAGTGGGCTGTTAGCATTTTTGTGCATATATGTACAACCAACTTGTACTTAAACCCAAATTAGCCAAGGCCACCTCCCAAATTGGCCAATGGCCATGCATGCAATCCCCACATTGTCACGACCCGAAATCCACCCTATGCGGATCTCGTGTCGCGGGGCCGACCCGAAGGCCGTCCCTACTTTTTTCATTCCTGTATCATAGTACTAATATGCAAAGTACTAAAACCTCAAAACAATAACAGCGGAAGTCTTATCAGTAATAATACATCAACGGAAGTCTTTCAATACACAATGTTAGCGAAAGTCTTTACAATACATAATATGGTTCTACATAAACAAAATAAGAACCAAACATGACTAGCACCCGAGGGTGGTGAATACATGGGAGAACTAAAACATAAACTGATGCATTTCCTCAAATGTCCTTCTACGTCTTTAGACTCCTACCGGGGTCTCGCGGCATCAGTACCTGAAATGGGGGTGAGGAGGGTGGAATGCGCTACAAGAGCCCAGCAAGTAAATACAGATCTCCGACACTGGTATCGAGGATCATAAAAGAATATGAATCCAAGAATAAGAATATGATAGCCAATCATAAAAATAAGATGCTATAATAGCCAATGGGAACAGTTGCCATAAAGGCCAATAAACAATAGAACACAATGTACAATTAGGAGTAAGGGACATAACATCAACATGAAACTCTTAACATGTGAACAGTGGCAAATGAACAGTGGGATCACAATGTGTAATCAGTAGGAATGGCATAACAATGTCCTGGAATTCTCGACGATAATACAATAACAAGAAAGTGCTGCCATTATAATTGATCACAATAAATCAATCAAGGAATATCTCGCAATACAAGATAATCACAAGAACAATGTAATTCAATAATTTTAGTTGAGCAATCGTATAAGAGATGCTTTTGTTCTGTGTCAGGGCTTGATATGCCCTCGGTCCTTGGGGGCCCGGTTTACCCCCTTCAGTGCATTCCAGTGTATGGCCATATGTCCGTTCACGGACTCGACCCGAAGGTCTTCAGTGTATTTAAAAGCATCGGATGGATATTGTGACTGAGCACAAATCCAGTATACATAAACATTTCATGATCATAAATGATTCCATAGGGGTATATAAAAATGGAATATCATCAATTCAATGGAAACATAACAATAGGCATTTCAAAGCACGGTTCAACATGATAACAATGGTACAACAATAAATCAATGTCCACCAGATAGAACAATATCACATTGTGGAGACAATAACATCAGATACGCTCAGGAGTACAAGTTTGGCAGTAAAAGAATGAACTTGGCTTGATAACACCACATGGAAGAGAAAGGGTATCTACTTACCTTTAATCATGCATTCGTCCTAAATCAGTCTCCTGTGGGTTGCCTCTTTCCTGTCGCGTTCCCTATATATCAGTAAATGCGTTTTAGAATAATACTATTCATCAAATTCTATGCCTTGCTATGATAAGTATTTCTAATACTTATTTAGACTTTACCATTGAGTCCGGAATGCCGAAGAAAGTCAGTTTAGGCTTTCACGGAATTCAATTTGGACTTCTGTACTTAAAAGGGCAAAATGGTCATTTTGCACTTTTACGGTTATTTTATTTTTTGGGAGTCCGTCTCGTGAAACGGACCTCACCATTGATCTTAGAATGCCCGAGATAATACAAATTGACTATTTATTTGTATCATTTGGAGTCCGTTTGACTTATTTTAGAACTTGAGGTATTTATATAATTAATTTATTAAAAGAATAATTAAATTTAAACTTTGTCTCAAATGGTCGACTGGTTTGTAAATATCCTTAAAAGGCCGACTGATTCGAATTTATTAAAAGTCAGCTATTTTGTGATTTCCGTTAATTTGTTCACTGAACTGTAAATACTTAAGGTTAATTTATAGCCTTTTTGTCAATTTATCTCACTAGCAAGTATCCATGGCTAACTTCGCAGTATTACCAACTAAGTTAAATTCTTTACAGTGACATAGAGGCTGCATAAAGACTAATGAAATATACAGCCAATGTACCAACAAGAATAAGCCGAGCCTTGACTCCAGCAAAATATAAACTCATGAGGCTATACATATCTATAAATATTGTTGCATTTGGTAAACACTTGAAGCAGAATAAAGACCCATTATGAAAATCAAACCTGATTACTCGGCTATTATCTAACTGCCGTATCAGTTTGCAGCAGCAGCTCCAATTGCTGCAGTTTCAACACTCATTGTCCCTAAGAACTCATCATCGTTTCTGCTATAGCTCGATTATTCTTTACAGCTTATCCAAATTGTAACAACACGGACAGTAACCTACTGCTAGACCTCCATTGCTGGACAGTGGCAGTCTCGGCTAGCTCTCTCAATTTCTCCCCGATCTGTTACATCATATTTTATAAATCAGTCCCTGTTGCCCATTTCTTTCTCCCGCACTCACTGCTGCTACTCTCTACCTGATCTTTTACTATTGTAGAGTCTTTAACTGCTACAGATTTTTCCTATGTACAGCCGCTACATCTGCTGTACTCTAATGGAACAATACTCCATCAACTTCTTTGCTGAATTCTTTCTTATCAGTCAAAACCGACACTAACGGCAGCACTAAGACTTCATAATATTTCCCCAGTCAGCACGTTTCTCCTTCAGCTCAAGCGTTGCCGTCTCAGAGACCAACATCAACGGTCCCTCTCCGTCTGATGGCCCGTTCGAGCAGCTACCGCCTGACTCTCTCAATCTTCCCCACACCCTGCTGCAGCGCTGCTGCTATTCTCACTGCCGCAGCAAATTTTGCAACAACAGTTCATGCAGCTCTACTTTCTTCCTTCCTCACTCGGTCAACTGCTACACAAGCATACGTACATATATATACACTATACAAATTTCCCCTGTTCCGATCCATCTCAGTTCTTCCAATAAAATAAAACTAATTGTAGACATATTTGCACTGCATCAAGGTCTGCTCCTCCCTATTATTAATTTCGGCTGCTTCAAAATCCTCCTCTCTCTCTCTCTGTTTAACGCCCACATATATATGCATATGGAGGCTTCTGGGCGTTCCCTTAACACTGCTGCATATATATACATATACATAATATTTTTCTCTCTTGATTCACCCATTCAAGAGTTCCATGAAATCTGCTGGACTTTGCTATCAGCTCCAGTTTGAGCATCAAATCCAGCCCTTCTAACAGCAGTTCATGTTGTATTTCAATCCCCCTGTTCCTATCAATTCTTCACCTGCTGCTGCACCATCATCGGCCCCCATTGTACCGCTACACAAACACAAAGATATATGCATACATATACCCCCCTGCTGCACCGATTCTCCTTTCTTTCCTTTGCTTTTCTCTTTGATATTCTCTATACGTGTTCGGCTCCTCTAATTTCATACCTTGACCGAGTATATGGGCGGTGGCTTTGCCACCTGGTTACATGGGAGCTCACGCACACACACCTATACACACACGGCTGCTGTATGCAGCTCACTCAACACCCCCCACATGACACACACTTGCACCGCATGTTGCCACCAATACTACACAAACACACGTAAACCCACCAACTATTGCTGCCACGCTACACCTCACAATATATATATATATAATATTATATATCACTCAGTTGCCCCTATGGTATCAAGGCTGTCACATTACACAATATACACATTTGTAATATATATTGCTCTCTCATGCACTACATGAAATCTTGAGATTGCCACTTGCCCATTTCTTTTCTTTTTCTTTCTTTTCTTTTACTTCCATTGGATTATAATATATACATATATTATAAGCTGACCGTATACACATATATATATATTTTTATATTCATAATCATTTAGATTTACTTTAAAAAAAATTATGCGTCGCCATTCACTTGCACGTTTTTCAGTAAACTCGGCTTCCGATGCAACGGCACTCGGACACCCGTGACTGTTTGCCTCTCGTACCTATGCATCGTAATTAAACAATACAGTCTATTACGCATCCACTTTTATTTATGTCATATAACGACTTATAATTCGGGATTACATTTTATAGCCCGGTCCAACCCGGTGTACATGCTATATCCCGGGTCGGGATATTACACACATCATTAGCCTACATCATCTCCTTTCAACTCATATCAGCCACCGAACCCACTAAGTCTGATACATATATATACACCTATATATATAGATTATATGTAAGAGAAATGCTATATTATATATGCATACCCCACACCCTTTGACCCTCGAAAGGATCTGTGTACTCCTTAAACTGGTGTGTGAGTGTGTGTTCGTGAAGTAGACAGTGAGAGTGAGTGTTAGAGAGAGGAGAGAGAGAAGGCATGGTGTGAGAGGAAGGTGACCATATCCAAGTGTGTGCATGCATATGAGTGTCTTCAAGAGTACCTAAAGAAGTCTGGACAATTTGAGGAATGCTTGGAAGGTCGGATTCAAGCCATAAAAGAGAGAAGCTCACTGTTTGGAGGTATAACCTCAAACTGTACATTTTTTTTGTTTGAATTTCTATACTGTTTTTGATGTTTTGAGCCCTATTAGTTGCATGCATGAGCTATTGTGACACCTAGTGGCTGTTATGAATTAATTGGAAAGGCCAATAGGGCTTGAAGAACCCTAAACCGTGGAAACCGCCATGGACAAACCTCAAAAATAGCAGGTCTGAAACGACTTCTAGAAAAATGATTTTTGACACCTAATGCCCAAAATAGACCTTGTAGGCATCCCAAAATAACCAAGACATGACCAAAAACCTCAAAGGAAGACCCCCGAATATGGAGTTGCAAGTTTCGGCCATGAAACCCAACCCCAATTTTAGGTTCTTAAACCACATTTTTGGAATAGGGGTTGAACCTCCTTGTCATGAGGATCATCTTGAGCCAAACCACGCACGTTTTGGTGGTGAATCGAGGATTTACCAGTCAGTTACAGGTTTGATTATTTCTCCATGAACTGAACGTTTGATCTCTGATTCAAACACCAAATGAATGCCAAACCAGTCCTAGGGTTCCCAGAAACACCTTAGGGTTGAAAGCAAAATGTAAAACATCTTGAAAAGCCACGAAATTGAGAAAAACTGAAACTATAATTAGGGAAACACTACACTGGATGATGAAGAAGACGACGAGTTGATCGAGTCGACTCGTCCAACGCGTCCAGACCCATTGAATTGACTCAACCACGTGTCGAGCTACGGGATGGCCACCACATTATTGGAACGACGACGTTTAGGTTAAGTTTTAAATTTTAAAATGTTAGGGCTGACGCCATCAAGACGTCAGCATTACGTGTTGAACCAGCCCAAACCGGTTGGTTCAGAAAAAAACCTCTATGTCACTGTAAAAACGAACTGAACCCACTGGCTAAGACCGGAACTTGACAAAATTAGATTTCTGACTCTAACAGTTTTACAGATTTGTATTGTGGCCCAGTTCTTGGAATTCTTATGCAAATACACCCCTGGAAAAATAATAAAAAAAGAAAATTATTATTTTATTATTTTATTAAATAAGAAAAATTACTATTTTGCCCTTGGACATTAAATGGGTCAAACGGAGTCTAAATAAAATGAATAAATAGTGTATTTTTACTATTTTGGGCATTCCGGACTCAATGGTAGAGTCCAATTTGGGAAATTAAGACTCTAAAAAATTAAGACACGTTAAAGTGTAATTACCAAATTGCCCCTAATATGCCCGATGTCCAAATAAGACAAGTTATTAGAGTATTCTTATTATCTTGGACTTTCTGAGACCAATGGTAAGGTTCGTTTCATGAGATGGGACTCCAAAAAAATTAAGACACGTTAAAGAGTAAATTACCAAATTACCCCTAATGTGCTCTTAAGCCAAATGGAAGTCCAAAAAGGTCTAAATTGACTTTCTTCGACGTTCTGGACTCAACGGTGAGGTCCGTATTATGAAATAAAGTACAAAAAAATATGACACGTAAATATGTGAAGTTAATAAAGCGACCCTAAAAGTTAATGAAGCTACTAGAAGAGTATACGATAAGAAAATAGCGCTTAAGATTTAAGTTAGGATTTAATACGATGTAAGCATAAGTTAAGAAGCATAAGTTAAGAAGCATTAGTAGGAGATGTTTGAAGTGAATGTGAAGTTAATGGACTATTATGAATTGTTCTTAGGAACTACAAAGGAAAGGGAAAGGCACATCAATAGCGCCAACCCAGACGTATAAGGTGAGTAACCTTGCATTTGAAGTGGACATTTAATTCCACGAATTTGAATGATGTTTTAAATATCAAATTCAGTCTTTATACGGTTCCCGTTTTAATATATTCTGTTATGACATGCTCATTAAATGTTTTTAATACAGTTTCTTTCTTCGAAATATTTAGCATGCCTGAGTAAAATGCCGACTTCCTTAAATATTCTGAATTTGATTATTCCAAGTATTTGAAGTTCTATTGCAAAAGTTATGTGCTACATGTTTTAAATACTCATGAAAAGTATCAATATGAAGAAGCCATGTGATGAATGTTTTACAAGATAACAATGTATAAGCACACAGGCAGGATTTTGGGTTTCTTCGGAACTCAATTGACCTGTTAAAAACCACATAGTCAGGATTTTGGGTTTCTTCGAAACTCAATTGACCTGTCATGTGAAATGCCCAGTAGCAGGATCTAATCCCCCAGGCAATGAGATATCTCCACGTAAAGTAAAACGGGAGTCTGGTTCGAAATAGATTCCTCCTAATCAAAGAGAAAAGATGACACGCTTTTGAAAATAGAAGCAGGTTTTACCCCCATTTTCACTATGTATGTTTATATGTTTTGAAGTAACGCTTTTGAAAATGAAAGCAGGTTTTACCCCCATTTTTCACCATGTATGTTTATATGTTTTGAAATGCTTATACTCTATTTAAAGAAATGTATGTTTAGCTTGAATACTTTAAATGTTTCAAAGCTATTTGTTATGAAGAATGCATATGCTCTATGTTCAAAGTATACGAGCAATTGGTAGTAAGTATTTTATAAACTCTCATGTGCGAAACCACTGCCAATTAAAACCCCATGACAAATACAGGAATTACTGACAAGCTTAGTTTAACTTACCCGGATTTTTATCCGTCCCCCTTTCAAGTGATAGAAAGTGAGTCCTGGTTTTTGATGAAGAAAGTGTTTGATCTATGCTCATTTTGTGGAAGGGCGTAGGAAGTTCATTACAGGATTAGTAGATTTTGGGAAGCACCAAGACTAATAGTTAGTCGCTTTTGGTTATAGACAATATGTAAGCGTTATGTAATTGAGTTTCGAAAGACAAATGAATATGTATTATGTATAAAACTTTAGAATTGTTATTTATGCGCTGAATGTATATTCATGCGTACCGCTATGAAGAGCGGCAGTACCGGGCGGATGTGCGAACGATTTAAATAAGAAAAGAAAAGAAAAAGTTTTTTTTTTTTTTTACGCTTCCGTAACCACAGGCCGCACCGCCATCCGATACTGTTGCTTATGTGAGCCTTACCCTAAGGCCTCCGGGCCGAAGGGTGGCGGTCGCGATACGAGATCCGCACAAGGTGGATTTCGGGTTCTGACAGAGTGGTATCAGAGCAATAGGTTAATGATCTTTGGGGAAGACCGAGTCGTGATTGAGGTTTAGAAGTAATTAAGATTTCTGATGCCACAGAGTGGTATCAGAGCTCTAGGTTATTTGGTCTTTGGGAAAGACCAAGTCATGATTGAGGTTTAGAAATAAATAAGATTTGTTCCAGGCTGACTTAAACAACTTAGGGACTTTAGAAAAATTAGAACAAAACTATGAGTTAGGTAGGTTTTAGGCTACCTAAGATAGGTGAAGTACATGATACAGTATGAAGGTAAGGTATGGGACTCGCGTTATATGAATTAGATATGTGAAGTATGTGATACGAAATGAAGGCAGGGTATGGGACCCGTAATACATGAAATAGATATGTGAAGTATGTGATACGAAATGCAGACAGGGTATGGGACCCATAGTTAAATAGAAATAGAACGAGAAGTAATGTAGATTATAAAAATCACCACGAGAACCAAGGATAATAAATATTTAACCTTGTAAATACGAAATAGGTAAATGAGAACCCTATGTGATGATGGAAAACTAAGAAGATGTGTTTTTCAGTAAAGATGGAGAACACTAGAAGAAATGCAAGGAATTCTAATTATAGATAGAAATAACGTAAGGAGACTAGAACTCTTGAAATTAAGAACACTCGAGTTTTGAAGACAAAACTCTTTTAAGGGGGAAAGAATGTAACACCCCGACCCCGATTTATTTAATAATTAGTTTGCTAATTATTAATTAGAACCGACATAAAGAATAATTAAGAAATTTATCGGCAACCTCATGATGGTCATGACAGACCAATAAAATAATTAAGCATATCAGAAATGAGGGCGTAATGTCCGAACCTAATTACCAATTAATTAGGTGAAATGGTGTCATTTTAACACTATGAAAACTCGAATTAGCGAACTATGATGGCCACAAATAAATAATAACTGATACGAGACCTTTGAGAACGAGGCTAACCAAAATACGAAACCCTCAGAAGAAACCGCGTTGAAAAATGAGCAACGAAAAATAAAATATTTAGAAAATAACGAAAACGGAATTCTGCGCCAACCAAACAGGGCCTAAGCCCAAAATGTGGAAAAATGCCCAAAAGTGAGGCCAAGGGGATTTGAACCCTTGACCAAGTGGGGCAAGATTCTTATTACCCAAAAAATTACTAAGTGGGCTGTTAGCGTCTTTGTGCCTATATGTGCAACCAATTTGTACTTAAACCCAAATTAGCCAAGGCCACCTTCCAAATTGGCCAATGGCCATGCATGCAATCCCCACATCATTAGCCCACATCATCTCTTTTCAACTCATATTAGCCACCGAACCCACTAAGTCTGATACACATATATACACCCATGTATATGTATAGCTTACATGTAAGAGAAATGCTATATTATATATGCATACCCCACACCCCTTGACCCTCAAAAGGATCTGTGAACTCCTCAGACTGGTGTGTGAGTGTGTGTTCATGAAGTAGACAATGAGAGTGAGTGTTAGAGAGAGGAGAGAGAGAGAAGGCATGGTGTGAAGGAAGGTGACCATATCCAAGTGTGTGCATGCATGTGAGTGTCTTCAAGAGTACCTAAAGAAGTCTGGACAATTTGAGGAATGCTTGGAAGGTCGGATTCAAGCCATAAGAGAGAAAAGCTCACTGTTTGGTTGTATAACCTCAAAACTGTCCATTTTTCTTGTTTGAATTTCTATAATGTTTTTGATGTTTTAAGCCCTATTCGTTGCATGCATGAGCTACTGTGACACCTAGAGACTGTTATGAATTAATTGGAAAGGCCAATAGGGCTTGAAGAACCCTAAACCGTGGAAACTGCCATGGACAGACCTCAAAAATAGCAGGTCTGAAACGAATTCCAGAAAAATGATTTTTGACACCCAAGGCCCAAAATAGACCTTGTAGGCATCCCAAAATCACCAAGACACGACCAAAAACCTCAAAGGAAGACCCCTGAATATGGAGTTGCAGGTTTTGGCCATGAAACCCAATCCCAGTTTTAGGTTCTTAAACCACGTTTTTGGAATGGGTGTTGAACCTCCTTGTCATGAGGATCATCTTGAGCCAAACCACGCACGTTTTGGTGGTGAATCGAGGATTTACCAGTCAGTTACAGGTTTGATTATTTCTCCATGAATCGAACGTTTGATCTCTGATTCAAACACCAAATGAATGCCAAACCAGTTCTAGGGTTCCTAGAAATACCTTAGGGTTGAAATCAGAATGTAAAACATCTTGAGAAGCCATGAAATTGAGAAGAACTGAAACTGTAATTAGGGCAACAATACACTGTATGATGAAGAAGACGACGAGTCGACCAAGTCGACTCGTCTAACGCATCCAGACCCACTGAATTGACTCAACCACGTGTCGAGCTACGGGATGGCCACCACATTATTGGAACGACAACGTTTAGGTTAGGTTTTAAATTTTAAAATGTTAGGGCTGACGCCATCAAGACGTCAGCATTATGTGTTGAACCGGCCCAAACCGGTTGGTTTAGTAAAAAACCTGACCGGTCCACTTAAAGACGAACTGAACCCACTAGCTCAGACCAAAAGTTGACAAAATTAGATTTTTGACCCCAACAATTTTACAGATTTGTATTGTGGCCCAGTTTTTGGAATTCTTATGCAAATACACCCCTGGAAAAATAATAAAAAATAAAATTATTATTTTATTAAATAAGAAAAATTACTATTTTGCCCTTGGACATTAAATGGGTCAAACGGAGTCCAAATAAAATGAATAAATAGTGTATTTTTACTATTTTGGGCATTCTGGACTCAATGGAAGAGTCCAATTTGGGAAATTAATACTCTAAAAAATTAAGACACGTTAAAGTGTAAATTACCAAATTACCCCTAATATGCCCGATGTCCAAATAAGACAAGTTATTAGAGTATTCTTATTATCTTGGACTTTCTGAGACTAACGGTAAGGATCGTTTCATGAGATGGGACTCCAAAAAAATTAAGACACGTTAAAGAGTAAATTACCAAATTACCCCTAATGTGTTCTTAAGTCAAATGGAAGTCCAAGAAGGTCTAAATTGACTTTCTTCGGCGTTCTAGACTCAACGGTGACGTTTGTATTATGAAATAAAGTACAGAAAAATATGACACGTAAATATGTGAAGTTAAGAAAGCGACCCTAAAAGTTAATGAAGCTACTAGAAGAGTATACGATAAGAAAATAGTGCTTAAGATTTAAGTTAGGATTTAATACGATGTAAGCATAAGTTAAGAAGCATCAGTAGGAGATGTTTGAAGTGAATGTGAAGTTAATGGACTATTATGAATTGTTCTTAGGAACTACAAAGGAAAGGGAAAGGCACATCAATAGCGCCAACCCAGACATATAAGGTGAGTAACCTTGCATTTGTAGTGGAAATTTAATTCCACGGATTTGAATGATGTTTTAAATATCAAATTCAGTCTTTATACGATTCCTGTTTTAATATATTCTATTATGACATGCTCATTAAATGTTTTTTGTACAGTTCTTTTCTTCAAAATATTTAGCATGCTTGAGTAAAATGCCAACTTCTTGAAATATTCTGAATTTGATTATTCCAAGTATTTGAAGTTCTATTGTAAAAGTTATATGCTACATGTTTTAAATACTCATGAAAAGTATCAATATGAAGAAGCCATGTGATGAATGTTTTACAAGATAACAGTGCATAAGCTCACAGACAGGATTTTGGGTTTCTTCAAAACTCAATTGACCTGTCAAAGACCACATAGTCAGGATTTTGGGTTTCTTCGAAACTCAATTGACCTGTCATGTGAAATGCCCAGTAGCAGGATCTAATCCCCCAGGCAATGAGATATCTCCACGTAAAGTAAAATGGGAGTCTGGTTCGAAACAGATTCCACCTAATCAAAGAGAAAAGATGACAAACGCTTTTGAAAATGGAAGCAGGTTTTACCCCCATTTTTCACCATGCATGTTTATATGTTTTGAAATGTTTATACTCTATTTAAAGAAATGTATGTTTAGCTTGAATACTTTAAATGTTTAAAAGCTATTTGTTATGAAGAATGCATATGCTCTATGTTCAAAGTATACGAGCAATTGGTAATGAGTATTTTATAAACTCTCATGTGCGAAACTACTGCTAATTAAAACCCCATGACAAATACAGGAATTACTCACAAGCTTAGTTTAGCTTACCCAGATTTTTATCCGTCCCCCTTTTAGGTGATAGAAAGTGAGTCCTGGTTTTTGATGAAGAAAGTGTTTGATCTATGCTCATTTTGTGGAAGGGCGTAGGAAGTTCATTACAGGATTAGCAGATTTTGGGAAGCACCAAGACTAATAGTTAGTTGCTTTTGGTTATAGACAATATGTAAGCGTTACATAATTAAGTTTTGAAGGACAAATGAATATGTATTATGTATAAAACTTTAGAATTGTTATTTATGCTCTGAATATATATTCATGTGTACCGCTATGAAGAGCAGCAATACCGAGCGGATGTGCAAAAGATTTAAATAAGAAAAGAAAAGACAATTTTTTTTATTTTTTTTTATTTTTTATTTCATTTTTTTTAACGTTTCCACAACCACAGGCCGCACCGTCGTCCGATACTATTGCTTATGTGAGCCTTACCCTAAGGCCTCTAGGCCAAAGGGTGGCGGTAGTAATACGAGATCCGCATAGGGTGGGTTTCGGGTTGTGACAAGTTAAGCCTTTTGAGTTCCTTCATTGCTGTAATAACCCTACCATCCCCAACTTGAGGGTGAGATTGAGCCTCATTCCTATTGGAATTGTTGCATGAATTTCATAATGCCTCATGTAATTTCAATTGCATCTATGTGGACCTGTGGAACTATTGGAGGCATAGAGTTTGGCTCTCTTCTCTTACACTGACCTCGGTTTCGATTCCTAGGCAGCATCTTGTAAGGTTAAGATAAGATAAGGAAAAAAATTAATGTTTTCTCACGATTAGTTACACCCCCAATGACGTGCCCAAATGATACATCAATTAATCACCATGTATGGAATATGAGTATATGTACCTATACGACATGAAATGCCATTATGTACTTGTCACATCCCGAACCCCACCCTACGCGGATGTCGAGGACGTGATGCCAGTCAGCCACCATGCGACCAACCGAAGGCAATTTCTGAATTTTCCAGTGAATTGCACTCCGACTGTAGGGTCAGATGCAGCGGAATTTAAAAACTTTTTGTCAAGGGAATGCAACTCATGTATCCACCGAAGGATATGTATCACACAGAGCAAGTCTAAAATCCAACAGTTAACAATTCTAACCTCAGAGCATATCTATAATCCGACATATAACAACAGAGTAGAACTATAATCTCTAGAGTACCGTTTAAATCCATGAGCCATGTCTATATCTAATACATATCAGTCAAGTCAGTCGTATTACATCACTCACCTGATTAAACAGATTCAATCCTCAATAATCCAGTCTCCACAGATCAGTGCCATCAGATCCAGCAGATATCATTACCTGAAAAATGTTAGGGAATGGGGTGAGCTTCGAAAAGCCCAATGAGTAACACAGGTTCCCTGTCATGGGTTTCAAATCCATTTCTTGTTTACAAAGCACAAGGGTAGTTCAGTTGTTTCTGAAATAGCAGTTTTATAAATCTACTTTAAATGCAGTTTCAGTGGAATAAAGCAGGACTGAACAAAATAAAACCACAAATCAGAACAGACAGAACATAACAGACCATATCAAGTATAACCGTATAGACCAGAACACAACAGGTCAGGACGGAGCAGAACCGAGCAGAGCAGGACATAACAAATCAGAACAGGATGAAGCAAAGCACAACAAAACAAAACAGAATAGTAAATGATGCCAATATATCAATCAAAGACAAACAGGTCAGAATAGAACAGATCGGAATAGAACAGGTCAGAACAAAACATAACAGAACAGAGCGGAAACAATATGTCAACCAGAGATACAGGTATATCATCAGTGAAACGGAACAAGACAGAACTGAGCGAAAATAGTATGTCAGTCAGAGATACAGGTACATCATCAAAGAACATGATAGATCAGTATTGAGCAGAACAGGACGGGACAGAACAGAGCGGAACAGATCGAAACAGAGCAAACAGGTCAGGACGGAACAGATCAAACATAACAAATCAGGACGGATCAGGATTGAACAGATCAGACAGATCAAACAGAACAGGTCAGGGCAGAACGGATCAAACGTAACAGATCAGGACAGATTAGAACTGAACGGATCAAATAGATCAAATAGAACAGGTCAAGACAAAACAGATCAAACATAACAGATGGTTAAACACGTTCATTTGAAACAGTATTAAAAACAAGAGTACAGTTAAAACATCAGGGTAACAGAACAGATCAGTTAAAACGTCAGAGTAACAGAACAGATCAGTTAAAACATCAGAGTAGCAAAACAGATCAGTTAAAACATCAGAGTAATAGAACAGATCAATTAAAACATCAGAGTAACAGAACAGATCAGTAATGAGCAGAGCAGAATAGTATAACAGAATAACCAGTACAGTATGCACAGATTAAACAGTGCGGTATGCTCATATAGTGCTCAAGACTAAAGTGGTACCAAGAGTCAGTTGTTCTTTCAGAACCAGTTAAAAAAAACAGTGATCGATTTATTTCAGAACAGAACAGAGAAGCCAGACAGAGTAAAATCATGCATTTGAGTAAGAGCATGAAATCAGTGTATCAGATAAAACAGTACAGTACAGTATTTAAAAATACAGTAACTAGACAGTGTACTTATACACCAATTCAGGAGTCAGGGTTACTCACAAACTGTTCGTTCATTTGAAACAATATTAAAACAGGAGTACAGTTAAAACATCAGAGTAACAGAACAGGTCAGTAATGAGCAGAGCAGAACAGTATAACAGGATAAACAGTACAGTATGCACAGATTAAACAGTGCAGTATGCTCATATAGTGCTCAAGACTGAGGTGGTACCAGGAGTTAGTTGTTCATTCAGAACCAGTTTAAAACAGCGATTTCAGTACAGAACAGAGAAGCCAGACAGAGTAAAGATCATGCATTTGGGTAAGAGCATGAAATCAGTGTATCAGATAAAACAGTACAGTACAGTATTTTAAAATACAGTAACTAGACAGTGTACTTATACACCAATTCAGGAGTCAGGGTTACTCACCAAGACGCAACAGTACAGAACAAAACCAGGATAGACCATACAACAGAACAGGACAGACCCGAACTGAACAGGAGAGCAGGACAATACAAAATCATGTCACGTGTAATACATTATAAAAGAGTATGCATTTAAAAACATGCATTTAAACAGTATGGCAGATAAATAGTACAGTGAATCAAAATACAGTAACTAGACGGTGTACTTATACACCAAGCCAGAAGTTCCAAGTTACTCACAAACTGTTACGGTTATCTCCTTGCACAAACAATCCGATAACCTCCAAGTACGTCAGGCATCTCCATGTATGTCCTGAATAATCATCATCAATCACAGACAGATCAGAATTCATCCATTCAGGCTTTATTCGTCATCTTAGGTGTCTATCGGTTTACCTAAGATAGCCTAGTAGCCTATCGCCCTCTCATCGGGTTTCATCCGGGGCTATTTTATTCTTAAATTAGGCTTAGCAGTCATTAGGATTATAACCCAAGTCATTTAGACTTCAATCGTTATCAGTCAGTTACTTCTTCAGCCTTAGGGGCAAAACGGTCATTTTATCACCCTTGCCCCGGGCCCTGTCAAGGCCTTCAGAATAGTCTTTATATCTTAAATATAAAGTTCTACGTCTTTTAGACTCCAATCGGTATCAGTTAGGTTCTTATTTTAACCATAGGGGCAAAATGGTAATTTTGTCATTCTTGCCCCGGACCCAGTCGCGGTTCTCAGAATATCCCATATATCGTATACATGAAGTTCTAAGTCTTTTAGACTTGAATCGCTATCAGTTAAGTGCTTATTTAGCCTTAGGGGTAAAATGGTAATTTGTCCATTCTTGTCCCGGACCCTATCGTGGTCCTCAGAATAGTCCACATATCTTAGATATAATTTTCTAAGTCCTTTGGACTTCATTTGGTATCTGCTTTTGGTCATCGGGACACATCGGTCATTTCTTGTTTTACGCATTGACTATCTCGGAGACTTATTTAGCCCTTCAGTGTTCATAATTATCCCTATGATAATTTATCAGATCAGTTTGACCTTTATCTGACCTCTACTTTGCACTTACTATGCTTAGGGGTATTTTGGTCATTTTACGTTTTGTAAGATTCTGACTCCGAATCATCATTTAATAATGTTTACAGTTTCGCCAGTATCTGGGCTTCTATCGGTATCAATTTCGTCCCAATCGGACTTCATTTAGGCTTCGTACAGTATTAGGGGTATTTTGGTAATTTCATGCGTCATATTTTTCGGCACCTCAGTTCATAAAATGGACCTTACCATTGGGTCCAGAGTGTCCGACATAGTTAACTTGGACTATCTTTTATGTTTAATTGTGTAATATCCCGACCCGGGATACGTCACGTATACCGAGGTAGGTCGATTAAAACATGTAACTTGAACGGTAAGATATGTATATCATGGTATTTCATGGAAATGTATGACTGGAAACTGTAAATGATGGAAATGAATGATCAAGACTGGGTAACACCCGAGCCCCACAGGACATTGCATCGTAATGCGTGCATGCACGTATTCCCATGCATGCATACGTGAACATAGATGAGTAGCCCGACCAAAATAAATGTATGCGTATATGATTTAAAATGGATTTATATCCCTACACATACATGTATATACATGTATAAAACATGTATTTCATGTGTATATGTATACATGTATAATATAATGTATTGCACATATATTATGTATATATGTATATGTATAAGAAATAAAAAGGAAAAGAAAAAGGGGAAAGGGGAAACTGCCAAGGGCAGTATGTAGGTGCACTGCATGTGAGAGTGTGTGTGTGTGTCGGTTGGGTGAAGTGTGTGTGTGTGATGTATATAATATGATATATGTATATAAGTGTGCAACACAAGTCTCCCAAGCCATTAAATGCAAAGTTGCATTTGGCAGAGGGAACACCAGAATATAAGTCAAGGAAAGGGGCCATAGAAGTGGGAGTAACCGAGAGAGAGAAAGAGAGAAAGGAAGAGAGGCGGTGGAGTCTCTCTCTTTATATATGTACATACGGGTGTGAGTTGAGAGGCAAAAAGAAAACTGAGATTGAGAGGAGCATTGGCAAGGAACTCAGGAACAGAAACAGGAAGGTTTGGAGGGTCACAGTGGGCTAAAATCCGAACACCCAGGTAAGCAATTTAAGTTCTGTTTTTGTGATTTTAAGCATGAATGTTTGATTTAAAGCTAGGGTCTTGATAAGCATGATTTTAGCTTTTAAATGCAAAAAGAAGGATAGGAAAAGGTTAAGAAACCAGGGAGATATTCATAGTTGCAGGTTTGTAGAGAATAATCGGCCACTTGACATTTCATGCGTTAAACCTTGTTTAAATAACCTAAGAATGATCCTATGAAGTGCAGAAAACTATTAGAAACAATTAGGAGTCAAAATAGTGGATAAACAAGCATGAAATAGAGAAAGTACAGTTGGTCGGAGCCACGGTTTTTCTCTATTTCGTGAAAAACTAGTGGGTTAAATTGAAATCTAAGGTTAGAATGAAGATCTACATGAAAAATGGAGGAGAATGGCATTGAGCTAGGTCAAAAAACTGATCGGATTTAGGTTGCCGTCACTAGAGATGGTGACGGAACCCTAATAAAACCTTACCGGAGTTCTGGGGAAGACGACCGGAATGTCGTGTGACTATCGGGTTAAATCTAGACTGGATCCGGATTCGGATCGGGTCGGTACCCGACCGGATATGAAATGGGTAAGTGAAACTGTGTCGTTTGGGTTTTTAATTTAAATGGATTTGGGCTTGTTTGGCTATGGAGATAGAAAATGGAAAATGGGTTTGGGCTTATTCCAACCACGGATAAGGATAGGGACTGGGATATTGGAATCCGGTTCCTGAATTAAACTAAACCGTTTGGTTCAGTGGAAGGGCAGACCGGTTTAGGGTTTCTGGTTCTGAACCAACTGGTTCAGACCGCAGCTTTAGGAAATTATGAACCGGCCCCAAATGTTTTAAGAAATCCCACTAAGGCCCAAACAGGAAAATTAATAAAATATTAATTTTTACAAAAATGCCCCTATTTCATATATAGGTCAAACGAAGTCCAAACGATACAAATGAAGAGTCAAAACTTATTATCTCGAATGCTCTGAGTCCAATGGTGGGGTCCATTTTACAAGATGATACCCCGAAGGATAAATACCGTAAAAGTGCAAAATGACCATTTTGCCCTTTTTAGTACAAAAGTCCAAATGGAATTCCGCGAAAGCCTAAACCGACTTTCTTCGGCATTCCGGACTCAATGGTAAAGTCTAAATTAGTATTTGAAATACTTATGATAGAAAGGCATAAAATTTGATGAATAACATTTATTCTGAAACGTATTCACTGATATATAGGAAACTCGAAAGGCAAAGGTACACTCACGGATTTCTGAGATAGAATCACGATAGAGGTAAGTGGATCACTCTCTCTTACATGTGGTGTTTCCACAAGCCAAGTTATTCTTTTACTGCCAAACTCGTACTCTTGAATGTATTGATATCCCTGTGTTCCATAATTCGATATTTTCCTATCTTGTGGACATTTGATTGACTGATGTATCATTGTTATCATGTTTCACTGTGCTTTGAAAGCACACATGTTATTGCTATCCACAATGTGATATTGTTCTATCTTGTGGACATTGATTGATTGCTATATCATTGTTATCATGTTAAACAATGCCTTGAAAGGCCTACTATTGTATCCTCATTGAATGAATGATATTCCATTTTATATTCTATGGAATTACTTATGATCATGACATGTTTATAACACGGGAGTTGTGCTCAGTCACAACACCCATCTGATGCTATCTGATTGAATGGGACCTACGGGTCAAGTCCGTGAACGGACAAATGGCAATTTACTGGAATTGATTGGGGGGTATGCCGGGCCTCAAAAGATCGAGGGTCTGCCGAGCCCTGAAACAGAATAACAGCATCTCTTATGATTGACAGAACTTGATTGTTGAATGGCACTATTCCTTATGATTCTTCAAGTCTCGAAGGACTTGCATTGTTTGATTTGATTGTGATCGATTCATTGTGGCAGTACTTCATTGTTGTTATATTATCATTTTACACCAATACTTCTGATTGTGTATTGTGATTACTTTTCATTGGCCCTCGTGGCAATTGTTTACATTGGCCCTCGTGGCAATTATGTTCATTGGCTATCACAGCATCTCCTTCCCTATGATTGGCTATCATAATCTTATTCATGGATTCATATTGATCATCGATACCAGTGTTGGAGATCTGTTTTACTTACTGAGCTTTGTAGCTCATTCGACCCCATTTACCCCCCATTTCAAGTGATGACGCTGCGAGACCCCAGTAGGAGTCTGAGAGCGTAGGGGGACATTTTGAAGTATTGTATCAGTCTATGTTAGTTCTCCCATGTATTCACCACCCCCGGGTGCTGGTTACGTTTAGTTCTCATTTTGTCTTATGTAGAACTATGTCATGTATTTAATAGACTTCCGTTGTTTAATTTATTTAAAAGACTTCCGCTGTTCATTGTTTAAAATTTTTAGTACATTGCATATTAGTACTATGATACAGGAATGGAAAAAGTAGGGACGGCCTTCGGGTTGGCCCCGCGACACGAGATCTGCATAGGGTGGGTTTCGGGTCGTGACAGCTTGGTATCAGAGCTTTAGGTTCGATTGTGAGTCATGGGAGATAGGACTAGAGTTAAGACTGTTAGATATGACTGACATTTTATATGTTACAATCATGGACAAATTGTCTTACACATTGACTGGTCATCTCATTGGTTATTTCATTGGTTAATTCACTGGTTATCTTATTGGTTATCTTCATTGGTTCTACTCATAGTCATGGTTAACACGAGGCAAGGTCCGTTACCCATGGATCATTTAGAACAACTGGAAAGATTAATGCAGACTGTCATTGAAAGTCTGCCACAGATTCAGGCTGGTGCTAGCCAACCAGCACAGCCAGTACAACATGAGCAGCCTGTCAATGCAGGCGACAATGTAGGAAATCGTCAAGGAAACGAGCGAGACGCTGCATACTTATATGAGCGGTTTCAGAAAATGAAACCCCCGACATTTGACGGTACGGGAGGGGCCACTATAGCTGAGGAATGGTTATTAGAGATGAACAGGATCTTCAAAATCCTGATATGCACTGAAGTCCAAAAAGTGGCATACGCCACTTATATGCTCAAAGGGATGGCACATAAATGGTGGATGATAGAGGAAGATAAAGAGCCAGGCATGAACTGGCAACGATTCACTGATATCTTCAACAAGAAGTACTTCTCCCAAGAAGTACGAAACCGAAGAGTTGCAGAGTTTATGGTACTGCAACAGGGGGGAATGACGGTAGAGCAATACGAGGCCAAATTTACTGAATTGGTCAGGTTTACTCCAAGTGCTGTCAATACCGAGGATTTGAAAGCTCGCAAGTTCGAGGAAGGATTGAGGTGGGCTATCAAGGATAGACTGGTACCTCATCGACTGGTTACCTATGATGATGTAGTGGAGACAGCTCGAGTCATAGAAAGGAGTGGCGAGGAATTCACCAAGAGGAAAGGGAACCAGAAGCATGGAGGCAACCAGTATAAGAAGCAAGGGCCTTCTACTTCGGGACATGGATCTACATTTACCAGACCTGGAGCCGCATCACAGGCGACAGGGTCCAGTCAGAAGAAACAAGGCAACACTAAAAAGGGGGCAGCTAAGTGCTCTCGTTGCAATAAGATCCACAAGGGCCAATGTCTCAAGGACAGCAACGCTTGCTACTACTGTGGCCAAGAGGGACATTTTGCAAGAGAATGCCCTCAGAAGGATCAGGCCACGCCTAGTACTGCTTCAGTTAGAGCACCAACAACTGGAGTAGCACCACCTAGACCTCCGGCCCAAAGGAATAGACAGGGGAACGTCCAGCAGCAGGCAGGACGAGTTTTCTCCCTTTTACCAGGAGACGTGCAGGCTACAACCTCTATAGTCGCAGGTACTCTTTTAGTATGCTCACAGCCTGCTCATGTTTTATTTGACACTGGATCCACACATTCATTTGTATCCCCTACATATGCTGCTAGATTGAACCTAGTGACGGAACCCTTAGGGTATTTACTGAATGTTTCTATACCATCGGGGAAATCATTGTTGGGGGATACCATGTATAGGAATTGTGGGATACAGATTGGGGATACACACTTATTGGCTAACCTTATACCCTTGGAAATTTGTGGATTCGATATTATCCTTGGAATAGATTGGCTGGCCGCCAATCATGCTACGATAGACTGTGTGGCCAAACGAGTTCTCATACAGAATCCACAGTTTCCGATAGTGAACTTTGAGGGAACAAGAGTGGCTTCCCCACCCTACTTCGTTTCCTCTATCCAGGCAAGGCGTCTGCTTCGCAAGGGATGCCACAGATTCTTATGTAGTGTTCAAGACACTGACTCTCAGCAGCCTGAGTTAAAGAAGATTCCCATTGCTAGGGAATTTCCCGGAGTGTTCTTGGATGATCTTCCAGGAATGCCCATAGACAGAGGGATCGAGTTTTGCATCGACGTATTGCCAGGCACTACACCGATATCCAAGACTCCATATAGGATGGCACCGGCAGAGTTGAAGGAGCTGAAGCTCCAGTTGCAGGAATTATTGGACAAGGGTTTTATACGACCCAGCTCGTCACCATGGGGGGCACCTGTATTGTTTGTAAAGAAAAAAGATGGAACTATGAGACTATGTATCGACTATCGCGAGTTGAACAAAGTTACCATCCGGAACAGATATCCACTGCCCAGGGTGGATGATTTGTTTGACCAATTGAAAGGGGCCCAAGTGTTCTCGAAGATCGATCTGAGGTCCGGTTATCACCAGTTGAAGGTCAGACCCACTGACATTCAGAAGACAGCATTTAGGACACGGTATGGACACTACGAGTTCCTTGTTATGCCATTTGGGGTGACCAATGCCCCAGCTGCATTCATGGACATGATGAACCGTGTGTTCAAGCCGTACTTAGATGACTTCGTGATTGTGTTTATAGACGACATCTTGGTTTACTCTAAGAATCAGGAAGAACACGAGGTACATCTGAGGAGAGTCCTACAGAAGTTAGGGGAGCAGAAGTTATACGCCAAGTTAAAGAAATGCGAATTCTGGCTTCCTAGTATAGCATTTCTGGGACACGTGATCAGTAAAGAGGGAATCTCTGTTGATTCCCAGAAAATCGAGGCAATCATGAATTGGCC
Source organism: Nyssa sinensis (assembly GCA_008638375.1). Classification (NCBI taxonomy): domain Eukaryota; kingdom Viridiplantae; phylum Streptophyta; class Magnoliopsida; order Cornales; family Nyssaceae; genus Nyssa; species Nyssa sinensis. The sequence goes on from CM018046.1 coordinate 35,652,134, forward strand.
TCAACGTACGAGTGTCACGGAAGTGCGAAGTTTCATGGGGTTAGCAGGCCACTAAAGGAGATTTGTCCAGGACTTCTCCAAAATAGCTACGCCTATCACCAAACTAACCCGGAAAGGTGTTCCTTTTGTTTGGACAGAGGAACAAGAAAAGAGTTTTCAAGAGTTAAAAGAGCGTCTGGTTACAGCTCCTATATTGACAGTACCAGAAGGAACTGACGATTTTGTAATTTACAGTGATGCCTCGTTCAAGCGCTTAGGGTGTGTGTTAATGTAGAACGGAAAAGTGGTAGCCTATGCTTCCCAACAGTTGAGACCCCACGAGGGGAACTATCCGACACACGACCTTGAGCTAGCAGCCATTGTCTTCGCTTTGAAGATATGGAGGCACTATTTATACGGGACCACGTGCGAAATCTTCACCGACCATAAGAGCCTCAAGTATCTGTTTACATAGAAGGAGCTCAATATGAGACAACGCCGTTGGTTAGAGTTATTGAAAGACTACGAGGTCAACATACAGTACCACCCAGGAAAGGCAAATGTGGTAGTTGACGCTCTTAGTAGAAAGTCATCAGGAAGTTTAGCTTGCCTGTTGACAACACAGACAGAAATACTGAGAGATCTGGAAGACATGGAAATAGAGATAGTTCTGCCCAACCCCGAGGCACTATGTGCCAATGTCACCGTCAGTTTGTCGATTGTGGACAAGATCAGGGGGCAGTAGACTCAGGATGAGAAGTTGGCTAAGTTTCTTCAAGGAATCGAGACAGGCATAGATTCCGAGTACACAGTGAGAGATGGAATATTATATTATCAGGGTAGGATCTGCGTACCCGATGTGCCCGAAATCAGGAAAGAGATTCTTGATGAGGCACACAGTTCGAAGTTTGCCTTATATCTAGGGGGCACCAAAATGTATCACAATGTTAAGGATACTTATTGGTGGTCTGGGATGAAACGTCACATAGCTGAGTACATAGCACGATGTGCCAAGTGCCAGCAGATTAAGGTGGAACATTAGAAGCCTGGAGGACTTCTGCAGTCATTGCCCATTCTTGAATGGAAGTGGGAACACGTCATGATGGACTTTGTGTCAGGATTGCCAAAGACTGTCACGACCCGAAACCCACCCTACGCGGATTACCGGATCGCGATCGCCGCCCCGTGACCCGAAGCCCCGGGACAAGGCTCATACATAGGCAACAATATCAGACAACGATGCGACCTGTGGTTGCGGAAGCGTGAAAAACTTTTTTCTTTTCTTTTAAAATAAAACATCTGCCGCATATCCATCTGATACTGCCGCTCTTCATAGCAGTACACGTAAACATAATAATCAGAGCATAATAATATTAACTAAAGGTTCTACATAGTACATATCCATGTGCCCCTCGGGCTTAAGTACATCATTGTCCAAAATTTCCATTACAAAAGTTTGACTGATAATGGGTCCTACTACTACCAAAATATCTCCAAGGACCTATTGGAGTTGCCATTCACTGCTCCCCAAATTGAGCAAGTGTCCAACCTTGATCATCACCTGAAAAATGTTAGGGAGTGGGGTGAGCTTCGAAAAGCCCAATGAGTAATTCCTACATCTGTCATGGGTTTTCAATTGGTAGAGGTTTCGTACATGAGAGTTTATAAAATACTCAACTACCAATTGGTCGTATAATTGAACATAGAGAACATGCATTCTTAAATTATGTAGCTTTGAAACATTCAAGGTATTCAAGCTAGAACATATATTTCCATAAAAGAGTATGTGTATTTCAGAACATATAACTTAAAATCATGTAAACATGTATAGTGAAAATGGGGGATAAAACCTGCTTCCATTTCCAAAATCGTTTGTCATATTTTCCCTCTAATTAGGTGGAATCTGTTTCGAACCAGACTCCCATTTTACGTATACGTGGAGATATCTCATTTGCCTGGGGGATTAGATCCTGCTACCAGACATTTCACATGACAGGTTAATTGAGTTCCATATGACCCAAAATCCTGACTATGTGTTGATGCACATGATAGGCCCATTGAGTTCCGTACAACTCACAACACTACCTATGTGCTTATTATTTATCTAGCAAAACATTTGTCATATGACTTTTATATAAAAGCCTTTTATGAGTATTTAAACATGTGACGTATAACTCTTGCAGTGATGCTTCAATACTTGCAGTAAACAAATTCAGGATGTTTGAGGAAAATCAGACATGCTAACTATTTTGAAAAGAAAACATTTACGGATATAATATGTAAATAATCATGAAGCATGTCATGGCAGAATATTTAAGAAAACAGAAATCATGAATACTGAATTTGACATATCAATGCTGCAAATATTTGAACTTAAAAACATCCGTTGAAATCCGTGGAGTTAAAACCTCCACTTCAAATGCAAGATTACTCACCTTGGTCCTTTAGGGTTAGTGCTAATAATTCGCTTTCCCACTTCCTTTGTAGTTCCTAAGAACAATTCATAAATAACCTCATTAACTTCACATTCACTTCAAACATCTCTTACTGATGCTTCTTAGCTTCTGCTTAGATCGTATTAGATCCTAACACGATTTCATAAATTTCTTACGCACTCATTCTTAACCTATGACACATCTTAATGTATTAGGAATTAAGTTTATTTTATTTTATACTCTTCTGGGAGTTCCATTAACTTTAACTTAAAGTTATTTACTTCACATAATTACGTGTCGTGTGTTTTCGTATTTCTTTGCCTTAGTTTAGTACTTTGGTAGTATTTCAGTTCATAGTCATCTAACAGATGCTATTCATCAAATTTTATGTCTTTTTATTTTAGACATTTCTTTTGGTCAAATAGACTCTACCATTGAGTCCGGAGTGTCCAAGAAAGTCGGTTTAGGCTTTCGTAGAATTTAATTCGGGCTTTTGTATGTAAAAGGGTAGAATGGTCATTTATCGTTTTACGTGTCATATTTTTTCGTACTTCGTTTCATAATTTGGACTCCATTATTGAGTCCGGGATGCCAAAGAAAGTCAATTTAGACCTTCCTTGGTTTTAATTTGGCTTTTGGTGTACTAGGGGTAATTTGGTCATTTTACCCCCCTTATGTAACGGCCCGGCTCCACTGTGCGCGATATTGTCCGCTTTGGGCCTTCCGCCCGCACGGTTTTGTTCTTGGGCTTAACCCAAAACGCGTCGTGCCAGCTAGACATCCGTCCGCCCATATGAATACCCCCGCTTTCCCTTCCCCAGGCGATGTGGGATGAGAGCTTTCACCCTTGGGTGCAACCCTCCATCCACCCCTCACGAGGCTCGACGTCCTCGTCGAAGGGCCCCCTTCACGGGCACACTTTCCGGCTGGGGTGCGCTCTGATACCACTGTAACGGCCCGGCTCCACTGTGCGCGATATTGTCCGCTTTGGGCCTTCCGCCCGCACGGTTTTGTTCTTGGGCTTAACCCAAAACGCGTCGTGCCAGCTAGACATCCGTCCGCCCATATGAATACCCCCGCTTTCCCTTCCCCAGGCGATGTGGGATGAGAGCTTTCACCCTTGGGTGCAACCCTAAATAAACCAAAGGGTTCCTTAATTGCGGATTGACCCCAGAACTTCTGGACAATCCTACTGTTGCCCAATTTATGGAAGTTTTATGCATTTAGACCCCTGGAAAAATAATTAAATAATTAATTTAATTATTTAATAAATAAAGTAAAATGACTATTTTGCCCTTGGGTCATAAATAGAGTAAACGAAGTCCAAATTAAGCATATGAATAGTGTATCTTTACTATTTTGGACATTCTGAGATCAATGGTAGGGTCCGTTTTACGAGACGGAGCCCGAAAAATAAATACACGTAAGGGGTAAATGACCAAAATACCCCTTGACCAAAATTTAACAAGTTATTAGTGTACTCTTACTATCTCGGACCTTCTGAGTCCAATGGTGAGGTCCACGGCACGAGACGGGGTCCCGAAAAATAAAGACACGTAAAGGGGTAAAATGACCAAAATACCCCTGGTACCCCTAAAGCCAAATGAAATCAGAGAACGTCTAAATTAACTTTCTTTGACATCCCGGACTCAAAAATGGAGTCCAAATTACGAAACGAAGTACAGAAAAATATGACGCGTAAAACGGTAAATGACTACTTTGCCCTTTTACATATAACAGTCCGAATTAAATGTTACGAAAGCCTAAACCGACTTTCTTCGACACTCTGGACTCAATGGTAGAGTCTATTCGACCTAAAGAAATGTCTAAAATAAAAAGACATAAAATTTGATGAATAGCATCTGTTAGATGACTATGAATTGAAATGATGCCAAAGTACTAATACTAAGGCAAGTACAAGAAACGAAATACGAAAAGACACGACACGTAAACACGTCAAATAAATAACTTTACATTAAAGTTAATGGAACTCCCAGAAGAGTATAAATTGAAATAGATTCAATTTCTAACACATTAAATTGTGTCATACGTTAAGAATACGAGTTACGTTAAGTACATATGAATTTATGAAATCATTGTAGGATCAAATACGATTTAAGCATAAGTTAAGGAATATCAAAATGATATTACGATGAATATGAAGTTGATGAGATGTTTATGAATTGTTCTTAGGAACTACCAGGAAAGTGGGAAGGCGCATTTTAGCACTAACCCTAAAGAACCAAGGTGAGTAACCCTGTGTTTGAATTGGAAATTTAACTCCATGATTCAAAAAGAGTTTAAAGTATAAGATATGAAGTATTTGAAGTTTCAAATTCAGTATTTACATGATTCAGTTTTTAATTGTTCTGTTTTAGAAATTCATTGTGACATGCTTAGTCATTGGTTTCTACAACAGTTTTTCCTTCAAATACTTTTCAGCATGTCTAGTTAAAATGCAATTATTGTTAAATATTCTGAATTTGCTTATTTCAAGTATACGAATGTTTATTACGAATTTATGAAAAGTATCTATGAGACAAGTTACATGATAAATGTTTTATAAGATAAATGGTGCATAAGCACTTAGACAGGATTCTGAGTTTTCAGTTGCCCTGTAAAATAGGCAGGATTTTGGGTTGTACGGAACCCAATTGCCCTGTAAAATGCCAGGTAGCAGGATCTAATCCCCCAGGCATGAGATATCTCCATAGATAAGTAATATGGGACTCCGGTTCGAAACGGATTCCACTAATGGAAGTGATAAGATGATAAATGGTTTGAAAATGGAAGCAAGTTTTTACTCTCATTTTCAATATGCATATGTTGAGTTTTATATACTCTATTTAAGAAATACATGATATGGAATATGTTTTAAAAGTTCACATGTATAAGTTTAGCTTGAATACTTTAAATGTTTCAAAGCTATTGTCTTACGAAATGCAAAATGTTTTGAGTTACATACTCTATTTGACGAAGTATAAGTATAGCTTGAATACTTTAAATGTTTCAAAGCTATTGTCTTACGAAATGCAAAATGTTTTGAGTTACATACTCTATTTGACGAAGTATAAGTATAGCTTGAATACTTAAAATGTTTCAAAGCTATTGTTTTACGAAATGCAATATGTTTTGAGTTGTATACTCTATTGACAAAGTATAAGTATAGCTTGAATACTTAAAATGTTTCAAAGCTATTGTTTTACGAAATGCAATATGTTTTGAGTTATATACTCTATTGACAAAGTATGAGTTTAGCTTGAATACTTTTAATGTTTCAAAGCTACATGATTTAAGGAATACATATATTCTGTATTCAAAGTATACGAACAATTGGCGGTGATTATTTTACAAACTCTTATGTACTAAACCACTGCTAATTGAAAACCCCATGACGAATGCTGGAATTGCTCACAAGCTTAGATTAGCTTACCCGGACTTTGTTCGGACCCCCCTTTCAGGTAATTAGCAGCAGTCTTGACTTGAGGACGTTGATGATGAATCTGCTGATTTTGGGAAGATATGTTTAAGTAGTTTCTCTTGAGAAACCTATGAACTCTAGTAGTACATTTTGTATCAGTAGATAATGTAAGAATATGTATTAAGCCCTCAGGGCAACTGAACATGTATTGTATTAATGTTATAAGTTTTTAAGTTTTAGTTATACTCTGAATGTGTAACCATGTATGCTATGTATGGAGCGGCAGTACCGAACGGATGTGCATAATTTAAAAATGAGAAAAGAAAAGAAAAAGTTTTTCACGCTTCCGCAAAACGTATGTTGCACATCTATTCAATACCGCTGCATATGCGAGCCTTGTCTCGGGGCCCTCGGGTCTCGGGGAGGCGATCGCGATCCGGCAATCCGCTTAGGGTGGGTTTCGGGTCGTGACAACATGGTATCAGAGCGCACCCCAGCCGGAAAGTGTGCCCGTGAAGGGGGCCCTTCGACGAGGACGTCGAGCCTCGTGAGGGGTGGATGGAGGGTTGCACCCAAGGGTGAAAGCTCTCATCCCACATCGCCTGGGGAAGGGAAAGCGGGGGTATTCATATGGGCGGACGGATGTCTAGCTGGCACGACGCGTTTTGGGTTAAGCCCAAGAACAAAACCGTGCGGGCGGAAGGCCCAAAGCGGACAATATCGCGCACAGTGGAGCCGGGCCGTTACAGGGAGGGTTGCACCCAAGGGTGAAAGCTCTCATCCCACATCGCCTGGGGAAGGGAAAGCGGGGGTATTCATATGGGCGGACGGATGTCTAGCTGGCACGACGCGTTTTGGGTTAAGCCCAAGAACAAAACCGTGCGGGCGGAAGGCCCAAAGCGGACAATATCGCGCACAGTGGAGCCGGGCCGTTACAGTGGTATCAGAGCGCACCCCAGCCGGAAAGTGTGCCCGTGAAGGGGGCCCTTCGACGAGGACGTCGAGCCTCGTGAGGGGTGGATGGAGGGTTGCACCCAAGGGTGAAAGCTCTCATCCCACATCGCCTGGGGAAGGGAAAGCGGGGGTATTCATATGGGCGGACGGATGTCTAGCTGGCACGACGCGTTTTGGGTTAAGCCCAAGAACAAAACCGTGCGGGCGGAAGGCCCAAAGCGGACAATATCGCGCACAGTGGAGCCGGGCCGTTACAGGGAGGGTTGCACCCAAGGGTGAAAGCTCTCATCCCACATCGCCTGGGGAAGGGAAAGCGGGGGTATTCATATGGGCGGACGGATGTCTAGCTGGCACGACGCGTTTTGGGTTAAGCCCAAGAACAAAACCGTGCGGGCGGAAGGCCCAAAGCGGACAATATCGCGCACAGTGGAGCCGGGCCGTTACACCTTACGTGTCTTTATTTTTTGGGACTTCATCTCGTGTCGTGGACCTCACCATTGGGTTCAGAAGGTCCGAGATAGTAAGATTACACTAATAACTTGTTAATTTTGGTCAAGGGGTATTTTGGTAATTTATACCTTAAAGTGTCTAAATTTTTCAAAGTCTCGCCTAGTGAAACGGACCCCACCATTAGATTCAGAATGTTTGAAATAGTTAGAATCCACTATTTATTTATTTTATTTGGACCTCGTTTGACTTATTTATGGGGCAGGGGCATTTTGGTCATTTTGACATTCTTTAGGGGTCTTTAATTTTTTGGGACCTCATCTCATGTTGTGGACCTCACCAATGGACTCAGAGGGTCCAAGATAGTAAGGTTACATATATAACTTGTAATTTTTGGTCAAGGGGTATTTTGGTCATTTACCCCTTTATGTGTCTTTATTTTTTTTGGGTCCCGTCTCGTAAAACGGACCCTACCATTAGTCTTAGAATATCCAAAATAGTAAGGATACACTATTCATATGTTTAATTTGGACTTCATTTGCCTCATTTATGACCCAAGGGCAAAATAGTAATTTTGCTTTATTTATTAAATAATTAAATAAATTATTTAATTATTTTTCCAGGGGCTTAATTGCATAAATTTTCCCAAAAATTGGGCCATAGTATAAATCGGTAAAACAGTTGGGGGTCAAAATCTAATTTTTACAAGTTTCGGTCTGAACCAGTTGGTTCAGTTGAGATTTAAGTGAACCGGTTTGGGTTTCTATTGAACCAACCGGTTTGGGCCGGTTCAGCACGTAATGCTGACGTCAGCCCTAAAATTTTAAATTTTAAATTCCCAAGCTTAAAACGTTGTAGTTTCGGTTAAAAGATTTTAACCGTTTCTCGGTTGGGTCGGTGCCCGACCCGATGCCCGGTCCGAGACCCGACCCGTTACTGTAGATCGTCTTCCCCAACTCTAGGGTTACTGTAGCCCTAATTTTCAAAAAAAATTTCTTTTCAATTTCGTGATGCTTTGAGCCCGGTTATTCACTGTTTCCAATACAAAACAGTTTCTGCACATCATACCATCAATCTAACATGTATTTCAAGCTTCGAATCAAACTCTAAGTGGTCGGTTTTCAAGATGAAAACCGTGACCTGCAACTCGTTCTAGCACCCTCATTTTAGGCCCATTTTTCATGAAACTTGTTGCATCGTGCCCTAAAAGTCATGGGGTTCAAGTCCCCGTTCTATATTTTCAGTTTGGTCGTGTATTTTGAAGGATTGAATTTTAAACCAGTAGCTTCATTTCCAATTTTGAGGGGCTATAGTGAGTTCTGTGATCGTTCAAGTATGTCTTTGAGACCCCCTCTGGGTCTATTTTGAGTCTCGATGCTCAGAATCTTATACTGTCATGGTCGATTCAGACCTGGGTTTTCCAAGGTCCATCAATGGAGTGACTTACGGGTCTCATGTTTTTAAGTGTTTTAAAGCTGAAATTTCATTCCTAATCTTGTTTAAACATGTTCTACATGCCATATATACAATGTGAAAGCTTAAAAACAGTTTATACATAGAGAAATTCTAGAGAGAAAAAAATGAAACTTAAAGTATTTCTTACCTTCCTTCACTGTTTCTCTTCTCCTTTCCCTTTGTTTCTCATTTCTGAATGTCCAGAACTCCTTCACTCTCTTACTCTTTCTCTCTTTTGTGTGATGGAATGGTGTTGGGGGCAAGTGTATAAAATTATGTGTATACATGCATATAAGCCCATGCTTGATCATGGTACTTTTTGATTTCCCCACCAATTTGGTTAACTTGTGGCAGCTTCCTTTCTCAGATTTCTACTGTTTTGGGGCAGGCCTTGTTGGCCGGTTGTGTGTGTGTGTGGTATTTGACTTGGATTTATATATATATATATATATATATATATATATATACATACATATATTCACACATACTAATACACAATGGTCTCTCCCACCCTCTTGTACACATTGGACCATTGCATGTCCTTCAACTTATATATATATATATATATGATCATATTTACATATATACATAATTACAATTTCATAACTATATATACCCACTCTTATACTTTTACACATGTATTATTATCATTATTATTATTATTATTATTATTATTATTATTATTATTATTATTATTTATTTATTTATTATCATTATTATTATCATTATCTATGTATATATACTAACATTAATTTCTTATATCATAATAATTAATTACTTTAAAAATTAATTATTCTTTTAAGTGTACACCCTTTACACTAATCCTTCGTACCCTCGAAAGGCGTGCCCAATTCTTATACTCGTATCGATGATCGGCAGTTGGCATGAAAATAAAATTATCATCAAACCAACAAGTTAGTGATTGCAACGAAAGTGATGTACAGTCGTCCTGACTTTTCAGGACTATTACTTAAAAGTCTGTGCGTCGGGTTTGAAACCGACCTTGTTATTTAAAGCGTCGATTACTAATTTGATGCGACGGTTAAATAGTCCCTAACTCGGGTCGGGGTATTACAAAGACAGTCAAGGGGAGTGATTCTATCTGGGTCATCGTAGACAAATTAACTAAGACAGCTCACTTCCTGGCAACCAAGACGACACAATTTCTTCAGCGACTAGCCGAGCTATACATTAGAGAGATTGTTAGACTTCACGGAGTTCCAGTATCAATTGTTTCTGATAGGGACCCCCGGTTCGTATCATGATTCTGGAAATGATTACAACAAGCTATGGGCATGGAACTGAGTCTTAGCAATGCGTATCATCCCGAGACCGACGGCCAGTCGGAAAGGACGATACAGACTTTAGAAAACTTACTGCGTTTCTGTGTCATAGACTTTGAAGGAAGTTGGAAAGATCAGTTGCCATTGGTGGAGTTCACGTACAATAATAGCTATCAAGCTAGTATTGGTATGGCGCCATATGAGGCATTATACGACAGGAAGTGCCGATCACCACTGTGTTGGACAGAGGTAGGAGAAAGGAAACCCTATGGGCCAGAGATAGTGGAACAGACCGCACAAAAGATACAACTGATCCGACAGCGTTTATTAGCAACTCAAAGTCGACAGAAAAGCTATGCAAATGTTCACCGACGAGACTTAGAGTTTGCAAAAGACGATTATGTATACTTGAAAGTATCACCCATGAAAGGAGTAGTCAGGTTTGGCAAGAGAGGAAAGCTTGGCCCCAGATACATTGGGCCATTCAAGATCACAAAGAGGGTTGGACCCGTAGCTTACGAGCTTGCCTTACGTTCAGAGTTAGCACATGTTCACAATGTGTTTCATGTCTCGATGCTAAGGAAATGTGTACAGAGTGCAGATCAAGTGATCGAGCACGAACCGCTAGACGTCCAGGAAAATCTGAGTTACATAGAGCATCTAGTTCAGATTTTGGATCGTCGAGATCAGGTACTACGGAACAAGACTATTCCATTAGTCAAAGTTCTGTGGAGAAATCACCGGATGGAAGAGGCTACCTAGGAGCGAGAAGATGATATGCGCGCCAAGTACCCACACTTATTTTCATAGTAGTATATGCTAAGTTTGGGGACAAACTTATTTTTAAGGGGATAAGAATGTAATATCCCGACCCGGGATACGTCACGTATATCGAGGTAGGTCGATTAAAACATGTAACTTGAACGGTAAGATATGTATATCATGGTATTTCATGGAAATGTATGACTGGAAACTGTAAATGATGGAAATGAATGATCAAGGCTGGGTAACACCCGAGCCCCACAGGGAATTGCATCGTAATACGTGTATGCACGTATTCCCATGCATGCATACGTGAACATAGATGAGTAGCCCGACCAAAATAAATGTATGCGTATATGATTTAAAATGGATTTATATCCCTACATATACATGTATATACATGTATAAAACATGTATTTCATGTGTATATGTATACATGTATAATATAATGTATTGCACATATATTATGTATATATGTAAATGTATAAGAAATAAAAAGGAAAAGAAAAAGGGGAAAGGGGAGACTGCCAAGGGCAGTATGTAGGTGCACTGCATGTGAGAGTGTGTGTGTGTGTCGGTTGGGTGAAGTGTGTGTGTGTGATGTATATAATATGATATATGTATATAAGTGTGCAACACAAGTCTCCCAAGCCATTAAATGCAAAGTTGCATTTGGCAGAGGGAACACCAGAATAAAAGTCAAGGAAAGGGGCCATAGAAGGGAGAGTAATCGAGAGAGAGAAAGAGAGAAAGGAAGAGAGGCGGTGGAGTCTCTCTCTTTATATATGTACATACGGGTGTGAGTTGAGAGGCAAAAAGAAAACTGAGATTGAGAGGAGCATTGGCAAGGAACTCAGGAACAGAAACAGGAAGGTTTGGAGGGTCACAGTGGGCTAAAATCCGAACACCCAGGTGAGCAATTTAAGTTATGTTTTTATGATTTTAAGCATGAATGTTTGATTTAAAGCTAGGGTCTTGATAAGTATGATTTTAGCTTTTAAATGCAAAAAGAATGATAGGAAAAGGTTAAGAAACCAGGGAGATATTCATAGTTGCAGGTTTGTAGAGAATAATCGGCCACTTGACATTTCATGCTTTAAACCATGTTTAAATAACCTAAGAATGATCCTATGAAGTGCAGAAAACTATTAGAAACAATTAGGGGTCAAAATAGTGGGTAAACAAGCATGAAATAGAGAAAGTACAGTTGGCCGGAGCCACGGTTTTTCTCTATTTCGTGAAGAACTAGTGGGTTAAATTGAAATCTAAGGTTAGAATGAAGATCTACATGAAAAATGGAGGAGAATGGCATTGAGCTAGGTCAAAAAACTGATTGGATTTAGGTTGCCGTCACCGGAGATGGTGACGGAACCCTAATAAAACCTTACCGGAGTTCTGGGGAAGACGACTGGAATGTCGTGTGACTATCGGGTTAAATCTAGACCGGATCCGGATTCGGATCGGGTCGGTACCCGACCGGATATGAAATGGGTAAGTGAAACTGTGTCGTTTGGGTTTTTAATTTAAATGGATTTGGGCTTGTTTGGCTATGGAGATAGAAAATGGAAATTGGGTTTGGGCTTGTTCCAACCACGGATAAGGATAGGGACTGGGATATTGGAATCCGGTTCTTGAATTAAACTGAACCGTTTGGTTCAGGGGAAGGGCAGACCGGTTTAGGGTTTTTGGTTCTGAACCAACTGGTTCAGACCGTAGGTTTAGGAAATTATTAACCGGCCCCAAATGTTTTAAGAAATCCCACTAAGGCCCAAACAGGAAAATTAATAAAATATTAATTTTTACAAATATGCCCCTATTTCAAATATAGGTCAAACGAAGTCCAAACGATACAAATGAATAGTCAAAACTTATTATCTCGGATGTTCTGAGTCCAATGGTGGGGTCCATTTTATGAGATGAGACCCTGAAGGATAAATACCGTAAAAGTACAAAATGACCATTTTGCCCTTTTTAGTACAAAAGTCCAAATGGAATTTCGCGAAAGCCTAAACCGACTTTCTTCGGCATTCCGGACTCAATGGTAAAGTCTAAATTAGTATTTGAAATACTTATGATAGAAAGGCATAAAATTTGATGAATAGCATTTATTCTGAAACGTATTCACCGATATATAGGAAACTCGAAAGGCAAAGGTACACTCACGGATTTCTGAGATAGAATCGCGATAGAGGTAAGTGGATCACTCTCTCTTACATGTGGTGTTTCCATAAGCCAAGTTATTCTTTTACTGCCAAACTCGTACTCTTGAATGTATTGATATCCCTGTGTTCCACAATTCGATATTTTCCTATCTTGTGGACATTTGATTGACTGATGTATCATTGTTATCATGTTTCACTGTGCTTTGAAAGCACACATATTATTGCTATCCACAATGTGATATTGTTCTATCTTGTGGACATTGATTGATTGCTATATCATTGTTATCATGTTAAACCATGCTTTGAAAGGCCTACTATTGTATCCTCATTGAATGAATGATATTCCATTTTATATTCTATGGAATTACTTATGATCATGACATGTTTATAACACGGGAGTTGTGCTCAGTCACAACACCCATCTGATGCTATCTGATTGAATGGGACCTACGGGTCAAGTCCGTGAACGGACAAATGGCAATTTCTGGAATTGACTGGGGGGTATGCCGGGCCCCAAAAGATCGAGGGTCTGCCGAGCCCTGAAACAGAATAACAGCATCTCTTATGATTGACAGAACTTGATTGTTGAATGGCACTATTCCTTATGATTCTTCAAGTCTCGAAGGACTTGCATTGATTGATTTGATTGTGATCGGTTCATTGTGGCAGTACTTCATTGTTGTTATATTATCATTTTACACCAATACTTCTGATTGTGTATTGTGATTACTTTTCATTGGCCCTCGTGGCAATTGTTTCCATTGGCCCTCGTGGCAATTATGTTCATTGGCTATCACAGCATCTCCTTCCCTATAATTGGCTATCATAATCTTATTCATGGATTTATATTGATCATCGATACCAGTGTTGGAGATCTGTTTTACTTACTGAGCTTTGTAGCTCATTCCACCCCATTTACCCCCCATTTCAGGTGATGACGCTACGAGACCCCAGTAGGAGTCTGAGAGCGTAGGGGGACATTTTGAAGTATTGTATCAGTCTATGTTAGTTCTCCCATGTATTCACCACCTCCGGGTGCTGGTTACGTTTAGTTCTCATTTTGTCTTATGTAGAACTATGTGATGTATTTAATAGACTTCCGCTGTTTAATTTATTTAAAAGACTTCCGCTGGATTACTGTAATTGATAAAGACTTCCACTGTTCATTGTTTAAAATTTTTAGTACATTGCATATTAGTACTATGATACAGGAATGGAAAAATTAGGGACGGCCTTCGGGTTGGCCCCGCGACACGATATCCGCATAGGGTGGGTTTCGGGTCGTGACAAATTGGCCTGGGTATCACTAGGGGCAATTCAGTCATTTACAATTTATGTGTCTGTGTTTTTTGGGAATTCAGTTCAGTAAACGGACCTCACCGTTGAGTCCAGAATGCCCGACATAATCAGAATGGTCTACCTTTTATTTTTATTTAGGCCTGTGCACCATTAGGGGCAGTACAGTAATTTACCACTTATGGGTCTGTATTTTTCGGGACATAATTTCCTAATTTGGACTGTACCATTGAGTCCAGAATATTTGAAATAGTGAAAATACACTATTTATTTAATTTATTTGGACTCCGTTTGACATATTTAATGTCCAGGGGTAAAATGATAATTTTACCTAATTAATAAAATAATTATTTTATTATTTAATTATTTTTCCAGGGGTGTATCTGCATAAATTCTTAAAAGTCTGGGCCAGAGTATAATTTCAGAAAACATTTGGGGTCAAAACAGAATATCATAAATCAGGGGTTCAAACCAAATGGTTTTAGGGTTCAGGAGTTGAACCGGTCCAGAACTCTTGTGAACCAACCGGTTCACTGACCCTTCAGAAAACTGGGATAACATATCCCATTTAAACTCAATTGGCCCTTATCCGTATTCAGGTTATCCCCAAAACCTGATTTTAATTTATCACCCGTGTTGCCAAACAGACTGATTTCAATTTAAAAACAAAACAGTTAAGCCGAAAACGGTGTCGTTCCATTAAAGGGGTGGCACGCCCGTGCCTCGACACATGTCCGAGTCGACTCGGCCCAACTCGAATGAGTTGGCGAGTCAACTCCATCTTCCTCACCCCTTTAGCGTACTGTAGCCCTAGTTTACAAATTTACAATTTCTCAATTTCGTGGCCTTTCAAGCACGGTTTTCAACATGTTTTGATTCCAAAACATTTATGGGAGTCATTCCAACCTTTTGGCATGAATTTAGAGCCTCGAATCTAAGGATCGAGCTCTGTGTAACCGATTATCGTGAGGGATTACAGGTCAGTCGTACAGCCTTATTTCTCAACCATTTTCAACGTGGTTTGAAGCTATGTGATCCTTGCAACAGGGGCTTCAATTCCCCATTCTTAAATTCCAGTTTAGGGGTTTAATTTCGAGATTGGGTTTCATGGCCGAAAGCAATAGCTTCGATTTTGAGGGCCTTCCTATATGATTTTAGGTCGCACACCTAGATATTTGAGATCCTCGAGGGGTCTAGAATAGATCCGAACATGCAAAATGTGATTTAGTTGAGGTCGACTCAGACCTGCAACTGGAGGTCGTCCATGGCAGTTTTGTTACAGTTTTGGGTTTCTAGGCTTATCCGACTGTCCCAATTAATGTGCTACGGTTCTTAGGCCTCACAGGAGTCTACATATTCAGTCTATATGGCTTAAAAGTATCAGAAACAATTCTAGATTTAAACAGAAAAATTCAACACTTTGGGGCATTTTACCTTTCAACAGTGCATGTCCCTACTTCAATGGTTCACTCTTTGATCCTTGGCACCTCGGTCCTCAGTTCCTTCCTCTTGGTACATCTTTATAGAACACCATCATGTATAGACCATGGACATACACACCTTTCTCACAATGGTTTCTCACACATAAGCTCACTTGATCTCACATGGTTTCTCTCTCTTAACTGATCAGTTCTCACACAGTTTTCTGATTTCTGAATATTTAGCTCACACACTTGGTGTTATAGAGATCCCAAGCTCATGTGTATATTAGTGCACACTTATACACATACATAATCATACATGTAGGGCCTAGGTCTAATTGTAGGCACTAAGATGTGATGATGAGGCTGAGGTGTAGGGGTTCAGTTCATGATGGAGGTTTTGCATGTATGGTCATTGGTCAGTTTGGGAGGTGGCCCAACCAGAATTCTAGGTTATATACCTTTCATTGTATATTTGTACACAAAGATAGTTGTCACATCCCCCAGACCCACCCTGTGCGGATTTGGGGCACGTGACAAAGGCCAGTTAGGCACCCATCGGGTTTTATCAGTTTTTTTTTTTTTTTTTTTGAAAACAAAACCCCGACGGTAATCCTAACCACAGGCCATTCCGATCTAAATCCCAAGCATAATGCATTCAACATATATAATTTAAGCAGCGGAATTTTCACAAGAGAATGCATACATATATACTTGGCAGAGCATTCAGGATACATCATAGTCAGTCCTATCTTAATCAAGCTTACAAAACAGTTTCACCACAAAATGTCATAATCTGTTCAGTTACACAAAAAGTACAAAAATGGTATAGATTCACAAAAATGGGTTATCATTTTATCTGGGGGTCTCCAACATTTTCCCCCTAAGTTCTGGACCTGCTAAACCTGTCCATCTGAGAGTTCCCCTGAAATTATTAAAATAATGGAATGAGCTTTAAAAAGCCCAGTGAGTAACATAGATATCCAGGCAAGAGTTTCGAATTCAATCTTTGCTTAAATCACATGGTTAATTAAATCAGTTGGAATTAATAGTTCAATGAATCCAAGTCAAGTTCAATAGATCAAAACAGATAAACGGTTCAGAGTGCTAGCATATCAATCAGAAGTATAGTTAATCATTTGAGAAACTAAAAACCATGTCATCGGTGATAAAAGCATGCATTTAAAACAATTGCATTTAAACATATGATATTCGAAACAATTTAACAGATCAAGGAACAGTAACTAAACAGTGTCAGAAGTTACTCACCTTCAATATTTGAGTTTGAAGCTATGAACGGAGCCTTCCTCTTTTTCTCTTTAAGCCTATAACAATTTATAAAGATTTATCAACTCATGACCTTAGACTGAGTAAGTCTACCCTATGATGGTCTCATGGAACTAACTTATAGTGGCTAGTTCATAGGTCTTACCTCTTAAGCATTTGGCTTAGGGTTTCAGTGTCTTCACACATTTATCGGTTCTGATTTTCATATTATGGACCTAACCATTGAGTTCGGAAGGTCGGAGAAAGTCAATTTAGACTCTCTCGGCTTTTAAATCTGGGTTCGGGTATATCAGGGGTATTTTGGTCATTTTTGCCGTCACATAATTTCTGTCTCGGGTTCGTCATCTAATCATGTATACAGTCTTACAAGTGTCAGGTCTACTACTGGTATCAGTTCCGTTGAAATCGGATTTCATTTGGGCCTTGTACAGGGTCAGGGGTATTATGGTAATTTCATACATCATTTTTTTTCGGTACCTCATTTGCAGTCACGGACCTCACCATTGGACTCAGGAGGTCCGAGATAGTAGGAATACATATATAACTTATGATTTTTGGATAACGGACTAATTTGGAGTATTTAATTTAATTAAATAATTTTAATTAAATTAATTTCGGAATATATATAGTATATATATTATTTTGGCAGATTAATGACTGGTCGAATAGGGTGGCACAGCGGACGCGTGCCACCTCCCTCTCCAATAGACACTGCGTTCGAATCTTATAAGGCGCAAAATGCGTCTTTTATTTTTCTGATATAATGAAATATAATATATATATATATATATATATATTGTGCCCCAAAGGTGACACACACAAGCGCGTGGCCGAGTGGTAAGGCGTGGTGTTGGGCGCGTGCGGTCAGGGGTTCGAAACCCCGTAGCCCCGTTTTTCCTTCCTTCCCTTTCTTTTCTTTTAAACGTAACTATTTAACATATAAACGGCCCAAAACGACGCAGTTTAATTAATGCAGTGGCAGTCCCTGGGACAGACACGTGTCCGAGCCAACCCGTCAACTCGGTTTTAAAGACACAGAGTCGACTCAGCGTCGTCTCCTTCATCAAACCCTACACAGTGTTGCCCTAAAACCTGCAGATTTTTAAATTTCTATTTCGTGAGATCTTAGGTTGTTTTGGTCTCTGTTTCTGGGTGGTATCGACTCCTGATGGTCACACCAATACTTTGGCATCGATTTTGAGCTTCGAATTAACCTAACAGGTTCTGTTTTCAAAAGGATAGCCGTGACCTGTAACTCGATACTACTCCCTCGATTCTTCACCATTTCATGTGATTTTTGAAGCTATGTGATCTAAAAATCATAAGGATCAAGACCTTATTTTTATTTTTCAGTTTGGTCTCGGTTTTAGAAGATTTGGGTTTCAAACCCGTAGCTTCATTTTCAAATTCGTGGGGCTACAGTGAGTTCTGGAGTCGCGTAGGTATATATATGAGATACTATTAGGGTCTATTTCAGGTCTCGACATTCAAAATCTCAAATGGTTATGGTCGAATCAGACTTGGTGTTTCCAAGCTTCATCAATGGAGGTTAGTCTCGGGTTTCATGGTTTTTGACCTATCCGAGACCTCCAACACACACAGTATGCTCCAAACTAGTTCTTAGGGTCAAAAATAACCATGCATGCAGCCCATTTCTATCAAACAGTTCCAAAATCTACAAAACAAGAATTGAAGATAATTTAGAATTTTTACCTTCACAGTGCTGTCCCTCTCGGTTATGGCTTGACCCAGACCTCTCACAGTGTCCTCAAGTTCCTCAGGTCATGCATGCAACCTCAAGCCTTTACTTCAATTGCCAATTCCCTCTCTCACTTGCATGTACAATCTCCCTTCTCTCTCTCCCTCTCCACACCTCTCCTTCACTCTCTCTCTATCACGTTTGCACACACCCACCAACTAGTTGTATCAGATTTCTAAAAGGGCCTATTTTCATGTGAGATTAAATATATGTATATATATATATATATATATCTCAAGACTTGTGCACATATATGGTTATACATATACACATATGTGAGTGTATCTCTGCCCTTAGTGGGGTTAGTGGTTGTTGACCTGATGGAGGTGATGGAGGGTCATGATGAAGGGAATGCATGCAAGGCCATTGGCCAATTTGGGTGGTGGCTTGGGCAAGATTATAGGTTTTATACATATATTGTTGTATAAATGCACAAAGTAACCAACAGCCTAGTTGGTAACTTTTTGGGACAGATTTTACCTACCTTGGTAGGTCAAGGGTTCAATTCCCCTTGGCCTCCCAAGTGACCATTTTCTCCTATTTTTCTGGTTAAGGCCCTGTTTGGTTGTCGCAGAATTCCAGTTTCACTATTTTGGCCTTAACTCCCAATCCGTAACTCCTTTTTCAGTGCGGTTTCTTTCTGTCACTTCCTACTCAGAATATCTTTCATTAACCAAGGTCCAATGTCAGTTTTTATTTTTTTCCAGTTTCCCATAATTAACTAATTCGAGTTTTATCACTATTAAAAATAGACATTAAATTAGCTAAACCCGACATTTCATTTCCAAAACAGTTTTCAATACACAAAACATGCCAGTCAAGCAATTGGGGTGTTACAATAGTAGTAGCCCAGTTGGTAATTTTTTGGATACACAAGGTCTTGTCTACTTGGTCAAGGGTTCAATTCCCCTTGGCCACACTTTTGGGCATTTTCCACCATTTTAAGCTAAGACCCCATTTGGCAGACGCAGTAATTCAGTTTCAATGTTTCCTACCTAACTTTCATTCCGTAACTCCTTTTTCGATGCGGTTTGTTTCGAGAGTTTCGTATTTGAGTTATCTTCAGTGTCAGAGGTTCCGTGTCATTTATTAATCATCCGGGATTTCTCGGGTTAGCTAATTCGGATTCCGTTGGTGTTAAAACGGCGTTATTTCACCGAATTAATCAGTAATCGGGTTCGGGTATTATACCATTCTCTCCAAACATATTTAATTATTTTAATCGGTCTATCATGACCGTCGAGATTATGATTAATTCCCTTAATCATTCATTAAGTCAGTGCTAATTAATAATTAACAACTAATTATTAATTACGCAAGGTCGGGGTGTTACATCCTACCCCCCTTCAGAGAAGTTTTGTCCTCAAAACTTAGTTGCTCATATCGAAAAAATAGTCATCTGTCAGTCAGGTTTATCCATAAAGGAATCCAACATCTGGCACCTCTATAAAATGTCATGAGGTTTAACCGTAATCACTTTTACTGACATGTCTCCAATTGGCATCAGTTGTTAATTCCCAAACTTTTCAGATGTCAGGTCAGATCCAGTAAACCCACAATGAGGCTTTTATTATGCCATAGGAGACAAAGCAAGGTTGAATCTCGTAACAGAACATGTTGACTGTATCGAATGTTCTCACAGAAACACGAGAGGTGGCTACCTAATTAAAGGTCGGAGCAAGACACTTGACTGCAAATTCTCCAAAGGAGGACAGTTGGAGTGAAAGTGTATAGTCTCAATGAGATCAACAGAAATAGGCTGGTCATATCTAGGAGGTTCTATCGTCATAGTTTCCCTTTCTAATTCGTCTCTCAGACTGTCATATCAGTCTAGATACCATCAAGCAGATAGTTTATATCAGTTTCATACAAATTTCATATCAGATACGGATATTCTTATTCGGTCAAATTTTACATCCATAATTGCATAATCTCATCAATATTTGATCATCAGGCCCATTTACTGGGCGATCATCCTCAAATAAGTGGAAATCATCCACTAAGATCATTCAATCATATGTGATCCCACAAGTGATTCACTCGATATCCATAATTTCAAGTATCAATGGCAGGGTTAGCAGACCTACAGTCATTTTCCTTTCGGTTGCTATGTCCATAATTATTTTTATGGACATGTCTCCAAGTATCATGAGTCTACAACCTCAAATCACACTGGTTCAGACCAGATTCAGTTAATTATTAAAACGGCGTTATTTCACCGAATTAATCAGTAATCGGGTTCGGGTATTATACCATTCTCTCCAGACATATTTAATTATTTTAATCGGTCTATCATGACCGTCGGGATTATGATTAATTCCCTTAATCATTCATTAAGTCAGTGCTAATTAATAATTAACAACTAATTATTAATTACGCAAGGTCGGGGTGTTACAGTACTCAAGTTGTCTAACACATTTACATTTAGACAATTCATCATAATATTTGTCGAAGATATTTTAGATAACAAAAAAGATATATTCTTCTCTCTAGGAGATCAATATTTATAGTCACAAATTACAAGTAAATAAGGAAATTATCCAAAATTAGTTCCTACAATGAATTAATACAATCAAGTAATCAATCATTACCTAAATTAAGTTATAGATTAAGCTCAATCTAATGCCTAAATTAAGCTATAGATTAAGCTCAATCGAATGCCTAAATTAAGCTACAAATTTAGTCAATATTTACAACACTCCCCCTCAAGTTAGAGAGTATATATCTATAACTCTTACCTTGCTACAAATAGAGTCCATGGTAGTCATTGGTGAAGATATCGGTAAGTTGACTACCAGAAGAAACATACAGAGTGATGATTTCCTTGGACTCTACTTTAGATCAAATGAAATGACAATCAACTTCAATATGCTTAGTCTATTCGTGAAAGACTAGATTGTTGACAATATGAATCATCGATTAATTGTCACAATGGAGAGGTGTTGGACCATGTACTGGAACATCAAATTCATGCACAAGTGTTCTTAACCAAGTCAGCTCATAAATAGTTTGTGCCATTGCTCGGTACTTTGCCTTAGCACTAGAACGTGTCACAACCGACTGCTTGTTGCTTTTTCAAGTCACAACATTACCCCCTAAGAAAGTACAATAACTAGTGGTAGATTTTCGATCTGAATGTGTTCTTGCCCAATCATCATTAGTAGCCACCTTTCTTACCTGACTTGGATCATGACATATCTGTAACATCTCTGAAACCCACCTTATATGAATTAGAGGATGTGAGAGAGCTTAACCAAAACCCATACAAATACACATCGTAACAAACTCAAATATAGCAGTGGAAGCAATCACACATGTTATATTCATCCATCAAGTGCCTAAATAGGCTAGAATTTCTTTTTGAAACATCACATTCACCAACATTACATTACATACATCAAGTTTGAATATTTCACAACATTGATCGTCGCTGGTTCTTGATTGCATCACCTTTGGGTCCCATACCCCTGATGAGTGTGCAAAAGTGCACTCTAAATACCCTATTATCGGAGTAAATTGCTAGAAAGTAAATAGGAATATTGAGATACATTTGATATTATTTATTTAATTTCTATTTACAGTGAGATATATTTTAGCGGTATTTTATAAGATTTTAAGTCCCAAATATTGCATCTTTGTTGGCGAGACTTAGTTTGCAATTGCGCTTTATACTTAATATTTTTGGAATTATTTTTGGCTTTTTGGCAGATTCGACCATTGAGTTTCAATTGAGATTTGGATGACGTTAGAGTTTCAGAATGAGAAAGCGGTCTTCATGAAATATTTAGAGGATGTCTTGGGATTTTCAGAAAGGTTTGTTTTGCAAAAATCGGAGTTCGTTTGAGCCTCCAAACATTGTTTCGAAATCAGGTCTGGAAAGCTGTCCCAAATTCTGTCCATCTAGCCAACTTGAAGCGGCCGTAACTTGAGCTTCCAAAGTCCAAATCAGATGGTTCTTGAGCCTAAAATTATCTACTCATCCGGGGCTACAACTTTTGTGAAGAGCCTGAGTTAAGATTCAGTTTTTATCTCATAGAAAACGGAGCGTAAAGATGGGCGCTGCTGGACATGTGCGGCTGGAGAAGAAAATAAAAAAAAAAAGAAAGAAAAGGTTTGAAAAGTCAAAGGAAATGAAAACAAAGCAAGAAAAAGCCAAATGGCTTTGTACAGTTGAAGCTTATGCTCATTTGGGACGTGAGGTGGCAGCCAATGTGTGGGGCCAATGCATGGAAAAAGAGAAAATTCAATTCATGTGTCCAGGGTATGGGCTGAATAAGAAAAGTCTCCTATGGCGCAAAGCTGGTTTGTTGTGGGGCCCGATGCCAAATACAAAAATAAAGGGAAAATGAGCTGATGGCTTGATGTGCGGGCTGAAGCAGGCGCAAAGGCCATGCGCGAGGCGCTGGGGCCCATGCGGCTGTTGGGCATGCGGTTGTGTGGCCTTGGCTAAATGGCGCGACTGAATCAAGTAAGGCTTAAGTGGGCCCAGGCCAGTGCCGAGGTGTTTTTTTCTTTAGGGCTAATTAAAGAGGAAAATATATAGAGAACACGGACGGCGACAGAGAGTGAACAGAGAGGGAGATTGTGCGGCTGTGCGGCGTAGAGAAGAAGAAAACATCAGTGCAGCTACTCCATGGCTCAATTGTTCTCCGTGAAATTTATGTTATCCGTCTTGTACATGGGTAACTAAATTTTCAAGTAGAGTTAGGGATGAACTTGCACCATAGATGGTTATTTTAATTTATTTTTGATTCATGTACGTGGTTTTCACTTGTTAAATTCTTTGATGATCATTCATAATTAATTGTTGGATTTTATTTTTCGAATAATTAAAGGGTTTAGTCCGTTTATAGATTCAGTCATGCTTTTTCTATCGAATGGATTCATGTTTTGATTATTTTTGGAACAATTAGTTATTTATATTAATTCAATTCTCTGCTGCAATATTACTGGTTGGGTATATTGTCGTCGTTGGATTTTCTTAATGTGAATATTAATTTGGGGGATTTAAAAGTGTTGAATGATTTTTCACAGAGTTATTTTCAGTTTAATTTTGGTTCATAATTTTTATATCTTCCGATTGAGATATTTGGAATTTAAATTCTCAATTGAGTTAACAGTGAATTAAAAATAATTAAAATACCGGTTATGTGCAAGGGATTCTCGAAACTCTACTGTTCGTTAAATTTGAATATTTTCATCTGTTATTCAGCTTGTTTAATTTTTAGTTGCATTCAAAAATCACTTTTTTATATTTTTATTTTTTCGTTAACCGTCTAATATTTTCTTTAGTTTCAGAAATTCTGTTTATTATTCTTCTAATTTAGTCTCCCTGTGGAATCGACACCCCAAAGTTACACTACAACTACCGCGTTATTCTTTGGGCGTAATCAAATTTTGGCGCCGTTACCGGGGAGACGGTAGAAGAATCAGTAGATAGTTTTTCTTTTCAACAGTTTGTAAAGGCGGTAACTTCGTTCCTTCTTTTTAGTTGCTTTATTATTATTATTTTTTATTTATTTTTTATTATTTATTTATTTTTTTTATTTTCTAGTTATTTATTTATTCATTTTCTTTTATTCCCTTTTTTTTTTTTTACTTATTTATTTTATTATTGTCATCTTGCATGCATAATAGGTATAGGGACGCATTAGGCCGCTTTGCTTATAGGCCTGTGTTAGAGTCGGATTTAGAGTCTAATTTTTCTTGTTTTTCTAATTCTTTGTTTGATAATACTTCCAATTCTGCAAATATGAGTGAATATGAGGATCAACCCACTAGAACTCTTCAAGATTACCTCCACCCTACACGCACAGCTACACCATCATGCATCATGTTTCCACCCAATGCCCGTCCAATTGATGTTAAAACGGGGGTGATACAGTTACTCCCTACATTTCATGGTTTGGAAAATGAGAATCCATATGTGCATATTAGGGAGTTTGAAGAGGTAGTTGCGACTTTTCATAGTCAGAATGCAACACAAGATATTGTGAAACTTAAGTTCTTTCCTTTCTCTTTGAAGGATCGAGCTAAGAGTTGGCTATACTCACTGAGACCACGGTCAATTGGATCATGGAATGAGATGACCCAGATTTTCTTCACTAAATACTTTCCCCAACACAAGACCAATGCTTTAAAAAGACAGATTTCTACCTTTGCACAAAAGGATAGTGAGACTTTATATCAGTCTTGGGAGAGGTTTAAGGAGTTATTGGGTATATGCCCTCACCATGGGTATGAGAGTTGGCGTATAGTGAGCTATTTTTATGAGGGACTTACACCTAGAGAGCGCCAATTTGTAGAGATGATGTGTAATGGTGAGTTTTTACAGAAAGATCCTGATGAGGCCATAGAGTATCTTAATGAGCTTGCTGAAAAAGCTCACACATGGACAGGACCTAGTGCTACTGAAAGCACAAATAGGTCACGACCCATAGGGAACCAACAGAGTGGGGGAATTTACCATCTTAGGGAGGAGGATAATTTGAAAGTTAAGGTTGAGACACTCACTAGAGAGTTAGAGATGCTAAAGGCTAGAGACGTAAAGCCAACACACTTGGCTAATCATGTAGAGCCTTTTAGACCATGTTTAGTGCGTGGCGGGGTAGATCACCTTGCTCAAGAGTGTCCCACATCAGCTGAGATGAGAGGGATGTATGAGGACCAATGTAATACCCTAGGTATGTACAAGAAGCCTTTTACACCCTACTCTGAGACTTACAATCCAGGGTGGCGAAATTACCCCAATTTTAACTGAAAATCTGAGAACCAGCCACATGCACCACCACCTGCACAACCTCTTAGATCATACCCTGCACCATATCATGCACCAGATCATGCATCTTCATCTTCTAGGAATTCTTTAGAAGACACTTTGCAGGCATTTATTGAAGCACAGGGTAAAACTAACCAAAAATTTGAATATTTGATCATGCAGGTTGTTGAAGAAAATAAGGAGATAAAGAGCCAAGTGTCCAAATTGATGAGCTCTTTGAGTGTGAATGAGCGAGGCAGATTCCCTTCCCAAGCTCAGTCCACACCCCATGGTCAGCACATGGCGTAGAAAAATTTGAAGGATGTGAACGCCATAGTGACTCGAAGTGGTAAGTCCTTACACATCCCAACAATGGACAAATCAGAGGATGTGGAAAAGGAACAAGATAGTAGCAATGCTGAGCTGCCCAAGGAACCAGAGGTGACAAAGAGCTATGTTAAGGTACCATTCCCTCAGGCTTTAAAATCAACCAAGCACACTTTAGATCCTAACAATGAAATCCTCGAGAATCTCAAGCAGGTAAAAATAAATCTTCCTCTCTTGCATGTGATTAAACAAATTCCTACTTATGCAAAAGTTCTTAAAGATTTATGTACAGTTAAGAGGAAGCACCATGTAAAGAAGACAGCATTCCTGACAGAGCAAGTTAGTGCTCTAATTGAGCAGAGGATTCCCCCCAAGTACAAGGATCCTGGTTGTCCAACCATTGCCTGTAGCATTGGAAATCATGAGTTTGGACAAGCTCTACTTGATTTAGGAGCAAGTGTGAATTTAATGCCTTATTCTATTTACTTGCAGTTGGGGTTGGGAGAGATTAAACCAACTTCTATGGTATTGCAATTGGCTGACCGTTCAGTCAGAGCACCACGGGGTGTGGTAGAGGATGTTCTAATTCAAGTTGATAAATTTTATTATCCTGTTGATTTCATAATCCTTGACACTAGCTCTGTTGTTGATTCTACTTCAAAGATTCCTTTGATTTTAGGTAGGCCGTTCCTTGCCACTGCTAATGCTCTTATCAATTGCAGGAATGGGCTCATGAAGCTGTCTTTTGGGAACATGACTCTTGAGGTGAATATATTTCATGTTGCAAAACACCCAGAAGAGGAGGATGAGAGCTGCGAAACGTACATGATTGACTCACTCATGGATAGGGGAGTTCCCGCAACTCATGATTTTGATCCCCCTAAGCATTTTCTTGTTAATTCTGAGTTTGAATATATTTCTGATCCATCTGATGTGGTTGATGTTTGTTCTATTTTTGACAGAACTCAGGATTATGGAGCACGGGGATGGAAACCAAAGTTTGAGGAGTTTCCTAACACAAGTAAAGAACAGATTCCGTCAAGTGTGGAAGAGCCAAAAGTTGAATTGAAACCTTTGCCTAAGGGTTCAAAATATGCCTTCCTTGATCCAGGTGATACTTTTCCTATTATTATGTCATCTGAATTGTCTAAGTCTCAAGGTGAGAAATTAATTCAGACCCTGAATAGGCATAGGCCGGCTATAGGCTGGAGCATTGCTGATCGAGTTAAAATGAAAGCATTGCATGATAACAATATTTTGAGAAAAACGTTTAAGCCTAATGATCGAGTTTTCTTATATGATTCTAGACTCCATAAGCACACAAGAAAACTCAGGTCTAGGTGGACAGGCCCCTTTATAGTGAAAAATATTTTTGAAAATGGGGTAGTCGAAATAAAGGATCCCAAGGATAGTCAGATTTTTAAAGACAATGGCCAGCACCTTAAAGTTTTAATTGATAGGCAAGTTCCGAAAGTGGAAGACATTCCACTTATGGACTTGGACTATCCACCTTGATCACGCCATGCAGGTATGTTTTATTTTTTATTTTTTTAGTATTTATTTATTTTATTTGTTTTATTTTGTTTTTGTTTTCTTTTATTTTCGTTATTTTTCTTTTTGTTTGCTACTTTTTTCTTTGTTTTTATTTTGCAGGTTAATTTCATTTTGTCGGTTTAGGTTGCCATCTTTGGTGCTTAGCAAGCTGCCCACGTCACAATCAGGTGTATTCTCTCCTTTTTAAAACCCTCCATTCAATTTTGATTGCTTAAACATTGAGGACAATGTTTCATTTAAGTTGGGGGGTGGTGATTGCAAATTCATATTTTCCTGTGTCAAAATTTTTAAAAATTTGCATCACACGTGCATTTTTTTTCACACGAGTACTCATTTTCATTTATAGCTATTTTTGTGAATTCACCGAATCCACTATAATCATTCTACTGAGGCATTCACAGAATTTTTAGTGCACTTATCCAAACTTTGTGGTAAGATGGTGGTTGACACATGTAGCTAGAGAACTCTTTTGCTTAAGTATTCATGTGTGTTTTGGAGAGAATTGAGAATCTACAAATTTAGTTTGTGATAAGCGTTCATTGATCTGTTGAATTGGGCACTTCTTTTGAGAATATCATTACATGGTTGGTGGCATGACGGCGGATATACTTGGAAAATGACGAAGGTCAATTTAGGATTAACATTTGAGCCTTTCAAGCTAACCCTTCTCATCATAGACCCTTAATAGCCAAATTTGAGCCAACAAACACATTTAGTTTTTTTCATGTGCCTACATCATCCATACCTCTCCACATTGGAGTATAGCCTATACATTAATTTTCCTACCCTTTTTGCTTCCAAGTGTGTACTAGGTGTGGAATTTGCATTTCTTGTCTTTTATGTTGCATGAAAAAAAAATAGTAGAAAAAGAAAAAGAAAGAATACAAGTGCAGAATGTTCAGTTGGGCGAGCATCAAAGTCAAAAAAAAAAAAAATGAAATGAAAAATTGAAAAAAAGGTGAAGAAAAAGAGAGAGAAAGAAGAAGAAAAAGGAGACGTTTTGTTATTCAGTGATTTGGAAAGTTGAAGAGTGCAGCAAGTGAAAAGTTTGGTTTGCTATGGTTCGTAATGAAATTCTCTTAGTATGTACTTGGAAGTGTTTGAATCCTTTTTACCCTTTTCTTCATATAGCCTTTAACCCGAGCCACGTTACAACCCTTTTATATTGATCGTTCTGATCCTGAGTAAGCCTGTGGAAAGAGTGGTGGAAATCTCATTTGTTAGTGCGCCTATCATAAGATCAATGTTTGATTGTTGCTTATTCATAGTGCCTAATTCTTCATTGAGCGTGTGCACCCCTTGTCGACTCCATAGAGAGAACCTCTACATGAAACACTTTTATACCCGTGAGATATGGAGTTGAACCTTTTGCTTGAGATGTTCTTGATGTTGCATGTGTCATGACTTGTGGTTAGATGGATATGGTTTGGAGCGCACACACACACACTCTATGAATGGCTATAAGTGGATTGATTGTTATAAGATTCTTGAATTCCTTAAATTGCTTTGATTTGTGAATCTAAAAAAAAAGTGTGATTAAATGTCTGCTGTGTGTGATTTTCCTTGATCGTTTTTGCCAAATGCATGGGAATTTCTAGGGACTAGCAATGAGTAAGTTAGGGGGTGTGATGAGTGTGCAAAAGTGCACTCTAAATACCCTATTATCGGAGTAAATTGCTAGAAAGTAAATAGGAATATTGAGATACATTTGATATTATTTATTTAATTTCTATTTACAGTGAGATATATTTTAGCGGTATTTTATAAGATTTTAAGTCCCAAATATTGCATCTTTGTTGGCGAGACTTAGTTTGCAATTGCGCTTTATACTTAATATTTTTGGAATTATTTTTGGCTTTTTGGCAGATTCGACCATTGAGTTTCAATTGAGATTTGGATGATGTTAGAGTTTCAGAATGAGAAAGCGGTCTTCATGAAATATTTAGAGGATGTCTTGGGCTTTTCAGAAAGGTTTGGTTTGCAAAAATCGGAGTTCGTTTGAGCCTCCAAACATTGTTTCGAAATCAGGTCTGGAAAGCTGTCCCAAATTCTGTCCATCTAGCCAACTTGAAGGCGCCGTAACTTGAGCTTCCAAAGTCCAAATCAGATGGTTCTTGAGCCTAAAATTATCTACTCATCCGGGGCTACAACTTTTGTGAAGAGCCCGAGTTAAGATTCAGTTGTTATCTCATAGAAAATGGAGCGTAAAGATGGGCGCTGCTGGACATGTGCGGCTGGAGAAGAAAATAAAAAAAAAAAAAGAAAAGGTTTGAAAAGTCAAAGGAAATGAAAACAAAGCAAGAAAAAGCCAAATGGCTTTGTACAGTTGAAGCTTATGCTCATTTGGGACGTGAGGTGGCAGCCAATGTGTGGGGCCAATGCATGGAAAAAGAGAAAATTCAATTCATGTGTCCAGGGTATGGGCTGAATAAGAAAAGTCTCCTATGGCGCAAAGCTGGTTTGTTGTGGGGCCCGATGCCAAATACAAAAATAAAGGGAAAATGAGCTGATGGCTTGATGTGCGGGCTGAAGCAGGCGCAAAGGCCATGCGCGAGGCGCTGGGGCCCATGCGGCTGTTGGGCATGCGGTTGTGTGGCCTTGGCTAAATGGCGCGACTGAATCAAGTAAGGCTTAAGTGGGCCCAGGCCAGTGCGGAGGTGTTTTTTTTCTTTAGGGCTAATTAAAGAGGAAAATATATAGAGAACACGGACGGCGACAGAGAGTGAACAGAGAGGGAGATTGTGCGGCTGTGCGGCGCAGAGAAGAAGAAAACATCAGTGCAGCTACTCCATGGCTCAATTGTTCTCCGTGAAATTTATGTTATCCGTCTTGTACATGGGTAACTAAATTTTCAAGTAGAGTTAGGGATGAACTTGCACCATAGATGGTTATTTTAATTTATTTTTGATTCATGTACGTGGTTTTCACTTGTTAAATTCTTTGATGATCATTCATAATTAATTGTTGGATTTTATTTTCCGAATAATTAAAGGGTTTAGTCCGTTTATAGATTCAGTCATGCTTTTTCTATCGAATGGATTCATGTTTTGATTATTTTTGGAACAATTAGTTATTTATATTAATTCAATTCTCTGCTGCAATATTACTGGTTGGGTATATTGTCGTCGTTGGATTTTCTTAATGTGAATATTAATTTGGGGGATTTAAAAGTGTTGAATGATTTTTCACAGAGTTATTTTCAGTTTAATTTTGGTTCATAATTTTTATATCTTCCGATTGAGATATTTGGAATTTAAATTCTCAATTGAGTTAACAGTGAATTAAAAATAATTAAAATACCGGTTATGTGCAAGGGATTCTCGAAACTTTACTGTTCGTTAAATTTGAATATTTTCATCCGTTATTCAGCTTGTTTAATTTTTAGTTGCATTCAAAAATCACTTTTTTATATTTTTATTTTTTCGTTAACCGTCTAATATTTTCTTTAGTTTCAGAAATTCTGTTTATTATTCTTTTAATTTAGTCTCCTTGTGGAATCGACACCCCAAAGTTACACTACAACTACCGCGTTATTCTTTGGGCGTAATCAACCCCACATTCACGTCTCATACCTATTTGAACTTCATGCTTACCCTAACTATGAGTCCCATACCTCACGTTCACACCTGAACTTCATTCTTATGCTAACTGTGAGTCACATACCTCATGTGTAATATCCCGACCCGGGATACGTCACGTATACCGAGGTAGGTCGGTTAAAACATGTAACTTGAACGATAAGATATGTATATCTTAGTATTTTCATGCAAATGAATGACTGGAATGATGGGAATAAATGATCAAGGCTGGGTGACACCCGAGCATCACAGGGCATTGCATCAAAATGCGTGCATGCACGTATTTCCATGCATGCATACGTGAACATAGATACATAGCTCGATTAAAATTAGTGTATGTATACGTGATTAGAAATACCGTTATACGTATTTATATGATTATAAATACATGTATAAAAGTATGTAATTGATATGTATATATATATATATAACATGGTTATACATGTATTTATGTATATGTGTAATAAATAAAAAGGAAAAGAAAACAAAAAAGGGAAAATATCAGTGTGTGCATCACTGTGTGTGTGTGTGTGCATCACTGTGTGTTTGTGTGTGTTTGGGAAACCCACCAACCGACCTTGATAAAGGTGGTGGGTGTGTATAAGTAATCCATGTATATATATATGTATGGATATGAGGTACGTGGATGGAGGAGATTTAAGGGGCAATTCTCTGCAGTCAAGGATGACTGCAAGAGAGAGAGAGAGAGAGAGAGAGAGAGATAAGGTAGAGAGAGAGAGGCGGTGGAGTCTTTGTATATATATATATGCATGGGTTTGAGAGATGAGAGGTTAGAAAAGGAAAGAAGGGTCAGGAACTGAAGGGGAGAAGAAGGGAGAGAGATTGGTTCAGAAACAGAAAGGTGGGAGAGTCACGGTGAGCTCAAAATCCGAAACCCAGGTAATTGATTTCAGTTCTGTTATTTCGATTTAAAGCATAAAGCTTAGATATAATTGTAGGGTCTGAACAAGCATGAAATATAGAAATTATTGCAAAAAGAATGAAGCTAAATGGTGTAGAAACCATGGAGAAATATGGAGTTGCAGGTTTCATGGATAATTTCGGGTTCCATGAATTTATGTTTAAAACCTTGATATTTGTTTATGAAAATGATCCTTATGCATGCAGAAAACTATTGGGAACAAATTAGATCCAAAACAGTCAAGAAACTGTTACGAAATCAAGAAAAATCAGTTCACCGGAAAACCGGCCGGAACTAATAATCACCCTATTCGTGAGGTTAGAGAAGTTCAAATGGGAAACCAAAGATAGATTCGTGATCCCCATGTGATGAGGGGTAAAAAGGCATTAAAAATACATGAGAAAAATAAATGGGAACAGTCACCAGCGTCGGAAGGGACGCCGGAACCCTACTGTTGCTCACCGGAACTTTGAAAGAGATGATCGGAAAATCGGGGGGGTCTACCGGGTTAAAAGGAACGGGTCTGGGTTGGATCGGGTCGGTACCCGATCGGAAATAAATGGGATCGAAGCTGTGTCGTTTTGGGTTTTAATTTAAATGAGATTGGATTGTTTGGTTGCATGGATAGTAAATTGGGAATTAGGTTTGGGGTTATCCAAACCATGGATAGGGATAGGGAATTGGGTTATTGAAATCCGGTTCTTGAATGGAACTGAACCGTTTGGTTCAAGAGAAGGACTGACCGGTTTAGGGTTTTGGGGTCTGAACCAACTGGTTCAGACCGCAGCTTATGGAATTTATGAACCGGCCCCAAATGTTTTGAAAAATTACACTAAGGCCCAAACAGAAAATTAATTAAATATTAATTTTTACAATAATGCCCCTAATCCAAAAATGGGTCAAACGAAGTCCAAATAAGGCAAATGAATAGTCAAAACCTATTATCTCGGACGTTCTAAGTCCAATGGTGGGGTCCGTTTTATGAGACGGAACCCCGAAGGATAAAATACCGCAAAAGTGCAAAATGACTATTTTGCCCTTTTTAGTACAAAGGTCCGAATGGAATTCCGCGAAAGCCTAAACCGACTTTCTTCGGCGTTCCGGACTCAATGGTAAAGTCTAAAATAGTATTTGAAATACTTATGATAGAAAGGCATAAAATTTGATGAATAGCATTTATTCTGAAACGTATTCACTGATATATAGGAAACTCGAAAGGCAAGGGTACCTTCACGGATTTCTGAGGTAGAATCACGATAGAGGTAAGTGGATCACTTTCTCTTCCATGTGGTGTTTCTAAAGCCAAGTTTATTCTTTACTGCCGAACTTGTACTCTTGAAAGTACCTCACGTTATTGTTATCCACAATGCGATATTGATCTATCTTGTGGACATTGATTGACTATTGTGCTATTGTTATCATATTGAACCATGCCTTGAAAGGCTTACTGTTATGCTTTACTGTATATATGATATTCCATTTTCATACTCCTTATGGAATCACAAATGATCATGCTATGTTTATAAATGCTGGAATTGTGCTCAGTCACAATATCCATCCGATGCTTCTGTGACGAACTAGTCCGTGAACGGACGTGTGGCAAAAGATGTGAGTTTAACTGAGAGGTATGCCGGGCCTCGAATTACGCAGAGGGGTTGCCATTCCCTACTACAGATTATAAGCATCTCCATTGGATTATTGTTATGGATATATTGTTGAATGGTTACTGTACCTTATGGATTACTGTTTCTTATGGATTACTATTTCTTATGGATTATCTTACGTTGTTCATTGGTTTGATTGAAATCGTTTTATTGTGGCAGTACTTTTATTGTGACAGGTTATTGTTGAGAAATCTTATCACTGTTGATTCATTACTCCTGATTGTTTATTGTGCCCTACTATTTATTGGCCATCATGGCAACTGTTCTCATTGGCTATCACAGCATCTTACTTCTTATGATTGGCTATCATATTTTATTCATGGATTCATGTTCTTTATAATCATCGATACCAGTGTCGGAGATCTGGTTTACTTGCTGAGCTTCATAGCTCATTCCACCCCACTTACCCCCATTTCAGGTGATGACGCTGCGAGACCCTAGTAGGAGTCTGAGAGCGTAGGGGGACATTTTGAAGTATTGATCAGTCTATGTTAGTTCTCCCATGTATTCACCACCCCCGGGTGCTGGTTACGGATTAGTTCTCATTTTGTATTATGTAGAACTATGTCATGTATTTAATAGACTTGCGCTATTTAATGTATTTAAAGAGACTTCCGCTGGATTACTGTAATTGATAAAGGCTTCCGCTGTGCATTGTTTAAAATTTTTAGTACATTGCATATTAGTATTATGATACTGGAACGAAAAAAGTAGGGATGGCCTTCGGGTCGGCCCCGCGACACGAGATCTGCATAGGGTGGGTTTCGGGTCGTGACATCATGTCCACATCTAAACTCCATACCTTCACTTCTCCACCTGAAATGTCACGGGTAATATCCATGTGAGCTTTATGAAAGCTGCGAGTAATTCCAGTACCTCGTCATCGGTTTTCAATTGATAACGATTTCAAGTATGAAAGAGTTTATAAAGGGAATCACTATCAATTATTCACACAATTCAAAACACGGAATAAAGAATCATCGAATCATAAAACACGAAGCATTTCAAGGAATTTAAGAAAGCATTTAATTTCTCAAATACAAGGCAGGAGGATTCAGTTCTTTAAATATAATCAGAAGCAAAAATCCTTTAATAATGAAATATGAGATATAAATCATTTTCAAAGCAATAGGGGTTAAAAACCTTCTACCATTTCACAATGTTACATCTTTTCACTTTACATTAATTTCTCAAATACAAGGCAGGAGGATTCAATTCTTTAAATATAATCCGAAGCAAAAATCCTCTCATAATGAAATATAAGATATAAATATTTTTCAGAGTAATGGGGGTTAAAAACATTCTACCATTTCACAATGTTACATCTTTTCACTTTACACGAGAGTCCGTATCGATCCAAACTCTAAGCTTAACAGAAGGTTAGTATGATATGTATACACGACCTAAACAAGAGACATCTCTAGCCTTCTCGTGGGCATTACAAGAGTGAGTCTCAAAGGAATACTAAACAAAAGTGCTTATGCACTATTTATCTTGAGTTACCAGTTCATAAACATGAAACATTTAAATAATACTTTTCAGCATATGCTTTTCAAGAGAAATTAAATATAGCTAGAATGAGAAACATTCATTTTCAAAAGAAAAAATTTAACACAACTTTTCAATCAAAGATAGGCATGCTTGAAATAAGAATCGTATAAATAGTTGGTATTTTAAATAAGAACATTTTCAATTCACGATAGCAATTTGAAAATAGAACAAGAAGCATGTTTAAAATAGGAGTTATGTAAATACAAGAATCTGAATTAAAATATTTCAGAAGTCATGGAGTTAAATTCTCCATTTCAAAGTCCAGGATTACTCACATGTAGTCCAGCATCCTCAATCCTTTCCTTTTTTGCTTAATTGACTTGCCTTTGCACTCGTCTTATCCTTATTCCCTCGTCGATAATCCTAAATCATGGTTCATAATACATTGATACTATATCAGTACACATCCCAGCTCAATCTTTTTCTTACTTAGCATTTTTAACCTTTTCTAGACTAAATCCTACTATTTAAGATTCCCTCATAGTCTTTAATTAGGTTTTCTAACACTTTGTGGTTTATTGTAAGGTTTACTTTAGCCTTTAGGGGCATTTTGGTCATTCTTTCTTTATGTCTTATTTGTTTGGTTCGTTATTTTCCTAAATAAACTTTATTTTTTAGTTTAGACAGTCCTTAAAATATTAATATAGGTCTTTTGATTACATCTATACTCTTCTAGTAGGTTCATTAAGTTTTAAGGACGTATTCATCATTTTTTAATTTGTTACTGGGTCTTATTTTTTCTCAAAAGGGCATCACCATTAGGTCCGAAGTGCCACAGATAATAAATTTAGGCTTTTCTAGATCTTTATTTGCTTATCAATAGCTTACATTAAGGATAGGGGTATTTTATAATTTTACAGTTTCGCGTGTCATATTTTTCAATGCTTCGTTTGCTAAAATGGACTCCACCGTTGAGTCCGGAATGTCAAAAAAATCCATAATAGGCCTCATCTGATATTCAATTGGCTTCGGGTGTCATTAAGGGCATATTGGTAATTATGGTATTTAATGTGTCCTAATTTGTAGGGCTTCATTTTGTAAAATAGACCCTGCCATTAGGTCTAGAATGTCAAAAAATGCTAAGGTATCTATTTTTATAGTCATTGAGGTTCAATTGGTAGCTTAATTAATTATTTAGGACACAATTAAAATTATTCCATTTGTCCGTTCATATTTGTTAAGGTCTAATTTCCCAAATCAGACTTCGCCGTTGAGTCTGGAATGCCCAAAAACATTGGGTTAGGCTATTCTTGTATTTTAACTGGCCTTCATTTGGCATATTTTTGGCTTAAGGGTATTTTAGTAATTTCTCTAATTTAAAAAGGATTTAAATTAATTTTTGGGCCATTCTATAACTAACCTAGAATTTGGGGATAAAAATGAAATCTTAGAAAGCTATTTAACCTTAACCAGCTGGTCCAGTCAAATTCCAATTGAACCGATCCAATAAAGTCAAAAACCAATTGGTTCAACCGGTCTTAGGCATCAGCATGACATCATGCTGACATCATTTCCATTTAAATAAAATGTTTTCATTTGATTTAAACCAAGGATCCATTTAATGCGGTTAGGACCTGAACCTATATTCGATCTGAACCTGACCCATCACTGTTCATCTTCTCCCTCGTAACTATCACTATTCCTAAGAAACCCTAATTCTTTTCTTCCTATTTCGTGGATTTTTAGACGTCAATTGTCCCTGTTTTCAATAGGTATGAGTTTCTAAAAACTTAATCAAGATTTTGCCATTGGTTTGGAGGATTGAAATGAGCTGAAAAGCTTAGTATAGTTTTCATAAATTTTCTAGATAATTCTTTAGTGTATAGTCATTTTTCCACCAAATTTAGCAAGGTTTGGCCTGTCGTGATCCTCAAGTTATAGGAATTCATAATCCATTCAAAGGTTTGAGTTTAAGGCTTAATTCATAAGGTTAGGTTTCAAACCCGCCTCTTGTAACTCTAATTTTCTCTCTTCTATGATCATTTTGAGCTAATTCTCATGGATTTGAAGTCCTAGCAACATCTAGATTAATTGGTGAAAATCAATTTGATTCTCATAGGTTCAGGCCTACTTCTTCTATAGTCGTTAATGGCAGTTCTCATTTTTTAGGGTTTTCGAGTTCATTTCTTAGCTTAAGCAATCCTATTATACTACAAAAACTTAAAGGACATTAAAGGATTAAGAAACTCACTTTTATTGGCTACAAATCAATTTTCTCTCTCTAATGTAGTTTTCTCTTTCTAGGTTTTTTTTCCTAGTTAACCACAACACTTAAGTTTTTTTTCTTTCTCTTCTCACGCGTGTCTCTCTTCTTCTAGGGTTTGTAGTAGATATAAGCACATATATATATATATATATATACATACACAAACCGCACCTCTCTCTCTCTCTCTCTCTCTCTCTCTTTTCCTTTCATCTTTCTCACTTTACCTATTTTCTCTCCAATGGTATCCGTCCTTTTGAGTAGCAGCCACAAGCTGTAATAGCCTTCTTTTTTTCTTCCTTCTTAAGCTATAGAAGAAGCCCACTTGGCCTCTCATCCCTTCTAATCACTTGCACACACATATAAAACTTACCTCATACACACACACACACACTCACACATGTGTACTGCTATGTATATTTATCCATATATGTCTAAATATATCTACACACACACACACACATATATATATATTTACATATTCTACCATATACATATATATACATTATATATATTCTCACTTGGATGTATATATGTGTATGTGGCACTATGTTCGTTACGCCCATGATGTGCTGATCATGAGCATTTTATGCATTTACTTTGATTCTTTTAGTAATTAGATAATTATTAAATTTTTGAAGTATAATTTTAACCTTTTAGGTTAGTGGTGTGTTTGGTCATTTGGTCTCACTAACCGAGGTTAGGTTAGTCTCACCATAACTGGGTTAATTTGCTTAACCTTAATTCGTAATTTTGCACATCGGTCCTTTAAAGATTTTTATTAAATTTGTCTTTGATTTATTACGTGAAATCACTTAATTTATTAGGTCGGGGTGTTACAATATCCCTAAATCTGAAGACGTCCATATGATCGATAAAGAAGACCACATCCTGGGGCATTCTTAATATACTTCAAGATACAAGTAACTGCATCCATATAAAGAAATCGAGGACTAGTTATAAACTGACTCACAACACTAATTGCATACGAGATGTCAGGTCACCGTCATCTGGCATCAACTTTAGATTGGTCTCCACAAGCGTAGCTATAAGTTTGGAGCCAAGATAACCTATATCTTTCAAAATATCAAGAGTATACTTCATTGGAGACAAATTGATCCTTGTTTTTGATCTTGCGACCTCAGTACCAAGGAAATAACAGAGGTTTCCAAGATCTATAGTGTCACATCCCATAACCCACCCTATGTGGATTAGGGATAGTGACCGGCTAGTTAGACACCTCGCCAATACGCTTAATTCTTTTTAGGATACTAATGACATGTTTAACCGGAGGCCTCTTTACATAACTAAGTAGATTGCATTTAGTCGTATAAAAACTTGCAGTGGAAATCTGAGTTTGTAAAAAAAAATAAAAAATTGTTTGAATGTAGTCACACTTTGGAGAGCATAAGTAACGTTACATCAAAATTACAATAATATGAGCCTAACATTACAATACACATAAGTGTCTGAACTATTTCGTCATTCACACTCTATTGTTACTCTAAGCTATCATAATAATATGGTATTTTCCACCTCAGGTAGGCACTTCTACAACTAGGAGACTAATCTTCTTCTAGCTATAGTTTTTATTTGTCATAGCTCACAATCCTCTGGATTTGTAGCTTCTTAGTCATTTCTAAAAATACACAGGATGAAACATGTGAGCTTTATGAAAAGCTCATGAGTAACGCAAGTTGCCTGTCGTGGGTTTCTGGAAAAAACCCTTTTAAAAAACCTTTAATTACTTTACATAAGTTTTCATATACTTTCATAACATTTGGAAATATTTTTGAATTTCATAAACATTCATGGCTTTCATGAACTTTCATAAACATTTAGAAACATTTATGACTTTCATAAACACTCATGGCTTTTATAAACATTCTTGGCATTCATGGATTTTTATAAACATTTAGAAACATTTATGACTTTCGTAAACATTCATGGCTTTCATAAACATTCCTGTCTTTCATGGATTTTCATAAATATTTAGAAATATTTATAACTTTCGTAAACCTTCATGGCTTTCATAAACATTATTGGCTTTCTTGGATAGCAGTGAAAAGAGTTGTATTAAAAGCTATTGGCATTCTTAAAACATATTTGTATAACTGATCGGAAGACATGTAAGAAAATGCACATTTTTTTGCCAGATAGTTTTGCAAGGTAAAACATAGTAAGCATAAAGCTATAGCTGGAAACTGAGTGATGAAATAATGTATATGCTATTTTTTCTTTCTTTAATATTGTCCTGTATAACTACCAAGTTGGCTATTCAATCTTGTCTTATATAGTCACTTGGGCGACTAAATGTAATCTAGACCTCTAGGCCTACACAGCTTGGCTTAACCCCCCAACCGGGCATGACTATTCATCATGAAGTGAAAGCATTGTAAGACATATAGTTTCATGCTAAATCATGCTTGCAAAACCTTTCATTAATCTATGCATCTTATATATATCTATACATATCATTTGAAGATATGCAAATAAGCATTTCAAATGATGCTATGCAATTTAAATATCAATCACTTTATTCTGAAAATTGTCATGCAATTAAAATATTTGATATAATATCAGAAAACTGTAAAGGTACTACATGGAGTATCGTAAAATTGTAAGAACTGTATTTAATGGAAAATCTCTATTTTAAGGTTCAGGGTTACTCACTTGTGGTCTATAGTCCACAGTTACTTGCTTACTTAGCTTGCCTTGACATTCATGTTATCTCTATTTCTTTGTTGGTGAACCTAAAGCACAGATCAGAATACATTAGTATTGTATCAATATAGATACTCGACTTAATCTTTGCTTACTTAATGTACTTAGTCTCTTCTAGACTTAGTCTTACTATTCAGGATTCCCTTATGGTCTTTAATTAGGGTTTCTAATACTTTTTAGTTCATCATGTGACTTACTTTAACCTCTAAGGGCATTTTTTTCAATTTTTGTTTAGTTGTCTTGTATTATTTGATACATCATTTATCTTTTCAGACTTCATCTTTGAGTCTAAAGGGTCTTTTAATCGTAAGACAGTCCCTCTTTTACTTTTTGAGTCCATTTAATTACTTAATTAAGCTTTCAGGGTAGTTTGGTAATTTTACCATTCTTATGTCATGCTTTCGGTACCCAATTATCTTAAACGGAGCTCATTTTCGGACTCGGAGGCCCATATACATGGGTATGGGTTCCTCTTTATGCCTTATACTCTTCTGGTAACTTAATTAAGTCTTAAGGACGTGTTCGTCATTTTTTAATTTGTTTTGGTGTTCTATTTTTCTTAAACGGACACCACCGTTAGGTCTGGAATGTCAAAAATACTAAATTTAGCCTCTTTCGGATCTTAATTAGCCTTCTTGTAGTTTATTTTAGGTCTAAGGGCATTTTCATAAATTTTTACTTTCATCCCGGACCATGTTCGGTACTCAGATACTTAATTAGACCTTACCTCTAGGTTCAAAGCATCCAACAATGTTGAGTTTGGCCCCTTTTTAATTTTTCTTAATCAATTTGGTAGCCCCGTGTATCATTAAGGGCAGTTTGGGAATTACACGTTTCTATGTGTCCATATTTTTAGTATCTCATTTGATGAAACAGATTACCCCGTTGAGTCCAGAACGTAAAAAACCCATAAGGTATGTACCCTCGGAGTCATTGGTGTTCATTTGGTAGTCAAACTAATACAATAGGACAAATTTGGAATTAGTCTAATTTGTTCATTTATATATTTCGGGATCCTATTTCTCAGATCGGACTCCTCTATTGAGTCTAGAATGCCGAAAAATGTTAGGTTAGACTCTTCTTGCATTTTAATTGGCCTTTGTGATACACTATAATTAGGCCTAGGGGTAAAATAGTAATTCTACCTAATAATTAAGGGCTTAATGTCACATCCTGAACCCCGCCCTACACAGATGTCGAGGACGTGATGCCAGTTAGTTGCCTCGCCGGTTTGCCAACTGACAATGTGTCCAACCAAAGACAAATTTTTGAACTTACCGATGAACTGC
Organism: Nyssa sinensis; assembly: GCA_008638375.1. Lineage (NCBI taxonomy): Eukaryota > Viridiplantae > Streptophyta > Magnoliopsida > Cornales > Nyssaceae > Nyssa > Nyssa sinensis. The sequence goes on from CM018046.1 coordinate 35,693,364, forward strand.
ATTCCAAATGTAGGGTCAGAGCAGTGGAATTTAAAACTTTTTCATCTCGGGAATGCAACTCCTTTATAAATACCATGGAGGTCTGTACCACAGAGCAAGTCTAAAACCAGATAGCTAATAACTCTAGCCACAGAGCACATCTATAACCAAACATATAACACAGAGCATATCTAATCTCTCTTGTACCATTACCGTGAGCCATGTCCCAATATCAGTAAATTTAATCGCATTAATTAAATCATGTCACTCACCTGAATAACCAGATTCAATCTTGGAGAATCTAAGTCTCCACAAATCAGTGCCATCATATCCTTTACTTGGAATGCCAGTCGGCCTATCCATGTCATATCATAGTGCCTTCTAATCTAATGGAGATAAATCCTGAAAAATGATAGGATAATGGGGTGAGCTTAAATAAGCCCAGTGAGTAACACAGGTTCTTTGTCATGGGTTTCAAAACCAGTTCTTGCTTATGAAGCACATGGGATAGTTTAATCATATCATAAATAACAATTTCATATTCCACTTTAAATGCAGTTTAAGTAGAATAAAACAAAACTGAACCAAACAGTACAAACAGATTAGAATAGAACAGAACATAACCTAACAAATCAGATCAAACAGTAAACGATGTCAATATATCAATCAGGGACACAGGCATGTCATCAACGGAACAGAACATAACGGAACGAAGCGAAAATATTATATCAATCAGAAACAAAGATATATCATCAGCGGGATAGAACATAATGGAACGGAGCGGAAACATTATATCAATCAGAAACAAAGACATATCATCAGCGGGACGGAACATAATGGAACGGAGCAAAAACATTATATCAATCAGAAACAAAGACATATCATCAGCAGGATGGAACATAATGGAACGGAGCGGAAACAATGTATCAATCAGAAACAAAAGCATATCATCAACGGGACGGAACATAACGGAACAGAGCGGAAACAATATATCAATCAGAAACAAAAGCATATCATCAACGGGATAGAACATAACGGAACGGAGCGGAAACAATATATCAATCAGAAATAAAGGCATATCATCAATGGGACGGAACATAACGGAACTGAGCAGAAATAATCTATCAATCAAAAACAAAGGCATATCATCAACGGGACGGAACGTAACGGAACGGAGCGGAAACAATATATCAATTAGAAACAAAAGCATATCATCAACGGGACGGAACATAACGGAACGGAGCAAAAACAATATATTAATCAGAAACAAAGGCATATCATCAACGGGATGGAACATAGGCAAATAAATCAAATAATAGAATAGGTCAGTATTGAGCGGAACAGGACAGAACATAACAAAACAAAGCTAGAACAGACCATATACAAGACAGAGTAGACCCGAATAGAACAAGAGAGCAAGACAGGACAGAATCATGCCACGTGTAATGCAGTACAAAGAGTATGCATTTAAATATATGCATTTAAACAATACAGCATATAAAAAGGTACAGTGTATAAAGATACAATATCTAGACAGTGTAACTTGTACACCAAGTCAGAAGTTCCAAGTTACTCACAAACTTTATGTTTATTTCCTTGTACAAATAATCTGATAACCCCAAGATACGTCAGGTACTACCATACATATCCTGAACAATTATCATCAATCACAGACAGATCAGAATTTAGCCATTCATGACTTATTCATTATCTTAGGCATCTATCGGATTACCTAAGATAGCCTAATAGCCTACTGCCCTTTCATTGGGTTTCATCCGAGGCTATTTCATTCTTTAATTAGGTTTATCAGTTATCGGGATTATAATTTGAGTCATTTAGACTTCAATCGCTATCAGTTAAGTACTTATTCAACCATAGGGGCAAAATGGTAATTTTATCATTCTTGCCCCGGACCCTATCGTGGTCCTCAGAATGTCCCATATATCTTATATATAAATTTTTAAGTCCTTTGGACTTCATTTGGTATCTGCTTTTGATTATCGGGACACATCAGTCATTCTTTATTTTACACGTTGACTGTTTTAGAGTCTTATTTAGCCCTTAAATTTTCATAATCATATTTATGATAATTTATCAGATCAGATTGGCCTTTATTCGGCTTCTACTTTGCACTTACCGTGCTCAGGGGTATTTTGGTCATTTTACGTTTTGTGTAATTCTGACCCCGAATCATTATTTAATAATGTGTATTGTTTCACGAGTATCTGGGCTTGTATCTATATTAATTTCATCCCAATCGGATTTCTTTTAAATTTCGTATAGCATAAGGGACAATTTGGTAATTTCACATGTTGTATAACTGAACTTTTCAGGACCTCGGTTCATAAAATGGACCTTATCATTAGGTCCAGAGTGTCTAACATAGTCGAATTGGACTATCTTTATGTTTAATTAACCCTGGGCATCATTAGGGGCAAATCAATCATTTACCACTTGCGTGTCTGTATTTTTTGGAACTTGGTTTCACAAATCAGACTCCACCGTTGAGTCCAGAATGCCCAACATAATCAAAATGGGCTATCTTTTATTTTTATTTGGGCCTAGGTATCATCAGGGGCAGTACAGTCATTTACTATTTACGTGTTTGTATTTTTCGAGACTTAATTTCCCAAATCGGACTCCACCATTGAGTCTGGAATGCTTGAAATAGTGAAAATACACTATTTATTTATTTTATTTGGACTCCGTTTGATGTATTTAATGTCCAAGGGTAAAATAGTAATTTTACCCAATTAATAAAATAATTAAATAAATTATTTTATTATTTAATTATTTTTCAAGGGCTTATATGCATAAATTTTCCACAAGCTGGGCCAGAGTATAATTTCGCAAAACAGTTAGGGTCAAAATATAATTTGAGAAAGGTAAAATCAGAATTTCATAAAATAAAGGTTTAGAACCGTCCGGTTTTAGGGTAAAATTAGTTGAACCAGTCCAAAACTCTAAAACCATCTAGTTCACTAGACCATGCAGAACCGGAATACGATATCCCTTCTATTCCCAATTTGGTCCCTTATCTGTGTTTAGGTTAGCCCTAAAATCTTATTTCAATTTCATACGTCCGTAACCAAACAGACTAATCTCAGTTTTAAATATTAAAACCTTTAAACCAAAAACGGTACTGTCCCACTTAACCGTTTATGAGACAGTTCGGGTCCCGACCCGAACTCAGATCCGACCCAAACCGACCGTCTACTGTTCATCTTTTTCCCTTCTTCTTCCCCAGTTTTGCCCTAATTCCCGTTTTCTTTTCTTTTTGATTTCATGGAGTTTCAAGTACGGATTCTCTCTGCTTTTGGTTCCAAATTATTTCTGGGAGTCAGGCCAACATCTTGGCATTCCTTTTGTGGCTCGAATCAAGCTCAAACGTTTGGTCCAATGGTGGATAACCGAACCTGTAACTGGCTAGTAAATCCTCAATTCATCACCAAAACTTGCGTGGTTTGGCTCAAACTGATCCTCATGACATGGAGATTCAATCCCCATTCTAAAAATGTGGTTTAGGAGTCTAACACAGGGGCTGGGTTTCATGGCCGAAACCTGCAACTCAGGTTTTTGGGCTCTCCTTAGTGTTTCTAGGTCGCGGATTGGGGCTTTTCAAACCCTCGTGAGGTCTAGATCAAGTCTTGACCAACTAAACTTGGTTTGGTCTCGGTTGTTTCAGACCTGCTCTAATAGAGGTCATCAATGGCGGTTGCACACGGTTTGGTGTGTTACGAGCCCTATTGGCCTTCCAAATCAGTTCCTGATATTTACTAGTGTTAAAGTAATTCAATGCATGCAGTTGCTAGGGTCCAAAACATCAAAAACAGTAGCAAAATTTAAACAGAAAAATTAACCAGTTTGGGGTTTATACCTTGCACAGTGAACTGCCCTTTCCTTGGCTCACCCTCTCAATGCTCTTCAAGGTTGCCCAGTTCCGTCGTGTACCCCTTAGTGCTTTTCTCTTTGTGCACCTCTGTCACGACCCGAACCCACCCTGTGTGGATCTCGAGTCGTGACCGCCGCCCCAGGACCCGAAGGCCTCGGGACAAGGCTCGCATCTGCAGCAGTATCGAATAGATGTGCCTCATGTGGTTGCGGAAGCGTGAAAAACTTTTTCTTTTCTTTTCTCATTTTAAAATTTTCACATCCGTCCGATACTGCCGCTACTCACAATGGTACACATGATCATACATTCAGAGCATAACTAAAAATTTAGAGGCTTTTATAATAGATACATGTTCAGCTGCCCCTTGGGACTTAATACATAACAGTTCACTACCTTACTAAAACAAAGGTTACATCTTAAATTCATGATGCTTAACAAAAGAACTACTTAGATGTCCCCTCCAAAAACAGGTAGGCTCATCCTCATCGTCTTCAAATCAACCCTATTATCAATCACCTGAAAGGGGGATCCGAACAAAGTCCGGGTAAGCTAATCTAAGCTTGTGAGCAATTCCAACATTCGTCATGAGGTTTTCAATTAACAGTGGTTTTAGCTCATAAGGGTTTATAAATCAATCACTGTCAATTGTTCGTATCTTTTGAACACAGAATATATGCATTCATAAAACTCATAGCTTTGAAACATTTAAAATATTCAAGCTAACATATGCTTTTTCATATAAAACTTGTAACTCTGAATACATAATATATGCATTCCATAAAACTCATAGCTCTAAAACATGTAAAATGCTCAAGCTAAAAATGTGTTCTTCTTTGAATAGAGTATATATAAACTCAAACATGTAAATATGAAAATGAGGATTTAAAATCTGCTTTCATTTTCAAATATCTCTTCTTCTCACTTTAACTCTTGGAATCTGTTTCGAACCAGACTCCCGTTTTACTCCCGTCAAGATATCTCTTTGCCTGTGGGATTAGATCCTGCTACCAAGCATTTGACAATCCATTGAATTCCGTAGAATCCAAAAGCTTGTCGGCTCCACAGGATAATGGAGTCCCTTGCGAACCCCAATACCCTGTCTCGTACTTATGCACAGTTATCTTGTATTTCAAGAAACTACTTTTATCTCATGACTTTTTCTCATAAATACTATTTCAGAGTATTCAAACACAAGTATATAACTTTATAATAAAACTTTTAATTCTTAGAATATACGAATTCAGAATATATCTCAGAGATTTTGAATATAAAAACTCAAACATGCTAAGGCATATTTAAAGGAAACTGTAAGTAAATCCGTTATCTGAACAGAGTAATTTTAAACAGAAGGCGTATGAAAACTGAATTCGATATTCAAATACTTTTCATGACTTGAACTCAAAACTTCTTTGAAATCCATAGAGTTAAATCTCCACTTCGAATGCAGGGTTACTCACTTTGGTCCTTTAGGGTTAGTGCTAAAAATGCTCTTTCCCACTTTCCTTGTAGTTCCTATGAACAATTCATAAACATCTTATCAACTTCACATTCATTGTAATATCATCTCGATATTCCTTAACTTATGCTTAAATCGTATTAGATCCTAAAACGGTTTCATAATTTCATATGAACTTAACTTAACTCGTACTCTTAACCTATGACACAATTTAATGTGTTAGAAATTAAATTCATTTTAATTTATACTCTTCTGGTAGCTCCATTAACTTTAATTTAAATTTATTTACTTCACATATTTACGTGTCGTGTCTTTTCGTAATTCATTTCCTCGTATACGCCTTAGATTAGTACTTTGGCATTACTTTAATTTATAGTCATTTGACAGATGCTATTCAACAAATTTTATGTCTCTTTATTCTTTGACATCTCTTTTGCTCAAATAGACTCTATCATTGAGTCCGGAGCATCGAAGAAAGTCGATTTAGGCTTTCTTAGAATTTAATTCGGCTTAGGACATGTTAGGGGCAATTTGGTAATTTATACCTTAACGTGTCTAAATTTTTCATAGTCCCGTCTCATGAAACGCACCCTACCATTAGATTTAGAATGTTCCAAATAGTCAAAATTCACTGTTTATTTATTTCATTTAGACCTCGTTTGACTCATTTATGAGGCAGGGGTATTTTAGTCATTTTGACATTTTTACTGGTCTTTAAATTTTTCGGGACGTCATCTCATGTCGTGGACCTCACCAATGGACTTAAGAGGCCTGAGATAGTAGAAATACATATATAACTTATATCATTTGGACACCGGGAATTTTTTTTGACTATTTAATTAAATTAAATTTATTAAGTCTAATATATATTTATTTCGGTGGCTAATATGACCGGATGAAATGGGTGGCACACTGGCCAGTGTGTCACCTCCCACTCCAATAGATACCCCGTTCGACTCTCAGTTGGTGCAGTTGCACCTTTTCATTTTTCTAATTTTATTTAGTTTTAATATATATATATATATATATTGTGTTCGTATTTGGGCACGCGCACACGCGTGGCCAAGTGGAAAGGGAGAGGCTTCCCACGCGCGAGGGCCAGCGATCGAATCCCAGGAACCTCGGTTCCTTCCTTTCTTTTCAAATTTTTAAACATTTAAACATATATAACACACTGGTCCCAAAAGGACGTCGTTCAATTAATTCGGTGGCAAGCCCAGAGGCTGCCACATGTCCGAGTCGACTCAGCCCGATTTTAAAACCGAGTTGACTCACTGTCTTCTTCCCCACTTCGACCCCTATGTTTCCCTAATCTCCGATTTCCATTTTCTTTGATTTCGTGCAGTTTGGATCAATGGATCCTTACTGTTTTTGTTTCATTTTGTTCCTGAAGTACCCAGAACCCATTTGGCATTCGTTTTGGAGTTCAAAGTGAACTCTTTGCTTCGGTTTAAGAGGTGATAATCCAACCTGTAAACCGTCGGTTCATACCCATTTCTCGGCCAAATCCAATGGGATTTGTTCTATCTTGACTCATTTTCTTTATAGTTTCATTTCCCATTCTATTTGATCCATTTTGGTGGGAGTTTGATAGGTTGGTTTCAACAACCGAAACCTGCAACTTATGTTATGAGGGTCATTTCTTGTGATTTATGATCGCGGTTGTAGGTTGTTAACATGTTTGTAGGATCTAGTTTTTGTCTCAATAAACTAAACAAGGTTTGGCTGTGATGGAGTTAGACCTGCTGTAAGCAAGGTCTTCAATGGCTGCCTTGTGTATGGTTGAGGGTTTCTAATGTTTTCATGGCCCGATTTCATGCTTATACAAGTCTAAACATGTTCTACATATCACATATACAAAATGGAGACTTAAAACAGTTTATACATAGAGAAAATCCAGAGAGAGAAAAATGATAGTTTCATGTATTCTCACCTTTCTCCTTCGGTTTCTCTCTTCTTTTTCCCTTTGCTTCCCACCACTGAGTACCCCAGAATTCTTCCTCTCTCTCTTTCTCTACTTTTCGTGTGTTGCAAATGAGGTGTGTGTATAAAATGTATTTAAGTGTATATGTATAATTCTCTCACTCAATTTTGATTTGTCCTTTCATAACTACCTCTGATTCACCTTTCATTTCACTCTCATACCCTTTTTCAAATCAGGCCTTACCCCCCCTTACTTCCTACCATACTTCCCCACCTACTTGATTATAATATACATATATAGGTAACTCCCACCTTACCTCCATGTCTCCATGTATATATATATATATATATATAGATATACACACACATATATATATATATATTATATTTACTTTATTTTATTTTTCCTATATCCAAGTATTACATGTATATAATTATACATATATAAATACTTACACATGCTTGGTCACATGAAACACTTTTATGTGTGTATTTTTTATTTATTTTAATTAATAATCAATTTCATAAACTTAATTAATTAATTATTTTCAATTAATTAATTGTTTTCCTTAAGTGTAGACATCTTTACACTTATTCTTTTATAACCTCGAAATACGTGCCCTATGACCCGATATTTTGGGTCGGGGTATTACAACCTCCATGTGGCCACACACACTTGTATACACACACTTGATTTCTCTTTCTCTAGATCTCTCACCCACAAGGTAACCCACACAGTCTGAGTGCAGAACCCATGCAGTTCTGATTTCTTCTAGCCCCATGCAATATGCAAGGTGCATATATATAAGTACACATATACACATGTATATTTTATTGTTTTAGTTTGTTGCATGTATTCCTTATTGGTAGGGGTGGTGGTCCAATGGGGGGCTACCACCTCAATTTTATTATATTCAGAAATTCAGAGATATATATATATATATATATATATATATATATATATATAAACATTTTATATTTTGTTTGTTGGCTGCATGAAATCCAATTGGCCCATTTGGGAGGTGGAGTGGGCCTATTTTGGGTTCATATACAATTATGCTGTATATTTAGATACAAAGTTATTGGCAGCCCACTTGTTAAATTTTTGGGTGCCATGTGCTCGCTCATTAAGGTCAAGGGTTCAAATCCCCTTTGTAATACCCCGACCCGAGAATGTCGGGTAATGAGGCCCGTTTTACGAGGTTATGAAAAAATGAGTGTAAATATTATGCCCTTAAGAATATGATAAATTAATTTAATGTAATTAATTTATTAATATGAGAAATTAAGTATTAGTCATAATTAATATAAAATGTGATGATTAATTTATAAAATATAATTAATTGAATAACTAATTTATTAATTAATTAAACATAAGAAATTAATTAAACATATATATAGGTGTGTGTGTGTGTGTACATAGAACCGTGAGAGTGTGTGATATATATTATATATATATATATATATACATGATGACATGGAGTTAAGGTGGTGAAAGTACATATATATATATATATGCATATTTTATACATGAGTAGGTCATTAGGTATGGTGAAATGAAAGGAAGCATGGGCAAAAATCAGAAAGTATAGGAGGTATGGCTATGATTGAGATGGAGTATGGGAGTGAGAGAAATATACATATATACATCTATGATATATACACACCCATGACACACGGATAGAAAGAGAGAGAAAGAGAGAAAGAGAGGGGTCTGAGAAGAAGAAGAAGAAGGAAGGAAGGAAACCAGTAGTGAAGGAAGAAGGAATCAACTTAGAAAGGTAAAAACCACAAAATTTTAATATTTTCTCTCTCTAGAGTTTTACATATTTATAAACTGTTTAAGTCCTAATTTATGTATATATGATGTTTAAGATGTGTCTAGACTTAACGAAGCATGAAATTAGACCTCAAAAACCCCAAGAAAATAGAAACCCACGTAAAGCAGCCATTGGAGGACCTTGCTCAAGCAGGTCTGAACCAATGGCAACCAAATCAGGTTTTGATCATCAAGACCTCAACTAGACTCCACAAACATGCCAAAAACCTATAACTGCAATCAAAACTCAAAAGAATCGAAGCCCAAATATCGAGTTATAGGTTCGGGTTCCAAAAACAAATCTCAAAAATATGAGATTAAATATACTTTTATGAATGAAAAATGAAGCCCCATGAAGAGGGGATCACAACAGAACAAGTCTCACCGAATTTGGCTCAGAAATAAGCATGAACGGTCGAATTGTTGGTTCGGATTATCAAACCCAAAATCGAACATATGAACAAGTTTTGAACTTCCAAATGAATGCCAAACTCATGGAAAACGTTCCAGGAGTGGATCGGGTTAAAAACAGTGAAAAATTGGTGAACAGAAACCCACGAAATTGAAGAAATAGTAACTGAAAAAAATTAGGGTTTTGTATGAACAGTGTCGGCTTCAATGGGGAAGACGACCCTATTCGTGTCGAGTCGGACAACGGGTCGGTTACGGGTCCGGGCCAAATCCGGTTATGGGTTTATTTAAACGGTGATGTTTAGAGGTTTAAACATTTTAAATTTTAACCATTAGGGCTGACGTCATCATGACGTCAGCATCACGTGGCAAACCGGCTAAACCGGTTGGTTTGCAAGTGAACCAGACCGGTTCACTTGGATTTGGACCGAACCCATTGGTTTTCTAATTTAATTAAAAACTAAATAAACCAACACTTTCACTTATTTACAGATTGGCCCCAACTAGTTTTAAGAAATTCTACTGTGGCCCTAATGATGGAAAAATTATTCAATTTCACCCCTAGAAAAATATTTAAATAATTAAATAATTATTTAATAAATGAGGTAAAATTACTATTTTACCCCCTGGATTTTTAATAGGGCAAATAAAGTCCAAATCAAACATATGAATCGTGTATCCTTATTATTTTGGATATTCTGAGACTAATGGTCGGGTCCGTTTTACGAGACGGAGCCCGAAAAATAAAGACACGTAAAGGGGTAAATAACCAAAATACCCCTTGTCCAAAATTAACAAGTTATTAGTGTGTTCTTACTATCTCGGACCTTCTGAGTCCAATGGTAAGGTCCACGACACGAGATGAGGTCACAAACATAAAGACACGTAAAGGGGGTAAAATGACCAAATTACCCCTAGTACCTCAAAAGCCAAATTAAAACCAGGGAAGGTCTAAATTGACTTTCTTTGACACCCCGGACTCAATAATGGAGACCAAATTATGAAACGAAGTACAGAAAAACATAACACGTAAATAGGTAAAATGACCATTTTGCCCTTTTACATACAAAAGTCCAAATTGAATTTTAGGAAAGCCTAAACTGACTTTCTTCGACGCTTCGGACTCAATGGTAGAGTCTATTTGACTAAAAAGAAATGTCTAAATAAAAAGACATAAAATTTGATGAATAGCATCTGTTAGATGACTATGAACTGAAATATTGCCAAAGAACTAAATTTCTAACACATTAAATTGTGTCATAGGTTAAGAATACGAGTTAAGTTAAGTACATATGAATTTATGAAATCGTTTTAGGACCTAATACGATTTAAGCATAAGTTAAGGAGTATCGAGATGATATTACAATGAATGTGAAGTTAACGAGGTTATTTATGAATTGTTCTTAGGAACTACAAAGGAAGTGGGAAAGCGTATTATTAGCACTAACCCCAAAGGACCAAGGTGAGTAACCCTGCATTTGAACTGGAGATTTAACTCCATATATTTGAAGAAGTTTTAAGTTCAAGTTATTGCAGCCTTTGAATATCAAATTCAGTCTTCATACGATTCCGTTCTTTTAAAATATTTTGTTACGACATGCTTGTTGAATGTTTTATATTCAGCTCTTTTCTTGGAAATATTTAGCATGTCTGAATCAAATGCAAATCTCTTTAAATATTATAAATTTGATTATCACAAGTATTTGAAGTTCCATTGCAGAAGTTGCATATTTCATGTTTTGAATACTCATGAAAAGTATTTATTTGAAGAAACCCTATCTATTTTGTTAGGGAGTGAGTATAAGTCCTACCTGTTACGGACCAGGCAGCTGCTCTTGATCGGTTCAGTTGGGTTAAAGTTTTACAAGATAACGGTGCTTAAGCACCAGACAAGATTTTGGGTTACATACGAACTCAATTGATTGTCAAATACCAGGTAGCAGGATCTGATCCCCCTGGTACGGGATATCTCCATTGTAGCATTGCAGCATTGTAGTAAAATGGGAGTTTGGTTCGAAACAGATTCCACCTAATCAAAGAGAAAATATGACAAATGTTTTTGGAAATGGAAGCAGGTTTTACCCCCATTTTCCTATACATGTTTATATGTTTTGAAGTAACGATTTCGAAAAATGGAAGCAGGTTTTTACCCCCATTCTATTACACATGTTTATATATGCTTTTAAAATGCATATGCTCTATTTGAAGAAATGTATGTTCAGCTTGAATACTTTAAATGTTTCAAAGCTATCTGTTATAAGGATGCATATACTTTGTATTTTAAAAAGTACGAACAATTGGTAGTGTGTAATTTATAAACTCTCATGTGCTAAACCACTACCAGTTGAAAAACCCATGACGAATGCAAGAATTACTCACAAGCTTTGGTTAGCTTACCCAGATTTTATCCGCCCCCCCTTTCAGGTGACCGATAGTAGTCTGGGTTTTGATGGAAATGATGATTGGAGTCTCGCCCATTTTGAGGAAGGGCATAAGCAGCTAAGTGCAGGACGAGCAATTTCCTTTTGGGAGACGTTATGAACCTTAGTTAGTTACCTTGGTCAGAAGACATTTGATGTTATGTAATTAAGTCCCGAGGGACAACTAGACATGGATTTGTATAAAGTCTTTAAGTTTTATTATGCTCTGAATGTATGATTATACATGCATACCGAAATGTGAAGAGCGACAGTACCAGACGGATGTGCAAATTTTAAAATAAGAAAAGAAAAGAGAAGATTTTTCACGCTTCCGCAATCACATGTAGCACGTCCATCCGATACCGCTGCTCATGAGAGCCTTGCCCCGAGGCCCTCGGGCCGAAGGGTGGCGGTCGCGATCCGGTAATTCGTCTAGGGTGGGTTTCGGGTCGTGACACCCTTGGCCTCACTTGGCCATTTTCCACATTTTGGGCTTAGGCCTTGTTTGGCTGCGCAGAATTCTGTTTTAGCTATTTCCGTTGTATTTTCTCTTCTGTTGCTCCTTTTTCGACGCGGTTTCTTTTGAGGGTTTCGTATTTTAGTTAGCTTTGATGTCAAGGGCCCCGTGTCGGTTATTATTTATTTGGGGCTGTCATAGTTCGCTAACTCAAGTTTTTACAGTGTTAAAATGTCATCATTTCACCTAATTAATAAGTAATTAGGTTCGAGCATTACACCCCCCTTTCTAACGTGTTTTAATTATTTTATTGGTCTATCGTGACCATCCGGAGATTCCCGATTAATTTCCTTAATCATTCTCTATGTTAGTTCTAATTAATAATTAGCAAATTAATTATTAATTAGTCAAGTCGGGGTGTTACACTTAAAATAATTATTATTTATTTTTCCTGGGCCCTAGTATATTCTCCCAAAAATCTGGGGTCAAAATGAAATTTTGGAAAGTTCCAGTTCAACCAATTAGGGCTGAACCACTGGTTTAATCTATAAATGAACCGGTCCAATTTTCTTAAGAACCAACTAGTTCAGTCTTAGTTCAAGTGAACTAGTTTAAGGCCCATTAGAACCGACCAGTCTGGTCCAGTCTATAGCGTCATCATAATGTCACCATGACATCATTATTCACTTAACCAAACGATTTCGTTCCATTAAAGTTTACTATTTGTTTATTTGGTCAGATCCTGACCCGAACCAAACCTGAACCCGAATACCTGACCCAACAACCCGCTAACCGATCCGTTGAGTGGTCACAGAAAAGCTCGCCATCACCTATCGCCATCTTCGGCGATGGTGATTGCCGGTGATCATTTTTCGACAACAACTCCAACTGATTTTGGACCTTTTTTACCTAAGGACTTTAATTCCAAGGTTGTTTTCTGGTTTAGGTTAGGTTAAGGCCGTTGAACGGTCGGTTACAACTATGACTCCAGTGAGAGTCATTTTTCTGGTGAGGAATTTCCTCTCCTACTTCACAATGTTTTACACGTTATCTCTGCCCCATTTTTTCTTCCATTTGATTCATGTAACCTTGTGGAACATTTTCCCTGTCCATGAAATTAAGAAAAACAAGCCCAATCACCTATTCAAATTATCTCTCCTTCAAACTATACATGGCTATTTCTCAGTGGTTTTTGGACCATTTTCATTGGTTCAAGTTGCTCTGAGTTCTATTTTTGATGCTCTTTCGAGCCATAATTCTAGTTTCAAGTTTAGTTCATTATGGATTCAAAACCTAGATTCACTAGTTTAGCCCCCAGGCTTTTCTCATGTTTTCTTAGCTTGTTTCTTAGTGTGTTTGTAATACCCCAACCCAAAAACATCGAGTCATATGGCACATATCACAAGGTAACAAGCCGTAGTTAAAAATAAACTATGGATAAACCGAGGATCGAAGGGTGCTAAATTTAATTCTGTATCTATATGCATTATATTATGTGTATAGTACATATATACATATAATCCTAAATATGTATATTCTAATAAAGTAAAATACACACACCAAGTGTGTGTTTGGTACGTATAAAATAAAGTGTATATATATATATATATACACATATGGAAACAAATGAAGATATATTAAATATATATATATATAGATCAGTGTGTGCAATTAGTGAACAGTGTGTGAATGTATGTGTATCGGTTAAGGTGTGTGTGTGTGTCCATGTGTGTTAGTGTGTGTTATATTATATGTATATATATATATTCAAAATATCAACCTACACATAAATACAGCCACAAGTGGGCTGATTTGAGAGGAGTGATGGGAAGGGAGACTGCAACTAGTGTGTGGGCTAGTATGTGTGTGTAAGTGAGTGAGTTAGTGTGTGTTTTAGTATAATATGTATATATATACACACAAAATCTCAACCAAACTTTAAATGCAAACTGAAAAGGAGAAAAGCAAAATTTATGAGATGGGAAGGGAGGCTAAAATAGAGGCTAGAGTAGGGTTGAGTCGTGTAGAGAGAAAGATTGATAAGAGAGAGAAGGGTCGGTGGAATCAAGTATAAGGGCAAGTTCATGCATTGCATGCTTGCCCATTATCAAGAAAGGAGAACCAAGAAGCTAAGGAAGGAAATCAGAGGTAGAAGAAGGAGAAAACAGTGAGAAAAAGGTAAACCCATGAAAAAACATAGTAAATTCTCTCTCTAGAATTTTAAGCATGACTACAACTGTTAAGCTTTCTTTACGTATATATGATGTTTAACATCTGTTTAAAACTTATTCAAGCATGAAATTTGGCCTTGAAAACAATCAAAAACACTAAACCCAAGAGGAACCGCCATTGGAGACCTTGCTTACAGCAGGTCTGAATCCATCACCACCAAACCATGTTTGGTGTATGGAGACTTCATATAGACCCTACAAGCATGCTAAAAATCTATAACCGCGATCAAAAAGTCCAAGGAAAGCCCTTCAAAACTTAACTTGCAGGTTACGGGTTGTTAAACACAATCTTCAAACTTGTACCAAAGCTCAAATAAAGGAATGAAAAATGAAAACCCATGAGGAGGCGATCACAACAGAACAAACCTTATGTGGATTTGGCTCAAGAATAAGCATTTACGACCGAGATATAGGTTTGATTATCAAACCTTTAACCAAGCTAATGAGACCTTTTTGATCCCTCAAACGAATGCCAAAACAATCCATGATGTCTTAGAAATGTTTTGGATTAAAAACAATAGGGTTCCATCAAGCCAAACTGCACGAAATCGAAAAAGAAGCAAAACTGTAACTAAGAGAAATAGAGGTGATCGTGGGGAAGATGACACTGAGTCGACTCGTGACTCGCTTCAAAACGGTGGGATGACTCGGACACGTGGTGGCCGTGAGGGCTGCCACCACATTAATGAAACTACGTCGTTTAAGCTTAAGGGTTTTTAAAACCCTGAGCCAATTGTTTGGTTGTGCATATATTGGCCCCAATTTAATATCCTAGGCACGACTGTGATAGCCTATCCACGGATAAGGCCACTGTCCGTTGTTTGGTTTTCGAAAATTAAGAAAACAAAGGAAGGAACTGTAGTTCCTGGGGTTCGAACCCCTAACCCACGCGCCAAAACCCAACCTTTTTCCACTCGGCCACGCATCTGCGTGTATGCATATATGGGGCAAGATATATATGTATATATATATTATAAAATTAATACTTATAAAAGAAAAAAAATAAAAAGGTGCATTTTGCACCTAACAGGATTCGAACGCAGTATCTTTTGGGAGGGAGGTGACACGTTGGCCAGCGTGCCACCCATTTCATCCAACCATATATGTACCAAAAAATATATATATATATATATATATCTAATACTTAAATTTAATTTAATTTAATTTAATTATTAATTAAATTAAATAATGACGAAATGGCCCAGTGACCAAATTAGACAAGTTATATATGTATTCTTACTATCTCGGACCTCCTGAGTCCAATGGCGAGGTCCGCGTCATGAGACGAGGTCCCAAAAAAAAAATAGTAATAAGGACACGTAAGGATGAAAAAATGACCATTTTGCCCCTAGTGTCCCTAAACTCAAACGGAGTTCCGCGAAAGCCTAAATTGACTTTCTTCGACATTCCGGACTCAATGGTAGAGTCTATTCAACCAAAATAGATGTCTAAAATAAAAAGGACATAAAATTTGATGAATAGTATCAGTCAGGTAACTATGCACTAAAGCATTGGCTGACGTACTAAACTAAGGTTCGTACAAGGAAATGAAATACAAAAAAGGACGACACGAAAACATGTGAAGTAATTAAATTTAATTTAAAGTTAATGGAGCTACCAGAAAAGTATAAATTGAAAGAAATTAAATTTCTAACACATTAAATTGTGTCATAGGTTAAGAGTACGAGTTAAATTAAGTACATATGAAATTATGAAATAGTGTTAGGATCTAATATGAAATAAGTATAAGTTAAGCTGTAACACCCCCAACTAGTTGACTGACTCATTTTGTGTGCTAAAAACTATTTTCGGAATGTAATACAATATTTAGCTAATTAAATGTCTATTTTTGGTAGTAATAGAACTCAGATTAGCTAACTACGGGAAACCCAAGAAAATAAAAACTAATACTAGACCTTGGATAGTAAAGATAATCTAAATAGGAAGTGACCGGAAGAAACCGCGCTGAAAAAAGAGCTACGGATTGAAAGTTAGAGCCAAAACAGTGAAACTGGAATTTCCGCGTCAACCAAACAAAGCCTTAGCCTAAAAAGTGGAAAAAATACTCACTTGTGAGGCCAAGGGGAATTGAACCCTTGACCTATGGAAGCAAAGAAATTTCATTCAAAAAGTTACCAACTAGGCTAGGGGCATCTTTGTATACAAATGTACAAAGATATATATATATATATATATATATATAAGTACAAATCTGATTTGGCCACCTCCCAAGTGACCAATCACCAAGAATGCATCACCCCTATGCCCCATAGACCACCATGCCTCTCACCCTATAAGTACATCTGCTCCCAACCAAAACTTGTACAAATCAGATGTATTGAACAAGAAATCTGATGTTACAAGTCTCCATTTGGAGGGAAATCAGACCGGCAAAAATCCTTTAAACTGATATAGAGAAAGAGAGGGTGAGAGAGAGAGAGAACCTTAGAGTGAGAAGACACTGAACTGAGGAGCACGTCTGGGGCAAGACCACCACTGAGGTCTCATCTGAGCCAAACCTGAGAGGAGAACACTGTACCAGGGTAAGAACCTCCAAACTACGAATTTTCTATTTTTAGTCTTAAAGCTGTTTTGGTCGGATTAGTCCCATTGATTGCATGCATGATGTTTGGAATGAAAATCTGGGTTGAATGTGAACATTTTGGACCATCAGAATAGCCCAAACCACAGACCCGTAGCAAACCGCCATGGATAACCTGAACTGAGGTGGGTCTGGTTCGACCTGCACCAAACTCGTTTTAGTTATTTGGAACTTAAAATAGACCTTCCTAGGATCACAAAAACCCTAGACCGCGACCTCAATGCTTAGGATTTGACCCTCAAATGCATGGTTGCAGGTCACAGGTGATATTTTAAATTCTTAAGGGAGAACACTAAAACGGGATTTTTGAATGAGGACTGAATCCCCACCTCATAAGGGTCACGAGGAAACAAGAAGCGAGGAAAATGGTGGCAGAATGAGGATTTAATGGCCAGTTGCAGGTTTCGGATTATCATCTTGAAACAGGGCCATCGAGCTCGATTTGAAGCTCTAAATCGATGCTAGGTTGTCACTACGACTTCCAGAAGTCGATTAGAACAAAAACCAATAAGCATAGATGGCCAAAATCCCACGAAATCAAAGAAAAATTTCTGCAAAATTTTAGGGCAACAGTGACCAGGGGTGATGGGGACGATGAACAATGACGGGTCGGGTCGGACCGGGTATCGTGTCGGGCCCCGACCCGACTAAAAACGGGTGGACTGTTTAAAATAAAACTGCGTCGTTTTGAAATCGAATTAATTTAAATTAAATGTTAGGGCTGACATCATCATGACGTCAACATTGTAACCAAACCAGTTAGGACCAGACTGGACCGAACTGGTTCACTTACAAGAGAACTGAACCCTTTGGTTCAGTTTTAAACTTTTAAATAATTGCAAACTGACCCCTACTGTTTAACAGATTAGCACTATGGCCCAGATTTTGAAAATTTTATGCAATTATACCCCTGAAAAATTAATTAAAATAATAAAATAATTATTTTATTATTTTATTAAAAGGGAATAATTACCATATTGCCCCTGGACCTTAAAAGGTCAAATGGAGTCCGAATTTAATAATTAAATAGTGTAATCTTACTATTTCGGGCATTCCGGACTCAACGGTGGACTCTGATTGGTGAAACAAAGTCTCAAAAAAATACAAACATGTAAAGGGTAAATGACCGTACTGCCCCTAGTGATACCCTGTACCAAATGACACTAAAAGATAGTCCATTTTTACTTTGTTGGACATTTCGGACTCAATGGTGAGGTCCGTAATAGCAAATAAAGTACCAAAAAATATAACATGAGAAAATTACCAAAATGCCCCTAACCCTGTATAAGGTCCAGATGAAGTCCGATTGAGACAAAATTTATACCAATAGGGGACCAGATACCTATGAAACTATACGTAGGACTAAATGACAAATCAGAAATCAGAATCCTATGACTGTAAAATGACCAAGTTACCCCTGATATACCCAAAGCTAAATAAAAACTGGGGAGAGTTTAGATTGACTTTCTCTGATGCCCCGAACCTAATAGAAAGGTCCAAATTTTGAAAACGAATACGAAAAATTATGTGAAGTCACCAAACTACCCGAAGGGTAGTAAATTAGATGACGTTTATCCTGACACCCTAAATTGTGTTTTAGGATAAAACTCACAAAGACGGTCATGGAAGGAAAAGATAAGGAACCAAAGAAGTTCACTATTATGACCAAAGCTGAACGAGCAGTTGACAAAAAACAGCAGGAATTCATGCAAGACCTGCTGTGGCAACAGAAAGTCATTGACCGACATATTAGAATAGCCAAATCAACTGAAGTTGTCTCTGTCAGACCTTTTCTATACAAAATGCCCACTAAGGCAATGATTGCCGAGGCTAAGTTAAGAAAACAAGAGGATATTAAGACCCTGAGCCAGATGCTTAAGAGGTAAGACCTATGAACAAACCACTATAAGTTAGTCCCATGAAACCCATCATAGGGTAGACTTACTCAGTATAAGATCATGTGTTGATAAGTCTTTATAAATTGTTTTAGGCTTAAGGAGAAAAAGAGGAAGGCTCCATCCGTAGCATCAACCTCTAATATTGAAGGTGAGTAACTTCTAATACTATCTGGATACTGTCCTTTGATCCGTTATATTGTTTCGAATGCTATACCATTTAAATGTAAATATTCAAATGCATGCCTTTTCGTACTATATCACTTACGACGTGGTTTTAGTTTCTTAAATAATTGACTATGCTCCTGATTGTTGTGCTAGCATCCTGTACTGTCCCGCCCGTTTTGATCTGTTGAATTTAACTTGGATTTATTGAACTATTATTTCCAATTTGATTTAATTAATCATGTGATATAGGCAAAGATTGAATTTCGAAACCCATGCCTGGATATTTGTGTTACTCACTGGGCTTTTTAAAGCTCATTCCATTATCTTAACATTTTCAAGGGAAGGATCTAATGGGCAGGCTTAGCAAGTCAAGGACCTAGGGGGGGAATTTTTGGAGACCCCCAAACAAAAAATTATAATCCATTTTTGTATCTCTATATCATTTTTTTTTAAAATTTTGTGTAACCGAACAAACTATGACTTAACTTTTGTAATGGACTATATAATAGGACTAAACTATGGCTGTACTCTGATGCTCTACCAAGTATATATGTATGCATTCTTTTGTAAAAATTCGCTGCTTAACTTATGTAAACTGAATGCATTATGCTTGGGGATTATATCTGAATGGCCTGTGGTTAGGATTACCGTCGGGGTTTTACTTTCAAAAACAAAAACAAAAAACCGATGGGTGCCTAACTTGTCACGACCCGAAACCCACCCCGTGCGGATTACCGGATCGCGACCGCCGCCCCGAGACCCGAAGGCCCCGAGACAAGGCTCGCATCTGCAGCGGTATCGAATAGATGTGCTACACATGATTACG
Source organism: Nyssa sinensis (assembly GCA_008638375.1). Classification (NCBI taxonomy): domain Eukaryota; kingdom Viridiplantae; phylum Streptophyta; class Magnoliopsida; order Cornales; family Nyssaceae; genus Nyssa; species Nyssa sinensis. Next base: position 35,713,443 of record CM018046.1, read on the forward strand.
GAAGCGTGAAAAACTTTTTCTTTTCTTTTCTCATTTTTAAATTATGCACATTCGTCCAATACTGCTGATCCATACTTAACATACATGGTTACACATTCAGAGTATAACTAAAACTTAAAGACTTCATAAATTAATACAATACATATTCGGTTGCCTTGAGGCTTATTACATATTCTTACTTTGTCTATTAATACAAAACGTACTATTAATGTTCATAGATTCTTCAAAAGAAACTACTTAAACATATCCTTCCAAAATCAGCTAGACTCATCGTCGTTGTCCTTAAGACCCTGTCTGCTGCATCACCTGAAAGAGGGGTCCGAACAAAGTCCGGGTAAGCTAATCTAAGCTTGTGAGCAATTCCAGTATTCGTCATGGGGTTTTCAATTAGCAGTGGTTTTTAGTACTTAAGAGTTGTAAAACATTCACTGCCAATTGCTTATACAATTTAGAATACAAAGTACATGCATTCTTAAAACAGATAGCTTTGAAACATTTAAAGTATTCAAGCTATACTCGTACTTCGTCAAATAGAGTATATAACTCAAAACATATGCATTTCAGATAACTTAGAAACATTTAAGATATCCAAGCAGAACTCGTTCTTCATCAGATAAAGTATATAAACTTTAAATCACATAAATATGTATTTAAAAATGAGGGTAAAACCTGCTTTCATTTCCAAAATCACTTTGTCATCTTTTCTCTTTAATTAGGTGGAATCTGTTTCGAACCAGACTCCCATTTTACTGCCAATACTGTCGATCTCATTTGCCTGGGGGATTAGATCCTGCTACCGGGCATTTACTGTTGAATCCCAAAGGATTTCAACCTTCATAGGGGGTGGTACTTAGTACCGTTTATCTTGTAAAACATTTATCACATAACTTCTTCAATAGATACTTTCATGAGTATTTAAAACATGAAATGTATAATTTCTACAATAGGACTTCAAATACTTGTAACTATCAAATTCAGGATATTTAACATAATTTGGCATTTAAAACTTTCAACATGCTGAAATATGTTTTAAGAAAACTATGATAAATACCAATCACTGAGCATGTCATAATAGAGTTATAAAACAGTACAATTAAAAGCTGAATCATGTAAATACTGAATTTGAAACTTCAAATACTTCATATCTTTGAACTTAAAACTTTTTCAAATCCATGGAGTTAAATCTCCAATTTAAACACAGGGTTACTCACCTTGATTCTTTAGGGTTAGTGCTAAAAATGCGCTTTCCCACTTTCCTTGTAGTTCCTAAGAACAATTCATAAACACCTCATCAACTTCACATTCATTGTAATATCATCTCGATATTCCTTAACTTATGCCTAAACCGTATTAGATCCTAAAACGATTTCATAATTTCATAGGTACTTAATTTAACTCGTACTTGTAACCTATGACATAATTTAATGTGTTAGAAATTGAATTTATTTCAATTTATACTCTTCTGGGAGTTCCATTAACTTTAATTTAAAGTTATTTATTTGACATGTTTACGTGTCGTGTCTTTTCGTATTTCATTTCTCGTACACGCCTTAGTATTTGTACTTTGGCACTACTTTAATTTATAGTCATCTGACAGATGCTATTCATCAAATTTTATGTCTTTTTATTTTAGACATTTCTTTAGGTCGAATAGACTCTACCATTGAGTCCGGAGTGTCCAAGAAAGTCAGTTTAGGCTTTCCTAACATTTAATTCGGACTGTTATATGTAAAAGGATAAAATGGTCATTTTATCATTTTACGTGTCATATCTTTCCATACTTCGTTTCAGTAATTTGGACTCCATTTTTGAGTCTGGGATGTCAAAGAAAGCCAGTTTAGACCTTCCCTGACTCTAACTTGGCTTTTGAGGTACTAGGGGTATTTTGGTCATTTTATCCCTTTACGTGTCTTTATTTTTCGGGACCCCATTTCGTGTTGTGGACCTCACCATTGGACTCAGAAGGTCCAAGATAATAAGAATACACTAATAACTTGTTAATTTTGGTCAAAGGGTATTTTGGTCATTTACCCCTTACGTGTTTTTATTTTTTGGGCCCCGTCTCGTAAAACGGACCCTACCATTGATCTCAGAATGTCCAAAATAGTAAAAATATACTATTCATATGTTGAATTTGGACTTCATTTGCTCTATTTATTACCCAAGGGTATAATAGTAATTTAACCTCATTTATTAAATAATTAAATTAATTATTTAATTATTTAATTATTTTTCCAGGGGTCTAAATGCATAAATTTTCCCTCAGTTGGGCCTCAGTATAATTTTTCTAAAGCCCAGGGGTCAATCCGTAATAACCAAAAGTCTTGGTTTATTTATTTAAATAAAACAGAAAACCAGAGGGTTCAATTGAATTTTAAGTGAACCGGTCCGGTTCAGTTGCAAACCAATCGGTCTATCCGGTTTATTTACGTGTGGTTGACGTCATGATGACGTCAGCCCTAGCGTCCATTTATTTAAACCGACCTTCAAAACGTCGTCGTTCCATTTAATCGGTGGCAAGCCCAGAGGCTGCCACCTGTCCGAGTCGACCCAGCCTTATTTTAAAAACCGAGTTGACTCGTCTTCGTCTTCCCCACGAAACCCGACTGAAAACCCTAGTTTCCGAATTCCATTTCTTCCTATTTCGTGCAGTTTGAATCCTATGGATCCTTATTGTTTTTGTCCCAAAATGTTCCTAAGGTATAAAAGACCAACTTGGCATTCATTTTAGACTTTAAAGCCCCTTCATATGTTCGGTTTAGGACATGATAATCCGACCTGTAATTCGGTCACACATGCTCATTTCTGAGCCAAATCACTTACGGTTTGTTTCTTTGTGATCCTCTCTTCATGAGGTTTTACTCTCTATTCAAAAACATGGATTTAAAGGCAGATTTGTAGGGTTGGGTTTTGAAACCCGTACCTGTAATTGGATTTTTGGAGGGCTTCCTTTGAGTTTTGTGATCGCGTATAAGTGTTTTTAGCATGCTCATAGTATCTACCTTAAGTCTTGATAAGCCAAATCAAGCTTAAAGGAAGTCGATTCAGACCTGCCATGGGCAAGGTCTTCAATGGAGATTTTTCGTGGGTTTCATGTTTTCAGTCGTTTTCATAGCCCATTTTCATGCCTAATACATGTCTAGATATACATTTAAGCATTATATATACAAATCATAACCTAATCTCTTAACACATGCAAAATATTCTAGAGAGAGAATTTAAAAAGTTTTGGTGGGTTCACCTTTCACCACTGATTTCTCTTTCTTTCTTGCTCTAAAACTCTTCTTCTCTTCTCCTCAGTTCTTCCTCTTTTGGTTTCTTTCGTGAGAGAACAACATGCTTTGCATGTTTTGGTTTTTAAAGCAAGGATAACCGAACCTCTCTCTCTCCTCATTTTCTCTCTCTACTGTTCTCTCTCTCTTCTTTCTGATTGTAGCCCTACACTAGCCCTCACTTCTCATCAATTTTGCTTTTCTCTTTTCTTCTTTGCATTAAATTTCACAAGATATTTATACATATAATATATACATATATATACATATATATACATATACACATATATACAAGACAACAAACACACACACCAGCCGACACACACACACCATTCACACCTGTTCACACCTTTTTCATATATATATACACTTGCATACATACATGCTTCCATATACATACATATATATTTCACTTTATACATATATATATTATTTAATTAATATATATAACATTTCTTTACTTTAATTAATTAATAATTAAATTAATTAATTATTTTTGTAAATTCTCGTAATACGTGTCATATGACCCGGTATCCCGGGTCGGGATATTACATAACTGGCCTTGTCACCGTGCCCCAAATCCGCACGGGTGGGTCTGGGGATGTGACATAAGCTGCACCAATAGAGGATATTGCAATGATGTGAAGTTAATGAGGCTATTCATGAATTGTTCTTAGGAACTACAAAGGAAGTGGGAAAGCGCATTATTAGCACTAACCCTAAAGGACCAAGGAGAGTAACCCTGTGTTTGGAGTGGAGATTTAACTCCATATATTTGAAGAAGTTTTAAGTTCAAGTTATGTGAAGCATTTGAATATCAAATTCAGTTTTTATACAATTCCTGTTTTAAATTATTCTGTTACGACATGCTTGTTAAATGTTTTTATATTCAGTTCTTTTCTTAGGAATGTTTAGCATGTCAGGGTAAAATGCAAATCTCTTTAAATATTCTGAATTTGATTATTACAAGTATTTGAAGTCCTATTGCAGAAGCTATATATTTCATGTTTTATATACTCATGAAAAGTACCTATTGAAGAAGCTATGTGATAAATGTTTTATAAGATAAATGGTACTTAAGTACCACTTGCAAAGTTGAAATCCTTTGGGATTCAACTATGACATGAAGAAATGCCCGGTAGCAGGATCTAATCCCCCAGGCAAATGAGATCGTAGCATTGACAGTAAAACAGGAGTCTGGTTCGAAACAAATTCCATCTAATCGAAGAGAAAAGATGACAAATGATTTTGGAAATGGAAGCAGGTTTTCACCCCCATTTCTATTATGCATATTTGTATGTTTTTGAAGTTCATAAACTCTACTTAAAGAAATGTATGTTTAGCTTGAATACTTTAAATGTTTCAAAGTTATTTGTTTTAAGAATGCATATATTCTGTGTTCTAAACGTATGAGCAATTGGTAATGAGTGTTTTACAAACTCTCATGTGCTAAACCACTACCTAATTGAAAACCCCATGATGAATACAGGAATTACTCACAAGCTTAGATTAGCTTACCAGGATTTTATTCGGACCCCCCTTTCAGTTGATTAGCAGCAGTCTTGATTAGAGGACGATGATGATGAATCTGTTGTTTTTGGAAGTTATGTTCAAGTAGTTTTTTGTCTAGCACTATGAACTTTAAGTATGTATTAAGCCCCACGGGGCAACTGAATTATGATTGTAATTATAAAGTCTTTTAAGTTTTATTATACTCTGAATGTATGATCATGTATACTGCAATGTGAAGAGCGGCAGTACCGGACGGATGTGCAAATTTTAAAATGAGAAAAGAAAAGAAAAAGTTTTTCACACTTCCGCAAACCATATGACGCACATCTATTCGATACCGCTGCGTATGCGAGCCTTGTCCTGAGGCCCTCAGGCCGAAGGGCGGCGATCGTAACTCGAGATCCGCAAAGGGATGGATTTCGGGTCGTGACAGTGTTCTACTCATAAACATTATTTCATGCTTAATAAACTCATTAATAGCCTAGAAATAGTATCTTTTTCAACAAAATCCTAGAGAGAGAACATTTGAAATTTTTGAACTTACCTTTTCAATGGCAACCTCCCTTCTCTACCTTAGCCTTCCATTCTCGAGCTTCCAGCCTCCTCATCACCTTCCCTTGGTTCTATTTGGCATAATACATACAAAACATGCACACATGTATATATATATATATATATATATATAAATCTCACTTTCTCACACTCTCTCTCTTAGTGGTTGACTTGTACTTGGTGCATCTTTGAAGTGGAGTGTGGGGTTATGCAAAGTCATCTCCCCACTTTTCCTCATTTTTCTCCTTCAAGTTATCTCATTACTTTTTCATTTTTTTTTCTTTTGTGTATATTTGCTTATATACACACACACACCAACATATGTTTATGTGTGTGATCAGATTTTCCTCATCATGTACAAGTCACATGGTGGTCAAAATAATTTTTAATTATTTTTCTTTATTTCTTTTTCATTTTTCTCTATATATGTGCACACACATATTTACACCTATCAACACACTTGATGTGTGTATTAGGGTCTTTTGTATTATGTATAGGTCACATAATACTTAAAATATTTTTTATTTTATTTTTGATTTGGCATTTTCTTTATTTTCTAGTAATTACTAAAAATATTTTGTAATTTATTAATTATTGGTGATGTGTCACTATTTTAGGCTAGTGATGCTTGGATCACTAGTCAATTGGCTTTAGTTGACCTTAGCTAGGTCAATTTTACTCGTGACCGATCAACTCCTATTTTGATCCGGTCTAATTTATGATTTTGTCGTATAATGCACTTGTAAGGTCTTATTTTGATTCTAATAACATGGTATTTGTTTAACTCCCAATTTCATTGGAAGTGGGTGTTACATGTGGTGAGAAAGATGGAACCAATATGGTGAATCAATGTCTGGATACTTGCCTTATCACTACCTAGTGATCACAATATCATCTACGTAGACAACTAGAATCATGATACCTTTTTGCGTCTTCTTCAAGAATACTGAGTGATTCGCTTAGCTCCGAGTCATACCATGAGTAATTACTACTGTAATGCCCCAAAAATCTGACATAGCTCAAACTACACCCCGACCTGATGAAAGTAGGTTATGTGACGTTAATAAATTGAAATAGTGCAAAATACGGTAAGCCATAACAGAATTTAGTATCCTGAGATATAGAATGACATATGCTCGAGAAATTAATAAACCCAGTCGACCGAGGACCAAAATAAATAAATGAGACTGATACTAATGATTAATTATGAAGAATTATGTGAAAATAAATAAGGCATTAACAGGAATTCTAGGTTGGCAAAATAAATTCTAGGCTTTATTGGCATACTATAATTTAATATTTTATAGAATAAAATATTAAATCGATAAAGCGAAATAATTATAAAAATTATGTGGAATAAATAATTACGATACCGAGTTTTAGTTTTAAGGCAGATTTTATATTATTTTATAAATTAATATCTTATCAAATAAAATATTAACACGGTAAAATATGAAATATACCTGTATATGAACTAAATATGGCCATGGTATATACATTGTACATGACATATAAATGTTATGTGACAAACATAAAATATATAATAATATATATAATATACATGTCACATAAAATATATACTAGATAATATATAAAAATATGTTAGTATATGTTATATGTTAAAGCTTCAAAGAAGCTGTTGGAGGCACGTGGCAAAAAAGGGGCAGCTTAATATAATTATATATATAAAAGAGAAGGGATGCAGAAGCTTCTTGAAGAAGCGGGAAACAAAGAAAAGAAATAAAGAAAAGAGGGAGAAACGGCTAGAGAGGAAAACAGAATTCTAGAATTCTCTGTTGGTGTAGCTGATATATATGTGTATGGAAGACGGTGCAGGAGATATATTAAGTATATATATGTGTGTGTTTATGGAGCAGTGCAGCAAATAGACGTGTATTGATGCTGCACTTTTTCGACTCGCAATAAGTATGGGCTCCGTGACCTGTAGAACACTCAGAAAGATGATCAGAGGACCACCGGATTGGCTCCAGGCGGTAGCCGCTTCGATGCTTAAGTAAGTAAAAGGAATTGAAAGACTGTATTGAAAGCCAAAGAATGAGCATAAAATAAAGCGTACCTTTAGGGTTTAATTTATAGGTCGTGGCCTTCCTAAGTTGATTAGGATTCGATGCCATGAATATAGGGATTTAATCATCGGAGATTGCAGTTACCTTGTGGAGTATTGTGTCGTAGATGGAGATAATCATAGATAGTAGTTTCCGTGTTGAAGGCTGTTTCCTTATTCTCTGCTTGGCAGTTATTAAGGAAGCCATAAGGTCGGAACCATATGAGATGTTGAATGAATATTGCCCAGAGCATAAGGTCTGGAAGATATGCGCATGAGAATGCCTTGGAGGCTCCGCCTGCACTGTATGACCGAGTTTGTCAGTTCTGTAGGATATATATATATATATATATATATATATATATATGAGGATGCCCTGAAGGCTTATGGCTGCTCTGTATGATCGAGAATATCAGTTTTGTATGATATATATATATATATATATGAGGATGCCCTGAATATATATATATATATATATATATATATGAGGATGCCCTGAAGGCTTATGGATGCTCTGTATGATTGAGAATATCAGCTCTGTAAGCACACGTGTCTCAAGGTGACTAGTGTGTCTGTTTGTGGTATATCAGCTACTCCCCCCCCCCCCCCCGAGCCCTAGTTAGAAGCTAGGGCTTAACTAGGGTTATGGGCTTTGTGAAGAGTCATACGTTTCGTTTCTCCATTTCTTGAGACGTCGGTTTAATGAGTCATTTATTGCGCAGCCGATACTTGAGAAGCCATCATTATCTTCAACTGTTGTGTCGGCTCGTCTTGGGAGGCTCATATTTTGAATGAGTATATAAAGAGAGGGAAAGGTCTTGTATACCTTTCTTCTACACTTGCGTCTACAGTACCAAAGGCTGCCACCGCCATTTGACATATTTTGAAGTTTGAAGGATATCCGGTGTTCATAGTCCTTTCTTGATCTCAGGTTTGATTTTAGTCCCCTTCTACATTCTTTCTCATTTGCTTCGTTTCTTTCTTTTGTTCGCCATGTCTGGTCTCGAGTCACCTTCTGGTTCAGGCAGTCCTTCTAGGACCGTTCCTCAACTTCAGTTAGTAAATGTTCCTTCCATAGATGATGATGAGAATAGAATAATAGACCCCCCTCTAGTCCAGGGGTCAGGATTGTCGATGCATTTGATGAGCCCCCGAATAGGGCTGGTGAGACCTCTAGTCAATCCGGTTACAGAGAGGAGGGTGAGAGTGCAATCACTGAAAAAATGTTGAAGGAGTTATGGGAGAAATTCAAACTTCCCTCTAATGTTACTTTTAGGGTCCCTGACTGTCACGACCCGAAACCCACCCTGTGCGGATCTCGCATCGCGACCGCCACCCTCAGGCCCAAAGACCCTTGGGCAAAGGCTCACATAAGCAGCGGTATCGAATAGTTGTGCGACATACATTTTGCAGAAGCGTGAAAAAAATTTTCTTTTCTTTTCTTATTTAAATTTACGTACATCCGTCCGATACTGCCGCTCTTACATAGCATACATGGTTACACATTCAGAGTATAACTAAAACTTAAGGACTTATAACATTAATACAATACATGTTCGGTTGCCCTGAGGGCTTAATACATATTCTTACATTGTCTACTAATACAAAATGTACTACTAGAGTTCAAAAGGTTTCTCAAAAGAAACTACTTAACATATCTTCTCAAAAACAGCTACACTCATCACCATCGTCCTCAAGACCCTGTCTGCTGTGAATCACCTGAAAGAGGGCTCCGAACAAAGTCCGGGTAAGCTAATCTAAGCTTGTGAGCAATTCCAACATTCGTCATGGGGTTTTCAATTAACAGTGGTTTTAGTTCATAAAAGTTTATAAATCAATCACTGTCAATTGTTCGTATCTTTTGAACACAGAATATATGCATTCATAAAACTCATAGCTTTGAAACATTTAAAACATTCAAGCTAACATATGCTTTTCCATATAAACTTGTAACTCTGAATACAAAATATATGCATTCATAAAACTCATAACTCTGAAACATGTAAAGTGTTCAAGCTAAAAATGTGTTCTTCTTTAAATAGAGTATATGTGAACTCAAACATGTAAATATGAAAATGAGGGTTAAAATCTGCTTTCATTTTTGAATATCTTTTCTTCTCACTTTTGCTCTTGGAATCTGTTTCGAACCAGACTCCCTTTTTACTCTTGTCGAGATATCTCTTTGCCTGTGGGATTAGATCCTGCTACCAGGCATTTGACAATCAATTGGATTTCGTAGAACCCAAAAGCTTGTCGGCTCCTCAGGATAATGGAGTCCCTTGCGAACCCCAACACCCTGTCTCGTGCTTATGCACAGTTATCTTGTATTTCAAGAAACTACTTTTATCTCATGACTTCTCAAAAATACTATTTAAGAGTATTCAAACATAAAGTACATAACTTCATAATAAAACTTTCAATTCTCAGAATATATGAATTCAGAATATATCTCAGAGAGTTTGCAATTTAAAACTCAAACATGCTACGGCATATTTAAAGGAAACTGTAAGTAAATCTGATATCTGAACGGGATAATTTAAAACAGAAGGCGTATGAAAACTGAATTCGATATTCAAATACTTTTCATGACTTGAGCTCAAAACTTCTTTGAAATTCATGGAGTTAAATCTCCACTTCGAATGTAGGGTTACTCATCTCGGTCTGTAGGGTTAGTGCTAAAAACGCGCTTTCCCACTTCCTCTGTAATTCCTAAGACAATTCATAATAACCTCATTAACTTCACATTCACCATAATAACACCTATTGTTGATTGCTTAACTTATGCTTAGCTCGTATTAGATCCTACAACGATCTCATAATTCATATGTACTTAACTTAACTCGTATTCTTAACCTATGACTTAATTTAATGTGTTAGAAATTTAATTTATTTCAATTTATACTCTTCTGGTGGCTCCATTAACTTTGAATTTAAGTTATTTATTTGACACGTTTACGTGTCGTGTCTTTTTGTATTTCCTTTCTCGTATTTGCCTCAGTTTAGTTCTTTGGCAATATCTCAGTTCATAATCATCTAACAGATGCTATTCATCAAATTTTATGTCTTTTTATTTAGACATTTCGTTTGGTCTAATAGACTCTACCATTGAGTCCGGAGTGTCGAAGAAAGTCAGTTTAGGCTTTCCTAAATTTTAATTTGGACTTTTGTATGTAAAAAGGCAAAATGGTCATTCACCGTTTTATGCGTCGTATTTTTCTGTACTTCGTTTCGTAATTTGGACTCCATTATTGAGTCCGAGATGTCAAAGAAAGTCAATTTAGACATTCCCTGATTTTAATTTGGCTTTTGAGGCACTAGGGGTAATTTGGTCATTTTACCCCCTTACGTGTCTTTATGTTCGGGACCTCATCTCGTGTCGTGGACCTCACCATTGGACTCAGAAGGTCCGAGATAGTAAGATTACACTAATAACTTGTTTAATTTTGGACAAGGGGTATTTTGGTCATTTATGCCTTTACGTGTCTTTATTTTTTGGGTCCTGTCTCGTAAAACGGACCCTACCATTAGTCTCAGAATATCCAAAATAGTAAGGATACACTATTCATATGTTTAATTTGGACTTCATTTACCTCATTTATGACTTAGGGGCATAATAGTCATTTTACTTTATTTATTAAATAATTAAATTAATTATTTAATTATTTTTCCAGGGGCTTAATTGCATAAATTTTCCAAAAATTGGGCCACAGTATAAATCAGAAAAATAGTTGGGGTCAAAATCTAATTTCCATAAGTTTCGGTCTGAACCAGTTGGTTCAGTTGGGATTTAAGTGAACCAGTTTGGATTTTCATTGAACCAACCTGGGTTGGGCCGGTTCAACACGTAATGCTGACGTCATCATGACGTCAGCCCTAAAATTTTAAATTTTAAATTCCCAACTTAAACGTCGTAGTTTCGGTTAAAGGGTTTTAACCGTTTCTCGGTTGGTTCGGGGCCCGACCCGATGCCCGGTCCAAGACCAAACCGTCACTGTAGATCGTTTTCCCCAACTTCATCGTTGTAACCCTATTTTTCTGGGTTTCTTTTTCTTTAATTTCGTGAGTTTTGAGAAATCCATTCTCTCTGTTTCTCATTCTAAAATGTTTTTGGGAACTCTAGGAAGGATTTGGCATCCGTTTGAGAGCTTGAACCAAGCTCAATCATTCGGGTAAAGGTTTGATAATCAAACCTGCACCTCGGTCGTAATGCTCATTTTTGAGCCAAATTTCATGAGACTTGTTCTGTTGTGATCCCCTCTTCATGGGGCTTCACTTTTCATTCATAAAAGTAGATTTAATCTCATCTTTTAAGATTTGTTTTTGGAGCCCGAACCTATAACTCGATATTTGGGCTTCGATTCTTTTGAGTTTTGATCGCGGTTATAGGTTTTTGGCTTGTTTGTGGAGTTTAGTTGAGGTCTTGATGATCAAAACCTGATTTGGTTGCCATTGGTTCAGACCTGCTTGAGCAAGGTCCTCCAATGGCTGCTTTACGTGGGTTTCTATTTTCTTGGGGTTTTTGAGGTCTAATTTCATGCTTCGTTAAGTCTAGACACATCTTAAACATCATATATACATAAATCAGAAGCTAATACAGTTCATGCATAGGAAAATTTTTAGAGAGAGAAATGTTAAGTTTTTGATGTTTTACCTTCAACAATGGCTTTCTCCTCTTTCTTCTTCCTCTGAGATTTCCTTTCCCTTCTTTTGAATTCTCTCTCTCTCTCTCTCTCTCTCTCTCTCTCTCTCTCTCGGATGGTTGTGTGTGTGTACAAGCACCATGCATATGTGTATTTAGAGATGTGAATCATGGCAAATCTGATTGCCCCTCTACTTGGTTTAGCCAATTTCAGGTTTCTTCATGAGTGGGTCTGAATTGCCACTATTTGGTAGGCCATTGAGTGGCTGATTGTGTGTGTGTGTGGTGTTTGACTTGTATTTATATATATATATATATGTACATATATATATATATATATCTCATAATTCACACATACTAATATACATTGGTCACTCACACACACTTGTACACGTTGGACCCTTGCATGTCCCTCAATGTATATATAACCATATATATATATATACATAATTACAATTACATATATATATAATATACATATACACACCTTTATACCTTTATACATGTATTTTAATTATTATTATTATTACTATCATTATTATATTATCTATTTAATATTTATTTTTAACTTCCATGTATATACTTGTAGACACATATATTTATACATGTACTTCCACACAATACACTTTGTGAGTGTGTGTTTCATCACATTATTCTAGTAATTTAAATAGTAATTAGCTTCCTTATATTTAATTAATTAATTATATTAACTTAATTAATTATTCTCCCAATTTTCCCATAACCTCGTAAAACGTGCCTCATTACCCGACATTCTCAGGTCGGGGTATTACACTGACTCTCGGGATCGCCCAGGCGATGTTAGAGAGGGGGAAACCTGCGCCTATCTGGCCTGGTTTGAAATGGGATTGACACTCCCCCTTCTTGATATTATAAAACAATTCTTCTGTTGGTTCGACCTTTGCCCCGCAGACCTGAACCTTAACAGTTGGAGACATCTGTTGAGCTTCATTGTGTTGGGGCATATGAATAATGTCAAGGTGTCCCTTGACCAAATCCGTAGTAATATGGATCTAAAACTTCAGAAGGCGGAAGGCCTTTATTACATGTCTTTTGATAGTGGGTTCAGACCCTTTACTTTCGTGCCCTCTTCCAACAAGACTTGGAAGAAGTGGTATTTCTTCATAAAAGGAGGATGGGAGTTCAAGGACTTCGAAGGCCGACCTTCAGCATTCCCTCGAACCTCTGGGCGAAAGGGTGAGGCCCAATTTTCCCGTGGCTGTGTTGACTTCTTTTGGTACACCAACTACTGAACTGATCAATTTCTATGTTTCTTGTGCAGTTAGGAGCGTGTGGAGAAGACCGAAATTCTCCTCTGCAATTCAGAAGCAATACAAGAAGCTCTTAAAGCCCTGCATTAGAAACCATTCCTCCATTGTCAATCCTGACAAACTGATGGCGGCTAGAGGAAGCATTGAGGAGCTTGCAAAGAACATGATGGCACGGTGGGAGACCGAGCCATCTTCATTTGTGGCAGCGGGGGAGGCTTCTTCCCCAGTGGACCCTGCCATCCAGGCAAAGAGGAAGAAGATACTCTCGATCTCTCCTGATCCCATTGAGGTGGAGAGAGAGGCGCCTGCCCCCATTTCTATGGTCCCCCCAATCCTGTCCACCCAAGCAGGCAAGGGGGCGTCGCCCTCGGTGGCCCCTGATGCTGTGGGGGCCAAAAAGATTCTAGAGGACTTTTTGGCCAAGGGCTCAAGCAAAATTAGGCCCCAAAAGCCGGAGAAGCTTCTTGCTGACTTGGCTTCTCTTCAAGTCAAGGTAAGTTCTTCGGGTCTTTATCTCCCTTCCCCTTTTTCCATATGCTTTGGTTGGTACTGAACTGTGTGCTTCGCACGCTATAGGCTCTGCACACCCTTTCTGCCTTGACGGAGGTCTCTCCTCTTTCAGAGGAGGTTGATGATCTCAAGACCGAGCTGGACGAACTTAGGCTTAAGCTTGGCACTGCCTAGTCGGAAGCCCACGATTCTGCAGAGAAGCTGAAGGAGCTTCAGAATTCCCTGATCGTGATGGAGTCGGAGAAGGACCTTGCCATTCAGAGGGAGAAGAGGTTGAAGAGGGAGTTCGACAGCCTGCGGTATGAATTCAACCAGAAGCTTGATGATGCGGTGGGGTAGGCCAAGGTGGACAATGAGATAGAGATGAAGATGGAATTGGAAGGAATGGCCACCACCCTGATTCTGTTCGGCTTCAACAACTTCCGGGATAGGTTCCTTGCCAAATTTCCCGACTTCAACATATCCTCGATTGTGCCTCCAGGGGTTACCTCTCCTGAGATTGCAGTTCCGAACAAGGTGATCGAGGTTCTCCCTGCCGCTCCTACTGAAGTTGTCGTCCCAAGTGAGACGATTGATTCTGCTTCTGCCGATCCCCTCCCAACCGTTGAGCCTGCCGACCAGGCTTGAAATTTGATTAGCTTAGGTTTTTGTTGTTTTTTTTTTTAAAAAAAAAACTTCAGTGTAACAGACTTCTTTAATGGAACAGCTTTCTTCTATCAAATGTCTTATCTTGTGCTTGGTTGACCCATGTAGCATTCTTTTGAATTTGTTGTTGATGTGAGAAATTGATGTAAGTAAGGCTGTTCTAGATCCCTCCAGATCAGCTTCCAAGAAGTGGCAGTTATCTTCCGAACTGTAGTTGCGATAAGATAATGATTGTAGCATAGTTCTGATTGCTCCTTTGTCACGACCCGAAACCCACCCTGTGCGGATCTCGAGTTGCTACCGCCACCCCAAGACCCGAAGGCCTCGAGACAAGGCTCGCATAGGCAGCGGTATCGAATAAATATGCTTCATGTGGTTGCGGAAGCGTGAAAAACTTTTTCTTTTCTTTCTTATTTAAAATTTGCACATCCGTCCAATACTGCCGCTATTCACAATGGTACACATGTTCACACATTCATATAAAATCAGAGCATAACTAAAACTTAAAAGACTTCATAATTAAAATCTTAATTCAACTGCCCCGTGGGGCTTAATACACATCCTTAAAATATCAGCTAATACAAAACATATTAATCAAAGTTCATGTGATTTTTCTCAAAAGAAACTACTCAAGCAAATCTTCCCAAAAGCTAGGTTCATCCTTATAGTCTTCAAAAATCGATCTGCCCTCAGTCACCTGAAAGGGGGCAGATAAAATCTGGGTAAGCTAATCAAAGCTTGTGAGTAATTCCTGCATTCGTCATGGGGTTTTCAACTGGTAGTGGTTTTAGTACATGAGGGTTTATGAAATACTCACTACCAATTGCTCGTACATTTTAGAACACAGAATATATGCATTCTTAAAACAATAGTTTTGAACAATTAAAGTATTCAAGCTAAATACACATTTTCTTCAAATAGAGCATATGCAATTTAAAAGCATATAAACACGTGAAATAGAATAGGGATAATACCTACTTCTATTTTCAAAATCACTTGTCATCTTTTCTCTTTTATTAGGCAGAATCTGTTTCGAACCAGACTCCCATTTTACTGCCAATACTGTCGATGGAGATATCTCATTTGCCTGGGGGATTAGATCCTTCTACCAGGCATGTACTGTTGAATCCCGAAGGATTTCAACCATCATAGGGGGTGGTACTTAGTACCGTTTATCTTATAAAACATTTGTCACATGGCTTCTTCAATAGATATTTTTCATGAACATTTAAAACATGAAATATACAACTTCTGAAATAAAACTTCACTGATGGGAATAATCAAATTCAGAATATTTAAAAAGATTTGCATTTGATTTAGACATGCTAATTATTTTCAAGAAAAGAGCTGAATATAAAACATTATAAAGCATGCCGTAACAGAATATTTTAAAATAGAATCATGTAAAGACTGAATTTGATATTCAAAGGCTGCAATAACTTGAACTTAAAACTTCTTCAGTACATGGAGTTAAATCTCCAGTTCAAATACAGGGTTACTCACCTCGGTCCTTTAGGTTTAGCTCTACAGAGGCGCCTTCCCTTTACCTTTCTCTTTCCTTAGCCTGCGACGCCATTCGGCTAAGGTTTCTGTGTTCTCTCTTTCCTCTTCCATTTTCCTTTTTTCCTCCTTCTTTCTCTTGGCCTCTGCCACCATGGCCTTGGTGGGTGATTTGAAAATGAAAGGGCTCACCGAGACGACTTCTGTCGCCTTGGCTATCCTGACGAACCTGTCGATCACTCTCTGACGATGCAACAGTTTTTGCATGAAGGCCTGTTGCTTGGGATCCTTGGCCCTGTGGGCCTTGGTCATGATCGTGAATTTCAGTCGTTGTTCTTCCATAGTTATCACCTAAGATCAATTTATGAGTTAGAAATTTTATTCTAAGGTTGATGTGTTGTCATGTCCTCGTATACGCCGTAGATTAGTACTTTGGCATTACTTTAATTTATAGTCATCTGACAGATGCTATTCATCAAATTTTATGTATTTTTATTTTAGACATTTCTTTTGGTCGAATAGACTCTACCATTGAGTCCGGAGCGTCGAAGAAAGTCGGTTTAGGCTTCCCTAGAATTTAATTCGGACTCTTGTATGAAAAGGGCAAAATGGACATTTATCATTTTACGTGTCATATTTTTCCGTACTTCGTTTCAAAATTTGGACTCCATTATTGAGTCCGGGATGTCAAAGAAAGTCAATTTAGACCTTCCTTGGTTTTAATTTGGCTTTTGGTGTACTAGGGGTAATTTGGTCATTTTATCCCCTCACGTGTCTTTATGTTCGGGACCTCATCTTGTGTCGTGGACCTCACCATTGGACTCAGAAGGTCCGAGATAGTAAGATTACACTAATAACTTGTTAATTTTGGTCAAGGGGTATTTTGGTAATTTATACCTTAACGTGTCTAAATTTTTCAGAGTCTTGCCTCGTGAAACGGACCCCACCATTAGATTCAGAATGTTTGAAATAGTTAGAATCCACTATTTATTTATTTTATTTGGACCTCGTTTGACTTATTTATGGGGCAGGGGCATTTTGGTCATTTTGACATTTTTAGGGGTCTTTAATTTTTCGGGACCTCATTTCATGTCACAGACCTCACCAATGGACTCAGAAGGCCTGAGACAGTAGGAATACATATATAACTCATCTCATTTGGACACCGGGCCATTTTGGAGTATTTAATTTAATTAATTTCATTTAATTAAATTAAATTAATAGGTATAGTATACATATATTTTATGTGGGATTAGTGACAGGTTGAATAGGGTGGCACGCTGGCCAGCGTGTCACCTCCCTCCCCATACATCCGAGTTCGAGTCCCACCAGGTGCAATGCACCTTTTTATTTTCGGTTTTTAATTATATGTATAATATATATATTTCGTTCGCATATATGGCACACGCGAGTGCGTGGCCGAGTGGAAGGAATGCGTGTGGGCGCGTGAGGTCAGGGGTTCGAACCCCACTGACCGAGATTCCCCCCCTTTTCTTTTAAAACCTTAACCGTTTACATATATATATACCTAAGCCCTAAACGACGTCGCCCCACTAATTCGGTGGCAAGCCTAGAGGCTGCCACGCGTTCGAGTTGACACGGAAATTTTAAAAGACCGAGCCAACTCACTGTCTTCTTCCTCATTTCTTCCCCCGTGTTGCCCTAGTTGCAGGTTTCCATTTTTTCTATTTCGTGGATTTTGGCCAACCCAAGACCTACTGTTTTCACTTCAAAACGTTCCTAAAACATCATGGAGTGTTTTGGCATTCATTTGGAGATTCGAATGTAGCTCAAAAGCTCGGTTTGAGCCACGATAATCCGAACCTGTATATCGTTGGTTCATGGTCATTTCTTCATTATTTTTAGTGAGGTCGGGCTTATTTTGATCCCCTCTTCATGAGGATTCAATTCCCATTCATGGATGTCGATTTAAATGAGAGTTTAAAGGTTTGGGTTCCAAACCCGTAACCTACAACTCGGTTGTTGGGGGTCAGTTTTTGAGTTTTGTGATCGCGTAGTAGGGTTCTTAGAACCCTCATGGCCTCAGTTTGAAGTCTTGATAAGCCGAAATGGAATTGGTGAACGTGGGTTCAGACCTGCTTGAGCAAGGTCCATCCATGGCTGCCTTGTGTACGGCTGATGTTTCTAAGGTGTTTTAGGTTCAATTAATCATGCCTAGTTCGTGTATATTCATCCTAATCATCATATATGTAATATCCCGACCCGGGATACAGGGTTATATGGCACGTATTACGAGACAATGAAATAAATTGTGTAAAGGTATTTACACTAAAGAGAAAAATTGATTAATTAAATAAGTAATTAATTTAAAATATTAGAATATATTTAAACACACATATACACACATTATGGTGTATTGTGTGTATATATTATCAAATGTGTATAAATATGTATATATATAAATACATGTACACAAGGAAGGATACATATATATAAAATATATGTAAAGTGTGAACAGTATGTGCAAGTGGGTGTGTGTGTGTCAGTTGTGGTGTGTGGTGTGTGTCTTCATGTGTAAGTATGTGTGTTATATTATATGTATATATATACAAAATATCTTACAAAAATTTAATGTAAAGTAGAAAAGAGAAAAAGCAAAATTGATGAGAAGTGAGGGCTAGTGTAGGGCTACAATCAGAAAGAAGAGAGAGAGAACAGTAGAGAAAGATTTGGAGGAGAGAGAGAGGTCGGCTACTCTTTCTTTAAAAACCAAAACATGCAAAGCATGTTGTTCTCTCACGAAAGAAACCAAAAGAGGAAGAACTGGGGAGAAGAGAAGAAGCGTTTTAGAGCAAGAAAGAAAGAGAAATCAGTGGTGAAAGGTGAACCCATCAAAACTTTTAATATTTCTCTCTCTAGAATATTTTGTATGTGTTAAGAGATTTAGGTTATGTTATGTATGTATGATGCTTAATATATGTTTAAGACTTGATCGAGCATGAAAATGTGCTATGAAAATAACTGAAAACACCTAACCTACGAGAAATCTCCATTGAATACCTTCCCATGGCAAGTCTGAATCGATTTCTTTTAACCTTGAATTGGTTTATCAAAACTTAAGGTAGATACTATGAGCATGCTAAAAACACTTATACGCGATCACAAAACTCAAAGGAAGCCCTCCAAAAATCCAATTGCAGGTACGGGTTTCAAAACCCAACCCTACAAATCTGCCTTTAAATCCATGTTTTTGAATGGAGAGTAAAACCCCATGAAGAGGGGATCACAAAGAATCAAACCCCAAGGGTTTTGGCTCAGAAATGAGCATGTATGACCGAATTACAGTTCGGATTATCATGTCCTAAACCGAACACACGAACGAGTTTTGAACTCCAAAATGAATGCCAATCGAATTATATATACCTTAGGAACATTTTTGGGACAAAAACAGTAAGGATCCATGGATCCAAACTGCAGGAAATAGAAAGAAAAGGAAAACAGTAACTAGGGTTTTCAGTGGGTCGTCGTGGGGAAGAAGAAGACGGGTCAACTCAGCTTTTAAAATCAGGCTGAGTCAACTCGGACAGGTGGCAGCCTCTGGGCTTGCCACCGATTAATTAGAACGACGACGTTTTGAATGTCGGTTTAAATAAATGGACGCTAGGGTTAACGTCATCATGACGTCAGCCACATGTAAATAAACCGGATAAACCGGTTGGTTTATGGCTAGACCGGACCGGTTCACTTCCAATTTAACCGAACCCTTTGGTTTTTCTAAATTAATTAAAACTAAATAAACCAAGACTTTTGGTTATTACGAATTGACCCCTGAGCTTCAGAAAAATTATACTGAGGCCCAACTGAGGGAAAATTTATGCATTTAGACCCCTGGAAAAATAATTAAATAATTAAATAATTAATTTAATTATTTAATAAATAAAGTTAAATTACTATTTTGCCCTTGTGGCATAAATAGAGCAAATGAAGTCCAACTTAAACATATGAATAGTGTATCCTTACTATTTTGGATATTCTGAGACTAATGGTAAGGTCCGTTTTACGAGACGGGGCCCAAAAAATAAAGTCACATAAGAGGGTAAATGACCAAAATACCCCTTGACCAAAATTTACAAGTTATTAGTGTATTCTTACTATCTCGGACCTTCTGAGTCCAATGGTGAGGTCCAAGACACGAGACGGGGTCCCGAAAAATAAAGACACGTAAAGGGGTGAAAAGACCAAAATACCCCTGGTACCCCTAAAGCCAAAAAGAAATCAGAGAAGGTCTAAATTAACTTTCTTTGACATCCCGGACTCAAAAATGGAGTCCAAATTACGAAACGACGTACAAAAAAATTTGACACGTAAAACGATAAATGACCATTTTGTCCTTTTACATATAAAAGTCCGAATTAAATGTTAGGAAAGCCTAACTGACTTTCTTGGACACTCCGGACTCAATGGTAGAGTCTATTCGACCAAAAGAAATGTCTAAAATAAAAAGACATAAAATTTGATGAATAGCATCTGTTAGATGACTATAAATTAGAGTAGTGCCAAAGTACAAATACTAAGGCGTGTACGAGAAATGAAATACGAAAAGACACGACACGTAAACATGTCAAATAAATAACTTTAATTCAAAGTTAATGGAGCTCCCAGAAGAGTATAAATTGAAATAAATTCAATTTCTAACACATTAAATTATGTCATAGGTTTCAAGTACGAGTTAAATTAAGTACCTATGAAATTATGAAATCGTTTTAGGATCTAATACGATTTAAGCATAAGTTAAGGAATATCGAGATGATATTACAATGAATGTGAAGTTGATGAGGTGTTTATGAATTGTTCTTAGGAACTACAAGGAAAGTGGGAAAGCGCATTTTTAGCACTAACCCTAAAGAATCAAGGTGAGTAACCCTGTGTTTGAATTGGAGATTTAACTCCATGGATTTGAAAAAGTTTTAAGTTCAAAGATGTGAAGTATTTGAAGTTTCAAATTCAGCATTTACATGATTCAGTTTTTAATTGTTCTGTTTTATAACTCTATTATGACATGCTTAGTGATTGGTATCTATCATAGTTTTCTTAAAACATATTTCAGCATGTCTAAAGTTTTAAATGCCAAATTATGTTAAATATCTTGAATTTGATAGTTACAAGTATTTGAAGTCCTATTGTAGAAATTATACATTTCATGCTTTAAATACTCATGAAAGTATCTATTGAAGAAGTTATGTGATAAATGTTTTACAAGATAAATGGTACTAAGTACCACCCCCTATGAAGGTTGAAATCCTTCGGGATTCAACAGTAAATGCCCGGTAGCAGGATCTAATCCCCCAGGCAAATGAGATCGACAGTATTAGCAGTAAAATGGGAGTCTGGTTCGAAACAGATTCCACCTAATTAAAGAGAAAAGATGACAAGTGATTTTGGAAATGAAAGCAAGTTTTACCCTCATTTTCAAAATACATATTGATGTGATTTAAAGTTATATACTCTATTTGACGAAGTACGAGTTTAGCTTGAATACTTTAAATGTTTCAAAGCTATCTGTTATTTGAAATGCATGTAGTTTTGAGTTATATACTCTATTTGACGAAGTACGAGTTTAGCTTGAATACTTTAAATGTTTCAAAGCTATCTGTTATTTGAAATGAATGTGTTTTGAGTTATATACTCTATTTGACGAAGTACGAATTTAGCTTGAATACTTTAAATGTTTCAAAGCTATCTGTTATTTGAAATGCATGTTTTTTGAGTTATATACTCTATTTGACGAAGTACGAGTTTAACTTGAATACTTTAAATGTTTCAAAGCTATTTGTTTATGAAATGCATATGTTCGAGTTATATACTCCATTTGACAAAGTATAAGTATAGCTTGAATACTTAAAATGTTTCAAAGCTATTTGTTTTAAGAATGCATGTACTCTGTATTCTAAATTGTATAAGCAATTGGCAGTGAATGTTTTACAACTCTTATGTACTAAAAACCACTGCTAATTGAAAACCCCATGACGAATACTGGAATTGCTCACAAGCTTAGATTAGCTTACCCGGACTTTGTTCGGACCCCCCTTTCAGGTGATGCGGTAGACAGGGTCTTAAGGACGACGACAATGAGTCTAGCTGTTTTTGGAAGGATATGTTTAAGTAGTTTCCTTTGAAGAACCTATGAACATTAGTAGTACATTTTGTATTAATAGACAAAGTAAGAATATGTAATAAGCCCTCAGGGCAACCGAATATGTATTGTATTAATGTATGAAGTCTTTAAGTTTTCGCTATACTCGAATGTGTAACCATGTATGCTATGTATGGAACAGCAGTATCGGACGGATGTGCATAATTTAAAATGAGAAAAGAAAAGAAAAATTTTTTCACGCTTCCGCAATCATGTGTCGCACATCTATTCGATTACCGCTGCAGATGCGAGCCTTGTCTCGAGGCCTTCGGGTCTCGGGGCAGGCGGTCGCGATCCGGTAATCCGCACGGGGTGGGTTTCGGGTCGTGACAACATGGTATCAGAGCCAGGTTATTAGGTCTTTTGGGAAAAGACCGAGTCATAAGTGAGGATAAGAATGATTAAGATTAGTTCTAGGTTGACTAAGATCAACTTAGTGATGATAGGAGATTCTAAATAGAATTTTGAGTTAGGTAAGTCCTAGGCTACCTAAAGTATGTGAAGTACGTGATTGAAATAAAGGCGGGGTATGGGACTTGCAGTACATGAAATAGATATGTGAAGTATGTGATATGATATAGAGGCGGGGTATGGGACCCGCAGTACATGAAATAGATATGTGAAGTATGTGATATGATATAAAGGCGGGGTATGGGACCCGCCGTACATGAAATAGATATGTGAAGTATGTAATATGATATAAAGGCGGGGTATGGGACCCGCAGTACATGAAATAGATATGTGAAGTATGTAATATGATATAAAGGCGGGGATATGAGACCCGTAGTATATGAAATGGAGATGTAAAGTATGTGATATGAAATAAGAGCGGGGTATGGGACCCGCAGTAAAGTAGAAGAAATAAAGGCTGAAGATTAGAAGTAGAAACATGAATTAAGAAGATGGATAACTGAAATTATGAAAATGATGATTTTGACAGTCACTAGTGTGCTATTAGGACTTTTTGTTACCGGTGAGGAATGGCCACCTTATCATGTAACTAAGGGAACTGAGAAATACACAGTGCTGCCTTATCTAACTTGATCAAGGAAAACCCTTCAACCCTAAAAAGACATGAATCCAGAATATGACTCGCGATATTAGGAATTTTATATTAAAAATTTAGAAGCGAGGACTTGATACGGGTAAACATTGTTAAGAAATATGAGTAGTCGAGTTTTGAGGACAAAACTCTTTTAAGTAGGGAAGAATGTAATATCCCGACCCGGGATACCGGGTTATATGGCACGCATTACGAGACAATGAAATAAATTGTGTAAAGGTATTTACACTAAAGAGAAAAATTGATTAATTAAATAAGTAATTAATTTAAAATATTAGAATATATTTAAACACACATATACACACATTATGGTGTATTGTGTGTATATATTATCAAATGTGTATAAATATGTATATATATAAATACATGTACACAAGGAAGGATACATATATATAAAATATATGTAAAGTGTGAACAGTATGTGCAAGTGGGTGTGTGTGTGTCGGTTGTGGTGTGTGGTGTGTGTCTTCATGTGTAAGTATGTGTGTTATATTATATGTATATATATACAAAATATCTTACAAAAATTTAATGTAAAGTAGAAAAGAGAAAAAGCAAAATTGATGAGAAGTGAGGGCTAGTGTAGGGCTACAATCAGAAAGAAGAGAGAGAGAACAGTAGAGAAAGATTTGGAGGAGAGAGAGAGGTCGGCTACTCTTTCTTTAAAAACCAAAACATGCAAAGCATGTTGTTCTCTCACGAAAGAAACCAAAAGAGGAAGAACTGGGGAGAAGAGAAGAAGGGTTTTAGAGCAAGAAAGAAAGAGAAATCAGTGGTGAAAGGTGAACCCATCAAAACTTTTAATATTTCTCTCTCTAGAATATTTTGTACGTGTTAAGAGATTTAGGTTATATTATGTATGTATGATGCTTAATATATGTTTAAGACTTGATCGAGCATGAAAATTTGCTATGAAAATGACTGAAAACACCTAACCCACGAGAAATCTCCATTGAAGACCTTGCCCATGGTAGGTCTGAATCGATTTCTTTTAACCTTGAATTGGTTTATCAAAACTTAAGGTAGATACTATGAGCATGCTAAAAACACTTATACGCGATCACAAAACTCAAAGGAAGCCCTCCAAAAATCCAATTGCAGGTACGGGTTTCAAAACCCAACCCTACAAATCTGCCTTTAAATCCATGTTTTTGAATGGAGAGTAAAACCCCATGAAGAGGGGATCACAAAGAATCAAACCCCAAGGGTTTTGGCTCAGAAATGAGCATGTATGACCGAATTACAGTTCGGATTATCATGTCCTAAACCGAACACACGAACGAGTTTTGAACTCCAAAATGAATGCCAATCGAATTATATATACCTTAGGAACATTTTGGGACAAAAACAGTAAGGATCCATGGATCCAAACTGCACTGAAATAGAAAGAAAAGGAAAACTGTAACTAGGGTTTTTAGTGGGTCGTCGTGGGGAAGAAGAAGACGGGTCAACTCAGCTTTTAAAATCAGGCTGAGTCAACTCGGACAGGTGGCAGCCTCTGGGCTTGCCACCGATTAATTAGAACGACGACGTTTTGAATGTCGGTTTAAATAAATGGACACTAGGGCTGACGTCATCATGACGTCAACCACATGTAAATAAACTGGATAAACTGGTTGGTTTATGGCTAGACCAGACCGGTTCACTTCCAATTTAACGGAACCCTTTGGTTTTTCTAAATTAATTAAAACTAAATAAACCAAGACTTTTGGTTATTACGAATTGACCCCTGAGCTTCAGAAAAATTATACTGAGGCCCAACTGAGGGAAAATTTATGCATTTAGACCCCTGAAAAAATAATTAAATAATTAATTTAATTATTTAATAAATAAAGTTAAATTACTATTTTGCCCTTGTGGCATAAATAGAGCAAATGAAGTCCAAATTAAACATATGAATACGTGTATCCTTACTATTTTGGATATTCTGAGACTAATGGTAGGGTCCGTTTTATGAGACGGGGCCCGAAACATAAAGTCACATAAGGGGTAAATGACCAAAATACCCCTTGACCAAAATTTACAAGTTATTAGTGTATTCTTACTATCTCGGACCTTCTGAGTCCAATGGTGAGGTCCACGACACGAGACGGGGTCCCGAAAAATAAAGACACGTAAAGGGGTAAAAAGACCAAAATACCCCTGGTACCCCTAAAGCCAAAATGAAATCAGAGAAGGTCTAAATTAACTTTCTTTGACATCCCGGACTCAAAAATGGAGTCCAAATTACGAAACGACGTATAGAAAAATTTGACACGTAAAACGATAAATGACCATTTTGTCCTTTTACATATAACAGTCCGAATTAAATGTTAGGAAAGCCTAACTGACTTTCTTGGACACTCCGGACTCAATGGTAGAGTCTATTCGACCAAAAGAAATGTCTAAAATAAAAAGGCATAAAATTTAATGAATAACATCTGTTAGATGACTATAAATTAGAGTAGTGCCAAAGTACAAATACTAAGGCGTGTACGAGAAATGAAATACGAAAAGATACGACACGTAAACATGTCAAATAAATAACTTTAATTCAAAGTTAATGGAGCTCCCAGAAGAGTATAAATTGAAATAAATTCAATTTCTAACACATTAAATTATGTCATAGGTTTCAAGTACGAGTTAAATTAAGTACCTATGAAATTATGAAATCGTTTTAGGATCTAATATGATTTAAGCATAAGTTAAGGAATATCGAGATGATATTACAATGAATGTGAAGTTGATGAGGTGTTTATGAATTGTTCTTAGGAACTACAAGGAAAGTGGGAAAGCGCATTTTTAGCACTAACCCTAAAGAATCAAGGTGAGTAACCCTGTGTTTGAATTGGAGATTTAACTCCATGGATTTGAAAAAGTTTTAAGTTCAAAGATGTGAAGTATTTGAAGTTTCAATTTCACCATTTACATGATTCAGTTTTTAATTGTTCTATTTTATAACTCTATTATGACATGCTTAGTGATTGGTATCTATCATAGTTTTCTTAAAACATATTTCAGCATGTCTAAAGTTTTAAATGCCAAATTATGTTAAATATCCTGAATTTGATAGTTACAAGTATTTGAAGTCCTATTGTAGAAATTATACATTTCATGCTTTAAATACTCATGAAAGTATCTATTGAAGAAGTTATGTGATAAATGTTTTACAAGATAAATGGTACTAAGTACCACCCCCTATGAAGGTTGAAATCCTTCGGGATTCAACAGTAAATGCCCGGTAGCAGGATCTAATCCCCCAGGCAAATGAGATCGACAGTATTAGCAGTAAAATGGGAGTCTGGTTCGAAACAGATTCCACCTAATTAAAGAGAAAAGATGACAAGTGATTTTGGAAATGAAAGCAGGTTTTACCCTCATTTTCAAAATACATATTGATGTGATTTAAAGTTATATACTCTATTTGACGAAGTACGAGTTTAGCTTGAATACTTTAAATGTTTCAAAGCTATCTGTTATTTGAAATGCATGTGTTTTGAGTTATATACTCTATTTGACGAAGTACGAGTTTAGCTTGAATACTTTAAATGTTTCAAAGCTATCTGTTATTTGAAATGAATGTGTTTTGAGTTATATACTCTATTTGACGAAGTACGAGTTTAGCTTGAATACTTTAAATGTTTCAAAGCTATCTGTTATTTGAAATGCATGTGTTTTGAGTTATATACTCTATTTGACGAAGTACGAGTTTAGCTTGAATACTTTAAATGTTTCAAAGCTATCTGTTTATGAAATGCATATGTTCGAGTTATATACTCCATTTGACAAAGTATAAGTATAGCTTGAATACTTAAAATGTTTCAAAGCTATTTGTTTTAAGAATGCATGTACTCTGTATTCTAAATTGTATAAGCAATTGGCAGTGAATGTTTTACAACTCTTATGTACTAAAAACCACTGCTAATTGAAAACCCCATGACGAATACTGGAATTGCTCACAAGCTTAGATTAGCTTACCCGGACTTTGTTCGGACCCCCCTTTCAGGTGATGCGGCAGACAGGGTCTTAAGGACGACGACAATGAGTCTAGCTGTTTTTGGAAGGATATGTTTAAGTAGTTTCCTTTGAAGAACCTATGAACATTAGTAGTACGTTTTGTATTAATAGACAAAGTAAGAATATGTAATAAGCCCTCAGGGCAACCGAATATGTATTGTATTAATGTATGAAGTCTTTAAGTTTTCGTTATACTCTGAATGTGTAACCATGTATGCTATGTATGGAATAGCAGTATCGGACGGATGTGCATAATTTAAAATGAGAAAAGAAAAGAAAAAGTTTTTCACGCTTCCGCAATCATGTGTCGCACATCTATTCGATACCGTTGCAGATGTGAGCCTTGTCTCGAAGGCCTTCGGGTCTCGGGGCGGCGGTCGCGATCCGGTAATCCGCACGGGGTGGGTTTCGGGTCGTGACAATATATACTAAATTAAAGGTTAAAACAGATTCATACATATAGAAATTCTAGAGAGAGAATTTCAAGTGTTTTGTGGGTTTACCTTGTTCCAAACTGTTTCTCTCTTCTTTGCTCCTTGCTTCCCACTTCTGAATGTCCTAGAAACTCTTTCAATCTCTCCCTCACTCTCGGATGGTTGTGTTTGTGTGAGTATAAGCACCATGCATACTTGTATAAAGAGAGTGAATCATGGCAAATCTGATTGCCCCTCCATTTGGGTTAGCCAATTTCAGGCCTCTTCATGAGTGGGTCTGAATTGCCACTGTTGGGCAGGCCATTGAGTGGCCGGTTGTGTGTGTGTGTGGTGTTTGACTTACATATATATATATATATATGTATATATATACATGGTTCAACCCTAATACCCTTGGATAATACACACACCTCTCTTGACACACACTCAACTTTGTACACTTTGGACAATAGCATGCCCTCTTATCCCATGTATAATATACATACATTTCATATTTTAACATACATGCATGCATGTATATACACATTCATATATATATATATATATTCATGTATAATTATACATATATATTTTTAGTTATAATTATTTATATAGTATATGTATTTTTGCATTTAATTATATATATGTGAATGTTACAATTTACTTCTTATATTAAAATAATTAATTACTTTAAAAATTAATTATTTTCTTAAATGTATCATCTTTACACTAATCTTCGTATCCTCGTAATACGTGTCACAATACCCGGCATTCTCGAGTCGGGGTATTGCATCCTTCCTCTCTGGATGAGGTAGGAAAGCAACTTATATAGGATATATAAGGATCTGACGATGATCTCGTGCCATATATATATTGAGAGTGAATTTCTGAAGAATTCTGAGGCAGTTTGTCCTGAACCCAAGTCCTGTAGTAAGAACGGTGTCTTGTGTCTGTTGCTCTGCTGATGGAGACTCTTGCCTCCTAAATCATTCAAACCTAGATGGAGATACATCCGAACTGAAAGCTTTACGTGGTCTGTCAAGGATCAACGGAATAGCAAAGACAATGAGGTCTGTATGTTAGACCGGAGGCCTTTGTATAAGGGTGGATCGGACTTTGTTTGCTTGGATCAGTTCGGTATGCTTGGGGAAGCCTTGTATCTTGTCGCCTAAGTATCCGAAAGGACGATTCTATACGTCATCCATTTATACAGCTGTCATTTGGGTTTTCGAGAACAACCCTTTATTTAACCGTTACGACGGTTCGTCTGGGTGACTCTTGGGCTTCGAGGGTCTATATATACGAAGGAGGAGCATAAGGTTGCCCCCTATCTCTTTTACATGTATCCCCATATTGTTCCCCTATCGGAGAGAATTTGAATGCCTTTTAGAGGCTTACCGTTTGCCCGGAGATGATTGACGATTTTCAGTCCGAGTTGGGAATGATTAAACTGTGGCCCGAGAGTTAACCTTCCCTTCGATTCAGTCTCCAAGGAAGGATTAGAGGAGGCTAAGATCTTCTTGTCCATCTTAGCATCTGGTCGAGATTTCTCTGATGGGAGGTGGACCCTCCTTGATTCAACCGAAGCTTGGAGCGTTGGTGATGAAGACGAAGGTGGGATGCCTCCTTCCCTCTAGTGTCTTGGCAGAGACCCTTGTTCCAATCGGCTGGGGTGTGACAATTGCTCTGAGGGAGATGAATGGAGGTCCCTTGAGACCCAGAGCCCTCATCCTCCATTGGTCTTGAGATCAATGACAGTGATGATGAAATGGCCTGGGTGCTCCTTGCTGCAGATTGGGGTTCAGGATTCCTTCCTTTCAAATGGAGCAGGCGGCGGCGGTAATGGAAGTTTGGATCCTGGATCCCTTTCTCATTTGAAGAAAAAGCCATGATGTCGTATAATGTTTGCCTTTGTTGTAGCTTTTTGTGTACTTGTTCTATTTCCAATCTTCTTGTACTGATGTAAATCTTCTAAATCATCAATAAAATTGAGTTCCTTCTCCTCAGATCTGATGTTCTTTGTATTTGAATGTGCTCTTTTGGAGTTTAAAACACCTTCTTGTGCACTTCCGATACATGACTGTTCTAAGAATAGATCAAAGAAACTTTGTAGAAGTTCTGAATCAAGGTACTTCGCACCTGCTCGGCACTATAGTACTTGTTGTTTGCTGATAGATAAGCCAAATAATCTAAGTGTCAGATCTGAGGTGTTCCGATCTAAGAAACTTTAGTTTGTAGATGTTCTGAACTTCTGTCTTTGGATGGATTAGACCGTAGAAAAGATGGACCAAGCACGAAGACTTGTACATTATAGGACCAGGCTCTAGAGGCCTGTGCATTATAGATGGACCAAGTACGAAGATTTGTACATTAAGGACCAGGCTCTAGAGGCCTGTGCATTATAGATGGACCAAGTACGAAGACTTGTACATTAAGGACTAGGCTCTGGAGGCCTGTGCATTATAGATGGACCAAGTAAGAAGACTTGTACATTATGGACCAGGCTCTGGAGGCCTGTGCATTATAGATGGACCAAGTACGAAGACTTGTACATTATGGACCAGGCTCTAGAGGCCTATGCATTATAGATGGACCAAGTACGAAGACTTGTACATTAAGGACCAAGCTCTAGGAGGCCTGTGCATTATAGATGGACCAAGTACGAAGACTTGTACATTATGGACCAGGCTCTAGAGGCCTGTGAATTATAGATGGACCAAGTACGAAGACTTGTACATGAAGGACCAGGCTCTAGAGGCCTGTGTATTATAGATGGACCAAGTACGAAGACTTGTACATTAAGGACCAGGCTCTAGAGGCCTGTGCATTATAGATGGACCAAGTACGGAGACTTGTACATTAAGGACCAGGCTCTAGAGGCCTGTGCATTATAGAGGAACATTCCATGGAGGTAAAAGAAAGAAATATCTCTATTGATAATAGTTCCGTAAATGTTCCACATTCCATAGCCTAGGAATAGGCTTCCCAGTCATGTCTTCTAGCCAATAGGTGGTAGGCCTTACAACCTTTGTTACTTTGTAGGGGCCTTCCCAGTTTGGTGACAGCTTTCCCATAGTGGGATCCTTGGTGTTTTGAAAGACTCTTCTTAAGACGAGGTCTCCGACTTGAAAGTTGACCGTTTTGAGTCCTACCTTGGATTTGTCAACCATTCTCTGTTGATAGGCCTCCATCCTGATGCTGGCTTGATCCCTTCTTTCTTCAAGCAAATCCAAGTTTTCCATTAGCGGCTGATCATTGGACTCTTGCTCAAAGGCTTCAGTCCTCAAGGTTGGCATACCGATCTCAACCGGAATTACTGCTTCTATACCATAGGCCAGTGAGAAGGGAGTTTCAAATGTAGGCGTTCTTCTGGTTGTTCTGTAGGACCAAAGAACTCCAGGGAGTTCTTCTGCCCACTTTCCTTTGGCTTGTTCCAACCTTTTCTTTAACCCGTCAAGGATCGTTTGGTTGGTGACCTCTGCTTGCCCATTTGCTTGTGGATGGCCCGGAGAGTCAAAGTGTTGCCTAATATTGAGATTTTCACAGAATTTCTTGAAGCCTTTACCAGTGAATTGTGTCCCGTTGTCGGAGATAATCACACGTGGTATGCCGAACCTGCACACAATGTTCTTCCAAGTGAAGCTCTTAACTTCCTTTTCTGTGATATGTGTTAGCGGTTCAGCTTCGGCCCATTTTGAGAAGTAGTCAATGGCTACCAAGAGATACTTTCTGTTTGGTGGAGCCCTTGGTAATGGACCCACGATGTCCATTCCCCACTGAGCAAAGGGCCAAGGACTAGGAATCGGGATGAGCTTGTGATGAGGCTGATGTTGATATGGGGCAAATCTTTGGCATTTGTCGCACTTCTGAACATACTCCTTAGCTTACTTAAGCATGCTAGGCCAGTAATAGCCCTGAGACAGAGCTCGGTGAGCTACAGTTCTGCCCCCATTGTGATTCCCGCAAATTCCCTCGTGTATTTCAGCCAAAACATATTGTGATTCTTCTGGAGTTAAGCATTTTAATAGAGGTTGAGAATACGACATTCTGTAAAGCTTGTTGTTCAGGATCAGGTATCGAGCCGCTCTGATTCGGATTCTCCTGGCTTTCTTTTTATCTTCTGGGAGGAGCCCAGATTGCAGGTACTGGAGGATTGGAGTCATCCAGTTCTAAGGCTATTCAGCAATTTGAACAACTTGGGCTTCCTCTATGCTAGGTCCTGGCTGGTAGGAGATTTTTACTATAGAGTTTGCTTCAGACTTTAGGCGGGACGCCATGTTAGCCAAAGCATCTGCTCTGCAGTTCTGGCTTCTTTCAATTTTCTGGATAGTGAATGTCTGGAAGGAGTGCTTCAAGTGGTTCACCAGTTCGAAATACCGGAGCATCCGATCGTCTTTAATGGCAAATTCTCCCAGGACTTGGCTTACCACCAGTTGGGAGTCTGAGAAGACTTTGAGGTTCTGAGCCTCACATTCCAAGACTAGCTTCATACCCAAGATTAGAGCTTCATATTCTGCTTCATTGTTGGAAGCTTTGAACCCCAGGCTGACTACTTTTCTGATGTGAGCCCATCAAGGGACTGTAGTACCAGGCCTACTCTCGAACCCTGATCGGTTGATGATCCATCGATGTAGAGCAGCCAGGTTCCCGATGTTTCGATGAGTTGTGCCTTGTCGTGGAGTGCCGGGGTGAACTCGGCAACAAAATCAGCCAAGGCCTGCCCTTTGATGGAGTTTCGGCGTACATATGATATGTCGAATTCCCCTAGCTCCACAGACCACTTCACTAATCTTCCCGATACCTCAGGTTTCCTCAGTATTGACTTCAGAGGATAGGCAGTTGGGATCTCGATTGGATGGGCTTGGAAATAAGGTCGAAGCTTTCGAGCTGATATGACCAAGGCATAGGCCAGTTTTTCTACTTCTGGATATCTTTTTTTCGTGTCAAGTAGTGCCCTACTAATGTAGAATATAGGCCTCTGTACCCCCCTGTCCTATCAGACTAATGCGGAGCTAACTGCGTTTTCAGAAACCACGAGGTACAAGAGTAGCTTCTCACCTTGTACTGGTTTTGACAGAAGCTCTGGAGAGGCTAGATACTCCTTTAGCTCTTGAAAAGCTTTCTCGCATTCTTCTGTCCACTGCAAAGCCTTATTGCCCTTCAGAGCTTTGAATAAAGGTAGGCAGCGATCAGTGGATTTTGAGATGAATCTGCTTAGTGTTGCGATTCTGCCATTCAGTGCCTGAATCTCCTTCCTGGTTCTTGGTGACTTCAGTCCTATCAGAGCTTGGATTTGAGTGGGGTCTGCTTCGATACCCCTTTGAGAGACAATGTATCCCAAGAATTTTCCCTTCGTAACCCCGAAGGTACATTTCGAGGGGTTGAGCTTCATCTTGTGTTGTCTGAGGATATCGAAGGTCTGGGCTAAGTGCTGGAGGTGACTACCTTTCTGCAGACTTTTAACCGGCATGTCGTCGATGTAAACCTCCATGGTACTGCCGAGCAGTGGGCTGAACATCTTGTTCACCAACCGATGATAAGTGGCTTCAGCGTTCTTTAAGCCGAAAGGCATTACTCTGTAGCAGTAGAGCCCTCGTTCGGTTATGAAAGCTGTCTTCTCTTAGTCTGGAGGGTACATTTGGATCTGGTTGTACCCAGAGTAGGCATCCATGAAGCTCATGAGCTCATGCCCAGCAGTGGCGTCAACTAGTTGGTCTATCCTTGGCAGTGGAAAGTTGTCTTTGGGGCACGCCTTGTTGAGGTCTGTATAGTCAACACAGACTCTCCACTTGCCATTTTTCTTTTTGACCAGCACGGTGTTGGCTAGCCACTCAGGATAAAACACTTCTCGTATCATCTTGGCTTCGAGTAGCCTCTGGACTTCTTCATTTATAATCTGATGCCGTTCAGGAGCAATCGATCTTCTCTTCTGTCTGACTGGTGGATGGTCTGGATCTACCATCAGCTTGTGAGTTATGAGGCTAGGGTCTATACCCTCCATGTCCCTGGTTTCCCAAGCAAATATAGAGAGGTTGTTTTTCAGAAACCTGACTATGTTCTCCTGCTCGGTATGTGTCAGATCTGGGCCGATACACAAATAACGCCCCTCTACTTCTGAACTGACCAAGACTTTGATGGGCTCGCCAACAGGTTTGGCTCGGCTGTCTCGTCCCCTTGGGCTCAGGGGTTCTTCAATGCTGGATGGGCAAACTTCCACCTCGGGAGTGTGGGTGAGAACTGGATCTACACAGTCCCGAGTGTACTGTAATTACTATTTGGGGGCCTTTTCCTTGAGGGCAATAGCATGGCACTCCCGGGAGGTTGGCTGACACCCTCTGACAGAGTGGACGTTCTGGTTGTGGACGTACTTCAAACACTGATGGAGGGTCGAGGTGACCGCCCCTATCTGGTGCAACCAAGGTCTCCCGATTATGATATTGTAGGGAGATTTCATGTTCAACACCATGTACTCCGAGATGGTGGTCTTCTGTCTTTCACCCTCTCCTACAGTAGTAGGAAGGTCAACTCTCCCTAATGGGGTGCTGAGATTGCCATCAAAGGCTGCCATCACGGTAGTAGTGGGCTTGACGTTTTCATGGTCCATTCCCATCTGTTTAAGTGGCTCATGGAACAGTATGTTGACGGAGCTGTCAGTATTGACCAGGATTCTCCTGATCTCGAAGTTGGCAATTTTGAGAGTGATTACGAGGGCATCACTGTGACAACAGTGTACCCCTGCTAGATCTTGTTCAGTGAATTGGATCTCTGGTGCTGGCTTGAGTCTCTTTTCCACGTTAGAGACCTGTAATACGCTCGGGGCAGCTTTGGCCTCCCGAGCATATCTCTTTCTTACCCTGATGGACATTCTCATGATAGGGGAGTCAACATGGAGGACGTAGATGACGTGGTTGTTCTGCCTCTGAGGCTCATTTCGTCCTTCCCTCTGTTCCTGTCTCTACTCGGGCCTCTGGTCTGGCCGTTGTTGAGGCTTGTCTTCTTGAGGGTTCTGCCTTCCGTCTAGCTTGACGAACTCCCGAAGACGTCCCTTCTTTATGAGCTGCTCTATCTCATATCGGAGGGTCCTGCATGTGTTATTTGTATGTCCATGATCTTTATGGAAATTACAATACTTACTTTGTCCCGAAGACTGGGATCTCCTTTGATTGGTTCCGGCCACCTCAGGTTTTCCCGATCTTGAATCTGCCGGAGTACCTGGTTCAGTGTAGTGTTCAAAGGAGTGAAGTTAGTGAACTCCCTTGGTCCGGAGTTGTACACAGCCTTGGGTGCTGTTCTCTTCTCTGGGCTCCTGGCCCTTTTCTTGTTGGAATCTCTTATGTGGTCCTCCTTCTTGTGATCCTCCCTCTTCGGATTATCCCTCTGGGTCTGATCTTTACCCTTCTGGGATGTACGGCTGGCTTCTTCGAGGTTGATATATTTTTTTGGCCAGATCCATTAGTGCCGCCATGTCGGCTGGAGGGCTCTTTGTTAAGGAGTCTCTGAAACCACCTTGGGCAAGCCCAGCAGTTAGGGTTGCTACAAGGAATTTTGGGCTGCAGTCAGTGATCTCCGTGAGTTCGGCATTGAAGCGCGCAATGTAGGCTCTGAGGGACTCCTCCTTAGTCTGCTTGATATTTAACAAGAACTCTGGTCCCCTTCTGAGCCTTCTGCTGGTCATAAACCTGTCCAAGAATTGCCTACCGAGCTCATAGAAGCTGGTAATTGAGTTCGGAGGGAGGTTGTGGAACCACTTCAGAGCAGTTCCCTTCAAGCTGGTGATGAAAGTTTGGCACATAAAAGCATCAGAGGCCCCGTGGAGGGTTATAGTATGCTGGTAGTGCGAGAGATGATCTCCTGGATCTCCAGACCCGTCGTACAGGGTGAACTTTGGCACCATGAACTTTCTGGGCCTTTCTTCTGACATAATGGCGTGAGTGAATGGGGTGGCCAGTCTTCCGAGCAGCCTGGCCAACTCGTCTTGCTCTAGAGGGTTCTGAGGTCCTTTCAAGGCAATTGTTCGGTCCATAGACTCGGCAGTTTCCTCTACCCTCCGCGGGTCTTTGAGTCTGACATCTTGCGAACCCTGCCTGACAGCCTCGGCTTCAGGGTAGTAGGGTTGAGTACGCTCTTCGGATGGAGGAGGGTTCCAAACCGGAGGGATTGGTGCTGCATAGGGATGAGGCTCTTGTGGTGCCGGATGTGCTCCCGAAGCCCTTGGAGTTGGGGCTCGAGTAGTGCTCCGGTAATGACAGTCAGGAACGAAGGCTGATGTTCCCCAACCTGAAGCTGTTGACGGCTGTGGATCTCTGCCAACGCGGGCAACACCCTGGGGGTGCCCGGGCTAGTTATTTGGAGCCTGCTCATGAAGTTCTTTATTCTCCGTGGCAACAGGAGTTGAGTTCCCGCAGCAATGTTGACCGGTGGGTTAGGAGGGTTCGTCCCTTGATTCTGTGTGAGCGTTGCCAGCGTTCTAGTGATAGCAAGCAACTGTTCCTGCAGCAGTTCATTATGTCATTTGATCGATTCGATCTCTTGTCACATGGGATTAACCGTCGGCCCCCTTGCTCGTGGAGCAGGCGGCTGACGCTGAGAGCTTTGCAGAATCTGAGTATTTTGTCGCGGTCGGAGATTTGAGGCCATAGTTTTCCGGTGAGGAAAGAGATGAGTTTGTGAATAGAGCACTTGAAGATTAGTCATTCCCATAGACGGCGCCAAACTGATGCTGCACTATCCAGTCCATACACTACACAATGTTTTATGTGCAAATACTCTGAGTATCCACTATCCAGTCCATACACAAGGATCTCCATAAGTTTCAATTCTTATTTTAGCATTCTAAGGTCTTATGTGTCTATTCAACAACACCCCATGATCTCTAAGTATCAGAAGCTAGGCTCTGATACTAAGTTGTCAGAGCCTACATACTACACAATGTTTACAAAAATTTTCAAATTATGCATCATGGTCCTATTGTGTTCAACAATACCCTATGGTCCCTAAGTATTCGAACCTAAGCTCTGATACCACGTTTTAGAGCCTACACACTGCAGAATGTTTACAAAAATTTTCAAATTATGCATCGTGGTCCCATTGTGTTCAACAACACCCTACGGTTCCTATATATTCGAACCTACGCTCTGATACTACGTTGTCACGCCCCAAATTTTCACAAACTCAATAAGTGAGTGAAATGAAATAAGAAAAATAAATGAAAGGCCATTAAGATTGGATTGAATTGATTTCATGTTCATTTCCCTATATTCCCCAAAATTAGAAATGAAGACTTGCTATTTGACTTAACCAAAATGATTTTCTAATATCAAACAAATATCTCTCCCAACTACTAATCAAGATCAGGCTAAGTTGTGTTAAAAAAATGGCTTCCAAAACAACCCCAAAATATCTCTAAAAATGTCTTGGAATAATGGCCGAAATGGGCCCCAAATGCCTTAAGACATGGGCCAAGAATAGGTCAAAAGGTCTACCAAAATTAGTTTAAGGAAATGGCCAAACATGGCCCATGACAGTGGCCAAACATGGCCCAATAGGGTGGCCAAATATGGCCCAAAAAGGTTTCTAAACATGGCCCAAGGATTGGCCAAACATGGCCCAATAGGGTGCCCAAACATGGTCCAAAAGGGTGCTCAAACATGGCGCAAAAAGGTGCTCAAACATGTCTCAAAAAGGTGGGTGTCAAGTTGGTGCGCAAGGGGTTTGGCGGAGGCACGTGCGTGGGTGCGCAGGGCGCACGGGGCAGGCAGGGCATGGGCACGGGTCTCATGGCGTGCAGACACGCGTGCGCGTGGGGTGCGCGGCTGGGCAGGGTGGACCAAAATTTGATTTTTTTTTTCTTGTAGGTTTATTGTAGCTGGCTACGGCTGAATTTCTCTGTCCAACAGCCAATTTTCTCTATTTTTCAAAAATTTTCCCAAAGTTTTGAAGGCTACTTTTTCCCCATTTTTAGCCCACTTCTTCAAGGTTTCTAACCTCTCATTTTTTACACCTTTCCCACTTATTTAAAGGGTGTTTTAAACACCTAACAAATCCTTAAATTTCCTAAAATTTCAACATAACCTCCTTTGTTTTCTAAGTCTTTTTTCACTTAATATTCGTGATGCTTCATATAAATAAGGATTTATACATTCCATCTCACTCGATGGCCACATTCTCTTAGAAATTAAACTTACATCATTTAATATATATCCACTGTATGTATTCATGTACTTGAACTTTAAATGTTACGAACTTCATGTTTATTACAAATATAAGGTCTTGCTCATTTTTTTCATAACATACAAAATTTCTACAAGTTCATTTCACATGACTTAAGGCTTATGACCTTATACAACTCAAAATATGCCCCAACGGTCAAATATCCTCTGTGGTTCATTTCTCCTCTGCTCTTTAAGACTTCATCAGGTCTCAAGTACCAGGAGCCTCATCTGAATATGATATCCCACGAGAGGTCAACTCAACTACTGGTATGACATAGTGCTAATGCAAGGAACAAAGTTAAGGCATGGCATGTGCAAGTGTACATTTATAATTTACATGCCTTCCAATTCATTAATACAATGCGATGGCAATATGCGTGACACACCCATGCAAACTCTATGCCACCATGTCTCGGTTTACGGATCGTTCTCGTTGGCTTCTCGAGTACCAAAGCCATTCATGGATCGCCCCCATTGGATACTGGGCACCAATATAATGACCAATTTTGGGTTTTTCACCACAGGATCTACACCCTCATAATGTATAGCACCAAGTGCTCAACCCACACTATGTTTTCAAGGAATCACAATATGCCAATATGCCTTGATTTTTCTATGCAATTTTAATGAGGCTTTTTATTGAATACATGGTAAACACCTTAAATCATGCATCATCCATAAGTAAACTCTAACTTTCAAACCACACAACTTCTTTCACATCAACAGCTGCTATATACAATTAATTTAAACACATGCTCATGTTACATGTTCACTATATTACCAATTATCAAAGAACACATAATTACACAAAGCATAAATGCATTAAACAACCATATCTTCCAAAACACAAGGTCTATTCACATAAACATAAGTCACAATGTAATGAATCAAACATATATTCAAGTTACATGTTCATCATTTTGACAAATTCTCAAAGATTACAAAATACATAAAGTACCAACACATTAAATAAATCATAAGTTTCCAACTACAAGATTTTGTCTACATGAACATAAGTTAGAATACAATGAATCATACATATAGTCATGGTTCATGTTTATCACTTCACCAAATTTTCAAAGAATACAAAAAACACACAAGTACATAAAGAACCAACTCTAGGTTTTCAAAGCAACTACATCCTAAGTGACTTTCTAACAGCAAATAAACATATAAATCATTCAATCTACTTATAAACCACTCCTAAACTTAACCCTATTCCTTAGAAAAATATCATACCTAAAAGGGTTTTTCTCAACCCTAGGGAGTTTAATTTTCTGTGCAGCTGAACCAATCAGCGATGATGTAGCCCTTGACGTGAGGAACAACTTCCTAGAAGGAAGTCTTGTGAGAATCTTATCCTAGATATGTGTTTTAGTGGCTTAAAACTTGGAAAACTCTAGGTTTTGCTTCACTTTTCTCACGGAGAGTATTTAGCCTAGTTTTATGCTACGTGAATAAGGATTGGGGGGCTTGAGTATAAGGAAAACAATTTTAAGAAATACAACTAAGGAACAATTCAAATTAAAGTATCGAATTCAATCAAAAGAACAAACCTTGGTCTAAGTCAACATCCACCATCAGAATTTTATAACTGATCATTGATGCAAGTATATATCAATTCATACTTTGAATATTCATCGTTGGAACTATTTTCCTATCTCTCCTTAGTCGTAGTTAATTAAAAAACAAGCGATCTAATTAACCCTAACTACTAAACAACCCAAGACAAGTGCTAAAGGTTTAATCTAGTAGCAACCTTAAGAATTAGAAAGATTGATGAATTTAATTTAGTCGAGCGTTGTCACGACCCGAAACCCACCCTATGCGGATCTCGTGTCATGGGGCCGACCCGAAGGCCGTCCCTACTTTTTTCTATTCCAGTATCATAGTACTAATATGTAAAGTACTAAAACCTCAAAACAATAACAGCGGAAGTCTTATCAGTAATAGTACATCAGCGGAAGTCTTTCAATACACAATGTTAGCGGAAGTCTTTACAATACATAATATGGTTCTACATAAACAAAATAAGAACCAAACGTAACCAGCACCCGAGGGTGGTGAATACATGGGAGAACTAAAACATAGACTGATACGTTTCCTCAAAATGTCCTCCTATGCTTTCAGACTCCTACTGGGGTCTTGCAGCGTCATCACCTGAAATGGGGGTAAATGGGGTGGAATGAGCTACGGGAGCTCAGCAAGTAAAAACAGATCTCCGACACTGGTATTGATAAGATACAATTCCATGAATAAGATTATGATAGCCAATCATAAGAAAAAAGATGCTGTGATAGCCAATGAGAACAGTTGCCTTGATGGCCAATGAATCATAGGTCACAATGTTCAATTAGGAGTAATGGATACAACATTAACATGAATCTCTCAACAACAATATAACAACAAGAAGTACTGCCACAATAAACCGATCACAATCAATTCAATGAAGAGTGTCCTCTCAGTTTAAGATAAGTCATAAGGAATAGTGCCATTCAATAACGCAATCATATCAATTCTTAGGAGATGCATTTACTCTGTTCTCAGGTAAAATGCCAATGCAAATGTAAATGAAATTCCAATGGAAATGCAATGAAAATGCCAATATTCATGCCAATCAATTGCCGGTGGAAAGCCTTCGAGGAATTCATTCCTGCCACCTGTCCATTCATGTACTTGACCCTTAGGTCTCCACTTAAGTCAGAAAGCATCGGATGGATATTGTGACTGAGCACAAATCCCGTATTCATAACATATCATGATTATTCATAATTCCATAGAAGTATAAAATGGAATATCACATATTTAATAAAGACATAGCAATAAGCCTTTCAAGGCATGGTTCACAATAAGGACATAGCAGTAAGCCTTTCAAGGCATGGTTTAACATGATAACAACGACATAGCAGTCAATCAATGTCCACAAGATAGAACAATATCGCATTGTGGATAGCAATAACGTGAGGTACTTTCAAGAGTACAAGTTTGGCAGTAAAGAATAAACTTGGCTTTAGAAACACCATATGGAAGAGAAAGGGAATTTACTTACCTCTATCATGATTCTAGATCAGGAATCCGCGAGTATACCCTTGCCTTTCGAGTTCCCTATATATCAGTGAATACGTTTTAGAATAGATTCTATTCATCAAATTTTATGCCTTTCCATCATAAGTATTTCAAATACTAATTTAGACTTTACCATTGAGTCCGGAATACCAAAGAAAGTCGGTTTAGGCTTTCGCGGAATTCCATTTGGACTTTTGTACTAAAAAGGGCAAAATGGTCATTTTGCACTTTTACGGTATTTTATCCTTCGGGATTCCGTCTCATAAAACAGACCCAACCATTGGACTCAGAACATCCGAGATAATAAATTTTGACTATTCATTTGCATCGTTTGGACTTCGTTTGACCCATATTTGAAATAGGGGCATTATTGTAAAAATTAATATTTAATTAATTTTCCTGGTTGGGCCACAGTGACATTTCCTAAAACATTTGGGGTCAAAATGGAATTTCCCTAAATCTTGGTCTGAACCGATTGGTTCATCAGTCAAAACCCTAAACCGGCCTAATCTCTCACTA
The DNA here is from genome assembly GCA_008638375.1 of Nyssa sinensis. Lineage (NCBI taxonomy): Eukaryota > Viridiplantae > Streptophyta > Magnoliopsida > Cornales > Nyssaceae > Nyssa > Nyssa sinensis. Next base: position 35,754,849 of record CM018046.1, read on the forward strand.
AACCAACCGGTTCACTTCATTTTGAAAACCGGATTTCAATAACCCTGTTTTCCTATCCCATCCTTGGTTTGGATAACCCCAAACCCAACTTCACATTTCCTATCTCCATAGCCAAACAACCCAATTTCATTTAAAATTTAAATCTAAATGACACAGTTTCATGCCCCATCTCATATCCAGTCGGGTATCGACCCAACCTGAACCCAAACCCGATTCGTCTTAACCCGATAGCCTCACGACTTCACGGTCGTCTTCTCCAATCGTAAGCCGGTCATCCCTTCCTGTTCCGGTGACCTTCTGACGACATTTCCCTACCTTTTTCGATGTGATTCGAATCGTTTAGATATAAGGGTTATATTTCTAACTTTCAAATTAAATTTGGGTCTCTCTTGGTCGTCGGAACAGGCCAATACAGTCGCGGTTTTTCGGTGAGCCCGAAATTCTGGCGACTGAACTTCTCGATTTTTCCCTATGGTTTCTTTATCATTTTAACTCAAATTTCATTCCATTTTCTTTCTGCACTTAAGAGGATTAATTCCTCCTCATAATAACAAGGTTTCATGCATGATTTTCATAAAAATCGAAATTATCCTAAGGCCTGTAACTCAACCTTTCTCCTTCATCTTTCAACCATTTTCCTTCATTTTTCTTTCATTAAATTCCTTTTTAATTCATCTATACGACCCTACAATCATATTTAAGTTTCATGAACTAAAAATCAAAAACAGAACTTGGCCACTCACTTGGGTCTCCTTGTTTACTCTCGGTGCCCCTTCCGAATCTCTCTGTTTCTGAATCAGTCTCTGTGATACCCCGACCCGGGGTACGACACGTTTACCGAGGCAAGTCGACTGAATAGCATAACCTGAGCGGTTCTAAGCTCTATGTTAGGGTATTTCATGGAAATGAATAAATGGAAACTATAAATGATGAAATGTATAACCAGTGTCGGGCAACGCCCGAGCACCCCGGGATATTGCATCGTAATGCGTGCACGCACGTATTTCCATGCATGACCATAATTCGCATACATGTAGTACGTTCAAAATCAGTGTATGCATACGCTATTATAAATGACTTTATATGCAAGACTATGGATATATTTAATGTATAAAAATATGTATTGTAATTGTGTATAAAAATACATATAGTATAAATATACGTATGAATAATGTGTAGTATATATTTATGTATATTACATAAAAAGAAAATGAAAAGAAAAGGGAGGAAAGAGGGCTGCTGACCAGTGCATATGTCACTGTGTGTATGTGTGTGTGTGCTGTGCGGCTGAGAGAAAAGCACCAAGGCCACCGACCTTGGTGCAAGTGGATTGTGTGCATATATATATATATATATATATATATATATATATATATAGCAAGCAATGTACGTGGATGGCTACAGTTGAAGGGGCGGTTCTCTGCAGTCAAGAATGACTGCAAGAGACAGAGAGAGAGTGATAAGGTAGAGAGAGAGAGAAAGAGGGAGAGAGGCGGTGGAGTCTCTTTATATATGTATACGGGTTGTGAGTTGAGAGGTTAGAAAAGAAAAGGAAGGGTCAGGAACTGAATGGGAGAAGAAGAGAGAGAGACTGATTCAGAAACCGAGAGATTGGGAAGGTCACAGTGAGCTAAATCCGAAACTCAGGTAAGTGATTGAAGTTCTGTTTTTGATTTTTAGTTCATAAAACTTATATATGATTGTAGGGTCGTATAGATGAATTAAAAAGGAATTTAATGAAATAAAAATGAAGGAAAACGGTTGAAAGATGAAGGAGAAAGGTTGAGTTGCAGGTTTCATGAATAATCTGGGTTACACGGATTTTATGCTAAAAACTTAGTTTAAAATACATGGGATTGATCCCATAAAGTGCAGAAATTTAATAGAATGGAAAAAGAGCCAAAACAGTGAACAAAACGCCATGAAATAGAAGATATCACTTGGCCGGAGAATTGGCCGGAGATGTTTAAACCCTATTTCGTGAAGAACAAAAAGGTTAAACTGAAAACTAAGGTTAGAATATAATCTACATGAAAAATGGAAAAGAATGGCATTCAAAATGGGGGGAAAAACCACCGGAAAATATGTGACAGTCGCCGGAGAAGATGACTGTTCACGCCGGAACCCTACCGGAGCAATGGGGAAGATGACCGAAAAATCGTGGGGGCTACCGGGTTAAGTCTAGACCGGATCCGGGTTCGGATCGGGTCGGTACCCGACCGGATATGAATGGGTAAGTAAAACTGTGTCGTTTGGATTTTTAATTTAAATGGATTTGGGCTCGTTTGGTTACACGGATAGTAAATTGGAATTGGGTTTGGGGTTATCCAAACTAAGGATGGGATAGGAAATCAGGGTTATTGAAATCCGGTTTTTAAACTAAAGTGAACCGTCTGGTTCAGGGGAAGGGTGGACCGGTTTAGGGTTTCTGGTCTTGAACCAACTGGCTCAGACCATAGCTTTAGGAAATTGTGAACCAGCCCCAAATATTTTAAGAAATTTCACTGTTGCCCAAACATAAAAAAAAAATTAATTAAATATTAATTTTTACAATAATGCCCCTGTTTCAAATATGGGTCAAACGAAGTCCAAACGATACAAATGAATAGTCAAAACCTATTATCTCGGACGTTCTGAGTCCAATGGTGGGGTCCATTTTACGAGATGAGACCCCAAAGGATAAAATACCGTAAAAGTGCAAAATGACCATTTTGCCCTTTTTAGTACGAAAGTCCAAATGGAATTCCGCGAAAGCCTAAACTGACTTTCTTCGGCGTTCCAGACTCAATGGTAAAGTCTAAAATAGTATTTGAAATACTTATGATAGAAAGGCATAAAATTTGATGAATAGCATTTATTCTGAAACGTATTCACTGATATATAGGAAACTCGAAAGGCAAGGGTACACTCAGGGATTTCTGAGATAGAATCACGATAGAGGTAAGTGGATCACTTTCTCTTACATGTGGTGTTTCCACAAGCCAAGTTTATTCTTTTACTGCCAAACTCGTACTCTTGAATGTATTGATATCCTTGTGTTCCACAATTCGATATTTTCTATCTTGTGGACATATGATTGACTGATGTATCATTGTTATCATGTTTCACTGTGCTTTGAAAGCACATATGTTATTGCTATCCACAATATGATATTGTTCTATCTTGTGGACCTTGATTTTAATGGTATCATTACTTCATGTTAAACCATGCCTTGAAAGGCTTACTGTTATGCTTTCATTGAATCTATGATATTCCATTTTATACTTCTATGGAATTATGAATAATCAAGTACCTCACGTTATTGCTATCCACAATGCATTATTGTTCTATCTTGTGGACATTGATTGACTGCTATGTCGTTGTTATCATGTGAACCATGCCTTGAAAGGCTTACTGCTATGTCTTTATTGTCTGCTATGTCTTTATTGTGAACCATGCCTGGAAAAGCCTACTGTATGTCTTTATTGAATATATGGCATTCCATTTTTATGCTTCTATGGAATTATGAATAATCATGATATGTTACGAATACGGGATTTGTGCTCAGTCACAACATCCATCTGATGCTTTCTATATTGACTGGAGACCTAAGGGTCAAGTACATAAATGGACAGGTGGCAAGAATGAATTCCTCGAAGGCTTTCCACCGGCAATTGACTGGCATAAACATTGGCATTTTCATTGCATTTCCATTGGCATTTCATTTACATTTACATTGGCATTTTACCTGAGAACAGAGTAAATGCATCTCCTAAGAATTGATACGATTACGTTATTGAATAACACTATTCCTTATGACTTATCTTAAACTGAGAAGACACTCTTCATTGAATTGATTGTGATCGGTTTATTGTGGCAGTACTTCTTGTTGTTGTATTGTTGTTGAGAGATTTATGTTGATGGTGTATCCATTACTCCTAATTGAACATGGTGACTTATTATTCATTGGCCTTCATGACAACTGTTCTCATTGGCTATCACAGCATCTCCTTCCTTATGATTGGCTATCATAATCTTATTCATGGAATTGTATCTTATCGATACCAGTGTCGGAGATCTGTTTTTACTTGCTGAGCTCTCGTAGCTCATTCCACCCTATTTACCCCCATTTCAGGTGATGACGCTGCAAGACCCCAGTAGGAGTCTGAGAGCGTAGGAGGACATTTTTGAGGAACTGTATCAGTCTATGTCTTAGTTCTCCCATGTATTCACCACCCTCGGGTGCTGGTTACGTTTGGTTCTTATTTTGCTTATGTAGAACCATATTATGTATTGTAAAGACTTCCGCTAACATTGTGTATTGAAAGACTTCCGCTGATGTACTATTACTGATAAGACTTCCGCTGTTATTGTTTGAGGATTTTAGTACTTTGCATATTAGTACTATGATACAGGAATGGAAAAAGTAGGGACGGCCTTCGGGTCGGCCCCGCGACACGAGATCCGCATAGGGTGGGTTTCGGGTTGTGACAGTCTCTCTCTCTTCTTCTCCCCTTCAGTTCCTAACCCTTCCTTTTCTTTTCTAACCTCTCAACTCACAAAACCCGTATACATATATATAAGCACACACCAACCGCCTTACTTTCTCTCTCTACTTTCTCTCTCTACTAGCCCCTTTCTTTGACTCTTTGGTTGAGATTATATATATATATATACTATATATATTACAACACATATGAGAGAGGATATAAATATCCTTCTCACTGTCGGCTGTTCACTCAAAACACACATTTTCTACACACACCTCCATGTATATCACACAATGATACACACACACATACACACAGTGACATACTCACTGATCAGCAGCCCACATGCAGCCCTTTTTCCCTTTTTCCTTTGTCTTTTCTTTGATATTTCCCTTTATATTTATACATATATTATGTATACATATACATATATATACATAATATGCATTATACTATATGTATTTATTTATACACATATAAAATACATATCTTATACGTGAGAGTCTATCCATATACGTACATATATATCCATTTATAACAGTGCATGCATACACTGATTTTTGACGTACTACGTGTATGTGAAATATGGTCGTACATGGAAATGCGTGCGTGCATGCATTACGATGTTAGATCCTGGGGTGCTTGGGTGTTGCCCAGCACTAGCTATTCTAAGCAAACCATTCACATCCCTCAATCATTTGGTTTCATGAAATACCATGATATAGAGCTCAAACAGCTCACATTACACTATTCAGTCGATTGACCTTGGTAAACGTGTCATATCCTGGGTCGGGATATCACATTCTTACCTCCTTAAAAATAAGTTTGTCCGCAAACTTAACGGTTCTAACTCCGGTGGTTTCTGAGGTTCTTTTAACATTATGACCTAATTAAATTAGGCGTTGACATTTACTTGGGTAAAATTTTCCTATTGAGAATCAAGTTTTACTGTCACATCAGATCAAGTTTTACTGTCACATCAAATTATTTGTAAGATTCTTTCTATAATTTCCGAGCGTACCTCGAAATCCTCACGTGAATCTTAATTCCTTTCTAGGGTTTCCATTGGTTCTCGTACATGAACAAAATTTATAAAATTTCCTAAACGTGGCATTTAAGATTTTATTCATTCAGTCTACTAATATACCTGGGGTATATATCATTTCCATGTATAACTTTCAGTGATAATGACTCTTTCAAGAGTTGCCATTAATTCAATCTCATTTACCAAGTAAATATACATATCTTATAACAGTATGTAATTCATTTTAAAGATTTACAAATCTTTACATTTCTATCATGAAATCACTCAACTCATCAATGCCTTTCAAATGCTATAAGATGGTAATATGTCAATCTAATACTTATACATCTACGTTACGTACTCCACTTTTTTCATGTATAACATCTATCATCAATCATTCTCCTTGTGGAACTTGAACAGTTAATATATAACTTAAGAGTTCTGTCTCTATGTTCAACTAGCAGTAAATGTTGAAGCTATAAATCAGTATGTAGAGCAATCATCTTAACAATATCGAGCATTTTTTAAACAACTATAAATACCTATGACTACTGGTACAGTAGCCTAATCATCTCCCAGTTCACTATAAAAGATCAATGGTTAGTATTCACATACGAGTCTATTTATCATATCAGGATTTACTCTGACTAGATGTTATTGTTAACTCCACTACCTTTTCAGTGTACTTCTATTCCATGTCAATATTACTGTCAAACTCACCACTTTCCAAAGTGTCATATTCCCAATTCTATGTTACATTTTATTCTTCAATCTAATTATAGCAATTTGATTTTCAATGTCTCCCTCAATATAGAACAATCATTAAATTGTAACTTAATAAACATCAAGTACATGTTTCTATAAGATAAAACAATTATTCAAGGTTTTCTAAATGTCATTTATTCTATATCACTAAACCCAACTTCCAAGTATAGGTCAATCATTAAGAATACCTGTGATCCTGATCTGTATCTCGTGTGTTCTATGTTTAACATTTCTAATCAATGATCCTCATGGTAACCATAAAATGGTTCAGTAAGTAGTCTAAAGTTTATAGGCTTCCCTGTCTAACCTTTCTAACAATACCCTTCCTGTTGTAATAGAACCAGTAAATCAATCATCCCAGTGTTCAGTTGCTAAGTTCAGTTCAGTAAAATTTTGGGGACATCAATAAGTGCGAGAATCAACATAAAACCTCAGTAGTCTATAAACTTCATGAATAACTAGAAAATTACCTGTGACTACCACTATAGTGGTTTAATCATTTCCTGGTGTTCAATATTTACTGTAAAAGATAACAGTTAGCATTTACATAAAATAAGCAGTCATTATTTATATATGAGTCTAGCGTAATAATTAAGCATTATCTACGGTTGACTCCTAAATAAAGCCTCAATAATCCTTTCCATTAGTCACTCTATGATTTATGCAATCCATAACTGTCGATGTGTTCCTTATGATAACCGTGTCTGTAAAAATAACCAATGAGATGACCAGTCAATGTGTAAGGTAAACAGTCAATGATCGTACAAAATCAAATATCACTCTTGTCTATCCATTCTAATTCTAGTCCTATCTCCTATGACTCACAATCGAACCTATAGCTCTGATACCAAGCTGTCACGACCCGAAACCCACCCTATGCGGATCTCGTGTCGCGGGGCCGACCCTGAAGGCCGTCCCTACTTTTTTCTATTCCTGTATCATAGTACTAATATGCAAAGTACTAAAACCTCAAAACAATAATAGCGGAAGTCTTATTAGTTATAGTACATCAGCGGAAGTCTTTCAATACACAATGTTAGCGGAAGTCTTTACAATACATAATATGGTTCTACATAAACAAAATAAGAACCAAACGTAACCAGCACCCAAGGGTGGTGAATACATGGGAGAACTAAAACATAGACTGATACATTTTCTCAAAACGTCCTCCTATGCTTTCAGACTCCTACTGGGGTCTTGCAGCGTCATCACCTGAAATGGGGGTAAATGGGGTGGAATGAGCTACGAGAGCTCAGCAAGTAAAAACAGATCTCCGACACTGGTATCGATAAGATACAATTCCATGAATAAGATTATGATAGCCAATCATAAGAAAAAAGATGCTGTGATAGCCAATGAGAACAGTTGCCTTGATGGCCAATGAATCAATAGGTCACAATGTTCAATTAGGAGTAATGGATACAACATCAACATGAATCTCTCAACAACAATATAACAACAAGAAGTACTGCCACAATAAACCGATCACAATCAATTCAATAAAGAGTGTCCTCTCAGTTTAAGATAAGTCATAAGGAATAGTGCCATTCAATAACGTAATCATATCAATTCTTAGGAGATGCATTTACTCTGTTCTCAGGTAAAATGCCAATGCAAATGTAAATGAAATGCCAATGGAACTGCAATGAAAATGCCAATATTCATGCCAATCAATTGCCGGTGGAAAGCCTTCGAGGAATTCATTCCTGCCACCTGTCCATTCATGTACTTGACCCTTAGGTCTCCACTCAAGTCAGAAAGCATCGGATGGATATTGTGACTGAGCACAAATCCCGTATTCATAACATATCATGATTATTCATAATTCCATAGAAGTATAAAATGGAATATCACATATTTAATAAAGACATAGCAATAAGCCTTTCAAGGCATGGTTCACAATAAGGACATAGCAGTAAGCCTTTCAAGGCATGGTTTAACATGATAACAATGACATAGCAGTCAATCAATGTCCACAAGATAGAACAATATCGCATTGTGGATAGCAATAGCGTGAGGTACTTTCAAGAGTACAAGTTTGGCAGTAAAGAATAAACTTGGCTTTAGAAACACCATATGGAAGAGAAAGGGAATTTACTTACCTCTATCGTGATTCTAGATCAGGAATCCGCGAGTATACCCTTGCCTTTCGAGTTCCCTATATATCAGTGAATACGTTTTAGAATAGATTCTATTCATCAAATTTTATGCCTTTCCATCATAAGTATTTCAAATACTAATTTAGACTTTACCATTGAGTCCGGAATACCGAAGAAAGTCGGTTTAGGCTTTCGCAGAATTCCATTTGGACTTTTGTACTAAAAAGGGCAAAATGGTCATTTTGCACTTTTAAGGTATTTTATCCTTCGGTGTTCTGTCTCATAAAACGGACCCCACCATTGGACTCAGAACATCCGAGATAATAAATTTTGACTATTCATTTGCATCGTTTGGACTTCGTTTGACCCATATTTGAAATAGGGGCATTATTGTAAAAATTAATATTTAATTAATTTTCCTGGTTGGGCCACAGTGACATTTCCTAAAACATTTGGGGTCAAAATGGAATTTCCCTAAATCTCGGTCTGAACCGATTGGTTCATCAGTCAAAACCCTAAACCAACCTAATCTCTCACTGAACCAACCGGTTCACTTCATTTTGAAAACCGGATTTCAATAACCCTGTTTTCCTATCCCATCCTTGGTTTGGATAACCCCAAACCCAATTTCACATTTCCTATCTCCATAGCCAAACAACCCAATTTCATTTAAAATTTAAATCTAAACGACACAGTTTCATGCCCCATCTCATATCCGGTCGGGTACCGACCCGACCTGAACCCAAACCCGGTTCGTCTTAACCCGATAGCCTCACGACTTCACGGTCGTCTTCTCCGATCGTAAGCCGGTCATCCCTTCCTGTTCCTGTGACCTTCCGACGACATTTCCCTACCTTTTTCGATGTGATTCGAATCCTTTAGATATAGGAGTTATATTTCTAACTTTCAAATTAAATTTGGGTCTCTCTTGGTCGTCGGAATAGGCCAATACAGTCGCAGTTTTTCGGTGAGCCCGAAATTCCGGCGACTGAACTTCTCGATTTTTCCCTATGGTTTCTTTATCATTTTAACTCAAATTTCATTCCATTTTCTTTCTGCACTTAAGAGGATTAATTCATCCTCATAATAACAAGGTTTCATGCATGATTTTTATAAAAACCGAAATTATCCTAAGGCCTGTAACTCAACCTTTCTCCTTCATCTTTCAACCGTTTTCCTTCATTTTTCTTTCATTAAATTCATTTTTAATTCATCTATACGACCCTACAATCATATTTAAGTTTCATGAACTAAAAATCAAAAGCAGAACTTGGCCACTCACCTAGGTTTCCTTGTTTTCTCTTGGTACTCCTTCTGAATCTCTCTGTTTCTAAATCAGTCTCTCTCTCTTCTTCTCCCCTTCAGTTCCTGACCCTTCCTTTTCTTTTCTAACCTCTCAACTCACAAAACCCGTATACATATATATAAGCACACACCAACCGCCTTACTTTCTCTCTCTACTTTCTCTCTCTACCAGCCCCTTTCTTTGACTCTTTGGTTGAGATTATATATATATATACTATATATATTACAGCACATATGAGAGAGGATATAAATATCCTTCTCACTGTCGGCTGTTCACTCAAAACACACACTTTCTACACACACCTCCATGTATATCACACAATGATACACACACACATACACACAGTGACATACTCACTGATCAGCAGCCCACATGCAGCCCCTTTTCCCTTTTTCCCTTTGTCTTTTCTTTGATATTTCCCTTTATATTTATACATGTATTATGTATACATATACATATATATACATAATATGCATTATACTATATGTATTTATTTATACACATATAAAATACATATCTTATACGTGAGAGTCTATCCATATACGTACATATATATCCATTTATAACAGTGCATGCATACACTAATTTTTGACGTACTACGTGTATGTGAAATATGGTCGTGCATAGGAAATACGTGCGTGCACGCATTACGATGTTAGATCCTGGGGTGCTCGAGTGTTGCCCGGCACTAGCTATTCTAAGCAAACCATTCACATCCCTCAATCATTTGGTTTCATGAAATACCATGATATAGAGCTCAAACCGCTCACATTACACTATTCAGTCGATTGACCTTGGTAAACGTGTCATATCCCGGGTCGTGATATCACAAGCAGTTCTTCCTAAGATCTAGTAATTTCTAATGCAAGCAAATCATTAAATCTTAGTTGCTTCATAAATTAGAGGGATCAAACAATTAAGGATCTGATATCTGACCTAGCAGTAGATTGCAACAAATAATAAACTAGTACGCCTCCTAGTAATTAAACGAGATAATCATGAAAATAAGCACAGAAGAACATCTGATACGCAAAGCATAAATTGAACAATAAAAACAAATTAGATCTCACAGTTTTATTGATTCTGAGGCTTCCGTTTCCTTCAACCAATTATAAAAGTTTAGCCACACAAGGCCATGAAAACTTGAAGGAGAAGTTAGGGAAGAAGGGAGAGAGAGAGAGAGAGAGAGAGAGGCGTGTGTGTGAGGTTTGAGAATTCCCCCCCCCCCCTTTTAGACATTAATCTAGTATTAGAAGCCTACCGAAACTCCTAAAGATATTCTAAATATTGTCCTCAAATAAAAATACCCAAATCTGACTAATTAAGGGAAATATTAAAAATAAAAGAAAATCCTAATATAACTAGGAAAGTGGTATTTTCAACTGGAATTTTTGTGCACCAGATATGGAAACTTCCAAAAATAAACCGCGTGGACCCGCGCATTAGAATTGCAGGCTAAAACAATGCTCCAGAACATCAGCAATGGAGGTGCAGCAACTTCAATCTCGATTTTGACCTTGATGCATCCGAAATCTTTCATAACTCAAAACATGAAAGTTGTAGAGCTGTTTCTTGGCATTCCATAACATCTTGAATCATCTCAATCGGAGCTCCGATGAGAGAGGTATGCCCAGCTTATGAAGCAATGTCGAAACTTTCTAGAATTGCCCAATTAGCTTCATTTTGCACTTAGCGCCTCCATTTGCATCCTAAATTAAAATATAAGAATAATAAATTTAGGCACCAAATAAGTATAAAATACTAAACATTAAAGGAGAAAAATGTGACATTTTTCATTCTCATCAAATTCCCCCACGCTTAACTTTTGCTCGTCCTCAGGCAAAACTCAAATTCAATTTCCCAAAAACACCAAAGTTGCAATGCCATCAACAAAGAATAACCAAGCTCTTTAAAACTGATAAAATATCATGAACAAACATTCTTAAACAACTTACAATGACTTAGTAAGCATTTTCACTCGAAGATGGAGTAAATTAAATACATAGACCCTCACAGAAATAAAGACTCAAGTGTTTGAACACTCAAGTGTTTGAAGGGTATGTGTTTCACTTAAATTCATTCCAATGGAAATGATCTACCATAGGCTTACATACCTTCTCATTCTCCACCACTGGGATCACATGCATAACACGGATCATAAGGACTTTTCAAGGGTTGTAACGGCGTTTAGGATCAAGGTAGGAAATATTTGGGAATGTAGCTCAAAAGCTATCGAAACTAGTGGAGCAAAAATGAATCAATTCAAGCTCGAATATATAAGACATGTAAAACCAATCACTCCATTCAGCAGCTTCTTCAATTTGGCTTTAAAGCATTTAAACCATGTAAAACTCCTGCATTGAAAAAGAGATCGTTCAAAAGGAACACTTTTTGTTTGCAGCAGGGAACGATCCTTCGCAATAGCTTCCACCTTTGTATATATCAATGTATAAACAATCTTTCTTGGGATTTTAGGAAGAATTATGAACACGGACAGTTTGTAACATTGAAAACAATTTTCTCCATCACTTCCTTTCTTCTTCTTTTTTTCTTCACCAAAATTGCATCAACAATGGAACTCACGAATTGAGAATGAAAACATGTTCCATTTCACCAGTCATAGCCATACCACAAATCCAGACACCCCCACACTTATTTCTTGCACACCCATACATATCATAATGATGAACAATGCTCCACTAGCTCTACGGCTTGGGTAAAGGCATTGTTTTTCGGGTTTAAAGCTTGTAACGTGGGTTCACAATAAATGAAAAAAAAAAATCAATAAAGCTCAAAGGGGTTCAACAAAGGAAAAAAAAATTAATTACAAGGTAGGCTATTTAGCTTATGTAGCTTATAACAAAGAGCGCTTTAATCATGTTCATGCATCCATGTGTCAATATGACAACGAAGAGAATCAAGGAAAGTTCTAGAGAAACAAATCCATGGAAGAATATCTCACATGAAATAAAATAGTGAGACTGATATGGATGTGTCAGTCTAAAGGCTCAAAATCTCACCAACTTTTGTCTACCAAATTTAGTCACTACCATTCTTAAGGAAAATAACTAGACTATTTAATTATAACTTGGAAGATTACTTATTCAATCATGTTATGAATTTTTTAAGCTTAATGGAATCTTGCTCATGACATACACAACCTAAATTCGTTGAAAACCACAAAAATAAAAAGCAAAACTCTTATTTTTCTTTTCGAAACTTTTTTGAAAAAACACACAAAATTAAAACATAACCTAAATCCCCTCCCACACACTTAAAACTTACATTGTCCCCAATGTAAGGTAAAATGCAAAGAAAAGGCAAAAATAACCAAAATAAAAATGCGAAAATAAAAATAAAAAGAACGAACTCCCCTTGGGTTGCCTCCCAAGCAGCGCCTTTGTTTATTGTCATTGGCTCGACTCAATGCTTCCTTATTCAATCAATATAAATTGGATCCTCAAGGTTTAGGTTTGCCACATTCTCTACCTGGAAACCTTCATAGAAATGCTTAAGTCTATGGCCATTCACCTTAAACACTTTGGAAGTTGCTAAACTTTGAATTTCAACTACACCTTGAGGAAAAACATTAGTAATGAGAAAAGGTTCAGTCCAACGAGAATGCAACTTACCTGGAAACAAACGAAGCCGTTGATTATGCCCGAAGAATAATGCGGTAGTTGTAGTGTAGCTTTGGGGTGTCGATTCCACAGGGAGGACTAAATTAAAAGAATAATAAACAGAATTTCTGAAACTAAAGAAAGTATCAGACGGTTAACGAGAAAATAAAAATATAGAAAAGTGCTTTTTGAATGCAAATTAAAAATTAAACAAATTGATTAATGGAAGAAAATACTCAAATTTAACGAACAGTAGAGTGTCGGGAATCCCTTGCACATGTATGGTATTTTAACTATTTTTAATTCACTGATTACTCAATTGAGAAATTACATTCCAAAAATCTCAACTCGGAAGATATAAAATTATGAACCAAAATTAGACTGAAAATAACCCTTCGAAAAATCATTCATCAATTTTAAATCACGCAAATTAATATTCACATTGAGAAAATCCAACGACAACAATATACCCAACGAGCAATACTTGTAGCAAAGAATTAAATCAATATGAATAATTAATTGTTCTAAAAATAATTAAAGGGTTTAATCTATTCAATAGAAAACGCATGACTGAATCTATAAATAGATTAAACCCTTTAATTATTCGGAGAATAAAATCTAACAATTAATTTTGAATGATCATCAAAGAATTTAATAAATAAAAACCACGTACAGGAATCAAAATAAATTAAAATAACCATTCATGGTGCAAGTTCATCCCTAACTCTACTTGAAAATTTAGTTACCCATGTACAGGACGGATAACGTAAATTTCACATAGAAACACGGAGCCATGGAGTAGCCGCGGCTTCTTCTCTGCGCCAGAACTGCTGCGCACAGTGCCTCTGTTCTGTCCCTGTTCTCCCTCTTTTAGGTTTTCTTTTTTTTCCTTTTTATATGTATGCTCCTTCAAACCTTGCGCCTGGGCCTGACTTCACTTCTCAAATCCTCCGCACAAGCCCATTTGGCTTTAAAACTCCCAGCCGCACCAAAAAAACTCAAGCCCATTGCGCGGGCCCCACACAAAATCAGCCCTTCCGTGCCTCTCTCAAGCCACACTTAGCCGCACAAGCACAGTGCATATTTGGTTCATGTTTTAAAATGCAGCCATGCCTCTTTATCTTTTGGCCGGGCCCCACATCAAGCCTTAGGTTGAGTCACACCCTCTTGATCAGCCAACCGCATGGACTCACTTCCCTCCTGCTTTGTTCTTTCTCTTTTTATTTCATTGCTTTTTTTTTATTCTTAAAATGCTGTGTTTCCAAGCCGCATACAGCCAGCAGCGCCCATCTTTACGCTCCGTTTTCTATGAGATAATGACTGAATCTTGATCGGACTCTTCACGAAAGTTGTAGCCCCAAATGAGTAGATAATTTTAGGCTCAAAAACCACCTGATTTGGACTTCGGAAGCTCAAGTTATGACTCATTAAATTGGCTAGTCGGACAGGTTCGGAGCAGCTTCCTAGGCCTGATTTCGAAACAATTTTTGGAGGCCCAAACGAACTCCAATTTTTGTAAACCATACCTTTCTGAAAAGCCCAAGACGTTCTCTAAAAACTTCATGAAGACCGTTTTCTCATTCTGAAAATATAATGCCATCCAAATCTCAATTGAAACTCAATGGTTGAATTTGCCAAAAAGCCAAGAATTGCACAATATACTCCATAGCTCTTCTTTGACTTTCAATGCTTCCCTAATTCAATAGATATATTAATTAGCTCACTTAAACAGAGAATATATCATAAAATTAAATATAAATGAACTAAAAATATTAAACATTATACTCTCTTGATAGGGTCACATTCTAGCATTTTAATCCAATAATAGGGTATTTAGAGTGCACTTCTGCGCACTTATCAGCCGTGAATTGTATAGAAGGACTTTTTGACCAACTTTAAACTCCTTTCTAGATATCATCTTGTCATGAAAAGCCTTCGTCCTTTTTCTTGTAAATCCTTGCACTCTCGTAGGCATCATTGTGAACTTCTTCTAACTCTTGTAGTCGCAACTTCCTGTGTTCTCCATTTTCATCCATCATGGGCAGGTTCAAATTAAAAGCTTTAAACCCAAACGATGCAGTTTCAAGACCCCAAGCCCCTATGCGACGCCGTTTGGCCCAACACTGTTCATCACCCTCCTCGATTTTTCGGCGACCCATTTCTGTTCATATTTTTAATCTTTCTCAATGCAGTTTTCTTCACATTCTCATGGAGATTATGAATCCAACCTCTGTTTTCCATTTAAACCTTTCTAAGCTCACGAATAAGCTCAAACAATAACTCCGACCAACTGTTTCCCTTCTAATTTCGTGATGATTGCTCTATTGTTTTAACTCCATTTTAATTCTAATGTGTTTTTGCACCTATGAGGATCAATTCCTCTTAATTAAAACAAAGTTTTAAGCATAAAATCTGTGGAACTTGAATTATCTATAAAACCTGTAACTACTGTTTTCTGCCTCTTCATGGCATCATTCCAAGTGATTCTTTTTGCATTCATCTTCAATTTTTATCCTCTACAAGACCCTATTATCAACTAATCCTTCATGCTTTTAAAATTGAAAAATAGAAACTAAACTACTCACCTATTTTTTTTATTTTCTTGGTGCAGTTCCTTCCTCCACTTCTGTTTCCTTCTTGGCTCAGTCTCTGAATATTTCTCTCAGCTTCTCCTTCTTTGATTTCCTTCAGTTGTTTCTAAATTTCCCTCAAAACCCTTGTTGTATTTATAGGTATATTTTTCCCACTTGACCCACTTGTTGCGCCCACAATTCCTCTCTCTTCCTACCTTTCTTGCAGCCCTATTTGACTCCCCTTTTACTGTCCATTCATCCTCCACCATCCACGCACCACTTCACAATATATATATATATATATGCACTCCCACTTGCCTTCTTAAGTCTGCAGACCTGCTGCCTTTACCACAGCCACATATATCACTCACACACAACATGCACACATACACTGCATGCAGGCTGCATGCTTCCCCTTTTTCCTTTCTTTCTTTTCTTTACATTTAACTTACATACATATACACCATACAACATTTATACATATATATATATTATATATACATATACATATATTTAGACATTTTTTGTACGTCCATATACATCCATATATATACATATATATATATATCTATTTCTAATAGCATATACATACACTCATTTTACTTAAACTACGCATGCATGCAAACGTTCACATGAATGGAAATACGTGCGTGCACGTTTTACGAGAGTGTTGCCCATCACTGGCTGTACAAAATAAACCATTCACCTTCCAATACTATTCAGTCCCTATGATATCTTGATATAGAGCTTTAACAGCTCGAGTTACAACTGGGTATTACACTACTCGATCGGTCTATCTCGGTATACGTGCCATATCCTAGGTCGGGATATTACAGAATTCAAGATTTTTCCTTTTTGAGAACAATCACGTATGCACTGTTTTAGAGTGTTATAAAAGCATACATGAGATAATTTTAACACTAAAAACTATTATAAGCAAATTAGGAGAGCCAGGGGGACTTGAGATGCACAAACCCATGAAAGACCACCATTTAAGGACCTTTGTTGGAGCAAGTTTGAAACAACCGAGGCCAAACCATATTTAGCATGTTGAAACCTTAAATAGACCTCATGAGGGTTTCAAAAACCCTAATTCGAGACCCATAAGCCTAGGTGAAGGCCCTTAAATCACCATATGTATATTTGGGTTGTTAGATGCCACATTCGAAACTTGCTGCAAAATTAGGTTTTAGGAATGGGGATTTGAAGCCTCTTAAACAAGGAACAAAACAAGCCAAGACTTACTTGAAATGGTCCAAAAACAAGCTCGAATTGAGCCTGTTACAGACCACCATGATAGTGTGGAAATCTAGTGTTTTGATCCATTTCGATCCATGAAACCAATGCCAAATCTTACCTTGAAGTCCCAAAAACACTTTGGGGTCGAAAGCAGGGAGACTGGGTGACTAAAACTTCATGAAATTGAAAAAAATGGAAGGCCGCAATTAGGGCAATAATAGCCCTAAGCGTAGGGAAGAAGAACACCCCGCTGAGTCAACTCATGAGTTGACTCAGCTGATCCTGACTGAGTTAGATCAACCACTATGTCGACTCAGACATGTGTCGAGATGTAGGTTAGTAACACCCCAACCTGAATATGGGATCATCGAGTCGTGGGTTATAAATTAGTAATCGACGCCTTAAGTAACAAGGTTGGTTTCAACCCCGACGCACGAACTTTTAGTAATAGTCCTGAAAACTCAAGAGGACTATACATCACTTTCGTTGCAGTCACCAACCCACTGGTCCCGTAGTAATCATATGTTTTCACCCCGACCCAAAATGTCCGAACCTAATGACACGCTTTACGAGAACATAAACGATAGTCCATGAATTTACTACAAAAAGGGGGCCGAGAATCAAGAAATATGCAATCATGTATATTTCAATATATGTTACATTGTGTATACAAGCATGTGGTAAAAATACATATAAACATGATACGTATATTAGCATGTGTAAAATACACACACCGAGTGTGTAGTAAGTGTGTATAGTAAAGTATGTATAAATAAATATATACATATATACACACACATGTAAATAAATATTTATATATATATATATATATATAATATAAGTATACACATTAAAATATGTATGTGTGTGTGTGTACAGAACCGTGAGGGTGAGTGTGAGTGTTCAAGTGTGGTGTTAAGTGTGTGGTGCAAATACATGAGATATACATATATATATATGTGTGTGTGTGTGTGAAAAAGGTGGCGTGTGAGATTGGGAAGTCAGAATATATGAGTGCATCAGTGTATATGCAAAACCAAGACAAAACACACACACCCGGCCATCATAGCCTGCCCCAAAATAGTAAAAGAAAACTGAGCATGGATGCTGCCACAAGTTAGGTTATTTGGTGGGAAAATCAGAAAATGATTATGTGTGCAACTATATATATACATACATAATCATATACACATTGCATATATGCACCACACGTTTTTGAGAAACTGAGAGAGTGAGAGAGAGAGAGAGAGAGCTCTGGGAAGGAGAAGAAAGGATTCATAAGGGAAAAAGGGGAAGGAGATCAAGTGACAAAGGTGAGAAAATGTTTAAACAATACTTTCTCTCTCTAAGATATTTTTCATATATGTAGGTAGTTCAAGTTCTGTTTTGCACGTACGATGCTTAGTATATGTTTTAACTTAATTAAGCATGAGATTTGACCTGAGAAACCATCAAAAACATCAGACCCATATGAGTCGGCCATTGATGGACCATGCTGAGAGCAGGTCTGAATCAATGGCAACCAAATCCCATTTGGCTCATCAAGACCTAAAGTAGACCCTACAATCATCCCCAAAACACATGACCGCGATCAAAAAGCCCAAGAAATGATTCAAAAATCGGTTGCAGGTTACGGGTTTGAAACCCAAACCTTTAAACTTAGTGTTAAATCGACATTTATGAATGAGAAACGAAACCCCATAAAGAGGGGATCAAAATAGAACAAACCCCATGTGATTTGGCTCAGAAATGAGCATTTACGATCGGTCTACAGGTTTTGACTATCAAGCCTTCAAACGAGCAAACAGAACCAATTTGAACTCCAAAATGAATGCCAAACAAACCCTTGATACTTTAGGAACAATTTGATATCGAAACAGTAGGGTTTGAGTTGGCCAAAATTCACGAAATTGAAGAAAAATGAAAACCAGAAAAATTAGGGCAACGGGGGGGTTAGATCTGCGGGGAAGACGACACTGAGTCGACTCGCAAACATTTAGAACGGTGGGTGGACTCAGACACGTGTCGAGCTACGGGCTGGCCACCGAATAAATGGAGCGACGTCGTATAGGGGCCCTGATACATATATGTATAACCGTTTTAAGTTTTAAAAAGAGAAGAAAGGAAAATTTGCTGTTAGTGGGGTTCGAACCCCTGACCTCACGCGCCCAAACGCCCCTTTCTTCCACTCGGCAACACGCGCGTTGCCAAATACCAACCAAATATATATATATATATATATATATTATAAGTTAAATCAGAAAAATAAAAATTTAAAAGGTGCGATTGCACCTGGTAGGACTCGAACCCGTGAACAATGGGCAGATTTTGGCACGTATTAACAAGTTGGACAAGACAATCCCGTGGGAGTTTTTCCCACATAAATATATATAACATATGTTAAATAAATTAAATGGAAATAAATTGAATTAATTAAATTAAATAGTCAAAAATGGTCGTTGTCCAAAAATTACAAGTTATATATGTATTCCTACTATCTTAGACCTTTTGAGTCCAATGGTGAGGTCCACGACATGAGACGAGGTCCCAAAAAATTAAAGACCCGCAAAAATGTCAAAATGACCAAAATGCCCCTACGCCATAAATAAGTCAAACGAGGTCCAAACTAAATAAATAAATAGTGGATTTTGGCTATTTGGAATATTCTGAACTTAATGGTGGGGTCCGTTTCATGAGACGGGGCTCCAAAAAATTTAGACACGTTAACGTATAAATTACCAAATTGCCCCTAACATGTCCGAAGCCGAATTAAAAGCAGAGAAAGTCTAATTGACTTTCTTCGACGTTCCGGACTCAATGGTAGAGTCTATTCATCCAAAAGAAGTGTCAAAAATAAAAAGACATAAAATTTGATGAATAACATCTGTCAGATAACTATAAACTAAAAGATTGCCGAAGTACTAAACTAAGGCAAGTACGGAAGACATGACACGTAAACATGTGAAGTAAATAAATCAAATTTAAAGTAAATGGAGCTACCAGAAGAGTATAGTTTAAAATGAAATTAAATTCCTAACACATTAGATTGTGTGGTAGGCTAAGAATACGAGTCGAATTAAGTATATACGAAATTTATGGAATATTTATAAATCGGTTAGGATTAAATACGATCTAAGCATAAATTAAGAAGCATCGATAGGTGATATTGCAGTGAATGTGAAGTTAATGAGATATTTATGAATTATTCTTGGGAACTACGGAGGAAGTGGGAAAGCGCATTTTTAGTACTAACTCTAAAGGATCGAGGTGAGTAACCTTGTGTTTGAAGTGGAGATTTAACTCCATATATATGAAGAAATTTTAAGTTCAAGTTATGTGAAGCATTTGAATATCAAATTTAGTTTTATTATAATTCCTGTTTTAAATTATTCCGTTACGACATGCTTGCTAAATATTTTTATATTCAGTTGTTTTCTTAGGAATGTTTAGCATGTCGGGGTAAAATGCAAATCTCTTTAAATATTCTGAATTTGATTATGACAAGTATTTGAAGTTCTATAGTAGAAGTTATACATTTCATGTTTTGAATACTCATGAAAGTATCTATTGAAGAAGCCATGTGATAAATGTTTTGTAAGATAAATGGTGTTTAAAGCACCCACTATGATGGTTGAAATCCTTCGGGATTCAACAGTAAATGCCCGGTAGCAGGGTCTAATCCCCCAGGCAAATGAGATCGATAGTATTGGCAGTAAAATGGGAGTCTGGTTCGAAACAGATTCCACCTAATTAAAGAGAAAAGATGAAAAATGTTTTTGGAAATAGAAGCAGGTTTTACCCCCATTTTCCTATGCATGTTTATATGTTTTAAAGTAACGCTTTTGGGAATGGAAGCAGGTTTTTACCCCCATTTTTCCTATGCATGTCTATATGTTTTGAAGTGCATATACTCTATTTGAAGAAATATATGTTTAGCTTGAATACTTTAAATGTTTCAAAGCTATCTGTTTTAAGAATGCATATATTCTATGTTCTAAAAGTATGAGCAATTGGTAGTGAGTATTTTATAAACTCTCATGTACTAAACCACTACCAATTGAAAACCCCATGACAAATACAGGAATTACTTACAAGCTTAGATTAGCTTACCCGGATTTTTATTCGGACCCCCCTTTCAGGTAAATGATGGCAACTTGACCTTGATGGCGATAATGATAAGCCTATCTATTTTGGAAGAAGAGTTAGGCAACTAATCACAGGACTAACAATTCTCTTTGGGATGCACTATGAAGTTGGCAATATTTTGTATTAGGAAGTATTTCGCTATTGTGTATTAAGTCCCGTGGAATAGTTAAACATGTATTAATTATGAAGCCTTTAAGTTTTTAGTTATGCTCTGAATATATGATCATGTGTACTGTGATGTGAAAAGCGGCAGTACCGAACGGATGTGCAATTTTTAAAATGAGAAAAGAAAAAGAGTTTTTAGGCTTCCGCAACCACATGAAGCACATCTATTCGATACCGCTGCAGATGCGAGCCTTGTCCCGAGGTCTTTGGGTCTTGAGGCGGCGGTCCCGATCCGGGATCCGCGCGAGGCAGATTTCGGGTCGTGACAGAGGTTGAGCCATCGCATAAATAGGACGGTGTCGTTTTGATCCTAAATTTAAACTATTAAACCCTTTTTGGTTACATGTTGATCAATCCCTAGGATACTCTTGTTTGGAAAGAGGATAGCTTATCCACGGATAAGCCCCCTATCCATCGTTTGACTCTGGTAATACTTGAAAAATAAAAGAGGCTACCGCCCTTAGGACTCGAGACCACAACCACTCACCGCACATGAACCTAAGGCCACATGCGTGGCCACTGTGCCAACCACGCTGTTGTGAAATATTTCAACTGAATATATATATATAAACATAATATTGAAAAAATTAATTTAATACGATGTCCAAAATAAATAAGTAAGTAGTGTATTTTGACTATTTTGGACATTCTAGACCCAATGGTGAGGATCCATTTTGTGAATCGGGACTCCAAAAAATAAGACACATAAAAGTATAAATTACCAAATTGTCCCTAATATGCCCGAAGCCAAATAAAAAGTTGAGAGGGTCTAAATTGACTTTCTTCGAAGTTTCAGATCCAATGGTGAGGTCCATAATACCAAAATAAGTATGAAAAAATAAGTCACGTGAAAAATAAAATTTGTTAATTACCACAATAGACAGGTAAGACCAATTCTAGGAAATTAAGATACGACAGGTCTAAAATTAAATGGAGAATATCAATTTTGGAATGATTTGAAGTAAATGAGGAATTAATTTAAGTCTTGGTGAATTTGATTTTCTTAGGAGCTACAAAGGAAAGGGAAAAGCCCACCAGTAGTGCTAACCTGGGGGAGCAAGGTGAGTAATCCTGTACCTTGAAGTGGAGATTTTTAATCTCCATGGTTTCTGAAGTAAATTAAAGTTCAAATATCTGAAGTGTTTTCATGATAAAATATCTACAGTATTTCTAATTTTAAATTCTCGTATTTATATGCTTTATATTTTAATGTACTGTCATTTTATTTATAAATTTTAACATGGCATGCAAAATTCACTTCTTGATATTACTGTTAGTTAGTACGTTTATTTTTCGCGTGTCCAAGTAAATGTTAATTTTATTAAATGCCTCTAGAAATAAATGCTTTTATTCTATCACTGCTTTAATAAATTCCTGTACATCGTGATTTAAATTCCTTGAAGCTCATGCGTTAAATGTTTCAAGTATTGTCCTCCAAGTATTTAAAATCTTCGTTGAATTGTCCACGTTTTGAATACTCATAAAAATTCATCCTTTTTATTGAAGCTATGTTTTTAAATGTTCATCAAAAGCATTTCTCAAAGAAGCCATGTTTTTATATGCTCATAAAAAGCATATATTTGAAGGAACCATGTTTTCAATACTCTTTGAAAAGCATCATTGAAGAATTAAAAATGTTTTGCAAGATAATGATGCATAAGCATAAAAAATTATTGAGCTCCCTTCGGGTTCTCAATTCAGAAAAATGCCCGGTAGTAGGATCTGATCCCCCAGGCATGAGATCTCTCAGAAGTAAGACTTGGAATCTGGTTCGAAACGAATTTCCACCTAATGAAAGTGAAAAGATGAAATATTTTCAGAAATGGTAGCAGGTTCTTAAAGCCCCATTTACGTGAATTGGGTTTTTATGTAACCCCTTGTGTTAAAGAATAAGAAATCGGCATCCTCCTATTTTCGTGGAAAAGATTTCAAATTATTTCAATGACCATTCTGCACATGTTTATAAATTCTATTGCATATTAAATACTTTATCGAATGTTTTTAAAATGCATCATAATACGTGATTTGAAGATTCTTGTCTCGTGATTATTGAAAAACGTGCCTAGCTTGAATGCCTTGTATGCTTCACGCTATCTAATTTTGAAGAATTGTATTTTCTATATTTGAAGTATATGTACAATTGGCAGTGTACTGTTTATATGAACTTTTTATTATAACTAACCCACTACCAGTTGAAAACCCATGACAAGGTACTAGAATTATTCACTAGGCTTATTGAAGCTCATCCCATTATCCTAACATTTTTCAGGTGATGGCGATGGATGGGAGTTCTTGCCAAATTTGAGGATTGGTGATTGGCAGCTCCATTTTGATCAAGGATTTTGGATGTACTAGGACCTATAGTTGGTCAAATTTTGTTGTAGTAATTTTGGACAATTATGTACTTAAGCCCCGAGGGGCAAACAAATATGTAATATGTACAACTTTAAATTATTAGTATGCTCTGAATTATGATGTTTTGTTTACCGCTCCGAAGAAGAAAAAAGCAACGGTACTGGGTGGGCATGTGAAAAATAAAGAAGTTCTTTACTGCTTTCGCAATTGCCAATCTTGGCCGTACCGTACCGCCGTTTGGCGCCACCACTTACATAGTCCACCTAATGGCCCCTGGGCCAAAAGGTGGCAGTTGCGATTCGAGATCAGCAGAAGGTGGGTTCCAAGTCGTGACACAAAATCCACAATCACTTGCTTACTTGAATTGCTTCGGCATTCATCTTATCTCTATTTCCTTACTGGTGATCCTAAATCATAGATTAGAAGACATTGATACTATATCTGTCATGGCCCGAAACCCACCCTATATGGATTAAGGGTAGTGACCGACACTGTTACTCGGACAGGCTGTACAAAATCAAGTAAATTGCACAAGAGATATATATATTTTTTATGTTAAATACGGAAGCCTACACATATGCAACTCATCTAATAACCAATTCAACACAAATCATTTATAAAGGATACTCAAGGTAAGATCATCATGATCACTATCATCATGCCAATTCAATTATCTAAAATATGTTGGATAAATTCATATGAGCTTCACTAAGCTCGTGAATAATTCCTACATCCTGTCATAGGTTTTGTAAGACAGAGTTTTGCACAAAATACCATGGCACCAAGTTTCTTCAAACAAATAGCATATACATAAGGAGAACTTAAAACATGCTTTCAAAATGGATCACGTATAAAGCGTACTGAAGGTTCAGGTTGTAATACCCTGACCCAAAATGTGACCGAGCAACTACTGTAAACCTGAGTTGTTTGTAACACCTCAACCCGATTAGTAGAAACTAAGTCACTAATTGAATATTAAGGACTTAAGAAAATTTGATCAAGATGACAAAGGCTAAAATAAAATAAATATATGATGATTAAGAATGGTATGTGAAGGAAATTAAAAATACAAGGCTTCAACTGACAAAGTCGACACATGAAAAACATGAACAAAACTTTAAGACTTCGATTTATTAAATCTGTAGAGATCTGAATTTTTGGAATAAATTTTTCATTTCATAAATGTGTGTGCACGTGTGTAAATGAGTGTATAGGCATGTATAAACTAAGTATAATAATGTGCATGAGTGATGTATTGTATATGTATATTTATATATGTATATAGTATTATGTGATATATGTATACATGTATTCACATATAAAGTACAAGCAAAAAATAAAAGAAAGGAAAGTGAGAAGCACACAGGCAAGTGAGGCGTGTGGGTGTGTGTCGGTCTGTGTGGGCAAGTGGGTGTGTGTGTAATGTGTGTTTTATATAATATACATATAACACACAAATGTCAACCCTCCCATTTAATGCAAAGCTGCATTCTGAAAAGAAAAAAAAAAAGTGATTAGAACAGTGGGGAAGTCAGAAAAGGGGGAGAAACCATGGGCAAGTGGGTGGTTTTCTATGAATATATATATAGGTATATATATGAGTACGGTGGGTTTGTTGAGAGGAAATCAAAGGAAGTAAGAAGAAGAAATAGAAACTGAGAGCAGTATGGGGATTCAGAGGATTCAAGAGGGGAGAAAATTAGAAGGGAGAGAGGTACTGCAAACCAGAAACTGAGAAAATAAAGGTGCGTAGCTGTGGTTCTGTTTTTAAAGTTTAAGGCATGATTGTCACGCCCCGAATTCCCGACCGAACCCGGGGACGCGACTGAACGAAATAAAAGAAAGAAAATAAAATATAAAGTCAATAAATAAATATGTAACTCATTTAACTAATATAAATACAATATAGATACAAGCCTATTCCAGTAACATAACTATACATCCATCAATACACATACATTCCTATTTTAAAAAAAAATTCGGCAGAACCTCCTTTGTTTTTCGAGCCTTTTTCCCCCTGATAAACACAATACATCATATATATACAACTAGTCACAATCCATCCTCACTCGACGGCCACAACTTTATCAAAGTTAAATATACATCGCCTACTTATACAATCCATTACGTCTACTCCTACACTTAAACTAAAAGATCACAAATTTAATATTTATTACAATATACAATGTCATTTCCATTCTTTTCAGAAACACTACCAATCTTTTATAATATCAAAATACGCCCCAAGAGCCCAAATATTCTTCCAAATTTATTTCCTCTCCTTTCTCCAAGACTTCATCAAGTCCCGCGTACCAGGAGCTTTATCTGAAACCTGTGCCCACGAATGGGTCAGCGCCAACATGCTGGTATGGTACAATACTAATGCAAGGAACAACATTAAGACGTGGCATGTGTAAGTGTACAGGTATGTCTACATGCCTCCCAAATCATGCATACAATACAATGGCAATGTACAAACTACATCTGAATAAAACCCTTTATCACGTTCACAAATTCATCAACACAATGCACAGGTAATATGCGTGACACACCCATGCATAACTCTATGCCACACCCATGTCTCGTTTATGGGTACTCCCTGATGGCTCGAAGTACCAATGTCTCATTTACGGGTACTCCCCGATGGCTCGAAGTACCAATGCAATGGCTAATTTTGGGTTTTTCACCACAGGATCTGCACCCTCATAATGCAAAGCACCACGTGCTCAACTCACGCCATATGCCCAAGGAATTCACCATATGCCAATATGCTCATGCAATCTCAATGCAACAAGGTTTCATTAATATAGCATGCTCGAGACAATAATATGTATATCACCAACCAGTTCCACATGCAAGCATATCTCATATAATCAACTTCAACACATGTCATGATTCACATTCATCATTTCACTTAAATCTACAAATACATAAACAATCAACTTTAAATAATGCATCACATTTAAGATCAAATCCTAAGACTTCATCCACAAATCTACGTGTCATGCTCGATCAATCTCAACACTTACGCAAATCCACATATCAATATATCAACAATCCTTCTAAAACATAAATCACATATGATGAGAACTCAAGAAGTAAATCACAATTCCCAAATAATCTTAAAGAACACGGAAATACATAAACAATCAACTCAAAGTGTCTCAAAGCAATAATCCCTATGTGATCTTCTATCAAGCACAAAAATCATTCAATCAATATGCACATCAATCCTAATTTAATTCTATTCCTTACTTAGCAAAGTACCATACCTGATCGGTTTATCTCAACCCTAAGAAGCTATGTCCACCACTCAGTCAAACCAATCAGTGAATAACTTGACCCTCGTATTGTATCTGTCTAGGAGATCGAACCATTTTCTCCTTTTCCCGTCAGTGTCCCTTTGGTTCTTCCCCCTTGTTTCAACCCAATGTCTGAATGAATGCTTGAATCCCTTCATTGAAATCAGCACTCCCAATGATTGAATCAGGATTCAATTCATTTCCGATGTTGCTTCCTCTCATAACTCTATTTTGATTTCTGTTGAACCTTTGGTCATCATCTCTCCTAATAAATTGACCCACGTATAGCATCTGAAAAACTCTCTCATGAAAATTCTATTGATCGCTGTAAACACAAAGCAAAGCTCAGAGACTCCATATTGCAACAACCCATTGAGAACTTCACTTCTGAACACACCCAACCAGCCCCTCGAATCAGTTCGGTTCAGGAGCATCACACAGCCTTTCTTGAATTCCTATCAATCATCAACAACATCATGTTCTCATTTCACCGCATCGAATTGAACAAGAGAGTCACTCCACCAATTATTTAGAGCAATCTCCATGAACAGCCCCCGTTCTCAACCAAAAGCGGCAGAACAGAGGAACCCATCTCAAACCGCTACCTCTATACCACAACTGCTCATCCAACCATCAAACCCCAATGATCCTCATATCCAAAAATCACTGTTCTGACCCAAAACTTCAAACGTATATAGTCCATCAAGAACCCCAACAAATTGCACCGCTACACTGCAAGATCCTCCCCAAGCAATGCTTCACACACATACAGATACATACCTATCTAAGCAAAGTATGCAATACGCTCAATGGTCTCGCAAAACAGTGGAACTTCTAGTCTACATAGCCTCACAGTCAAGTCACTTGGACCCTTCCAGATATCTGCAATCAGTCCACAAAAACTGAACTGTCTGCACTTAAGACTTTCAAATTTAATTCCAACACCAAGGAACTCCCATACTTGCCCAATGTGAGACACTCCAGTTCACTGCACTTCCAACACGCTACTGCCACTGAGCCAAAATCACCACAATCCGAACAAAAACAACTGCCACGGTTCAATTTCTCATGCTACTACCCAAGATATCCAGAACATCCCAACACCCTGGCGTAAACCAGATTCAGCCGAGAGAAAATCAACCCAAATTCAAGTCAACCGAACCCTACCACCGCTCCTCAACTTCCTCTGTTCTCAACTGAAAATGGCGGAAACAGGGAAACCCCCACAAAATCGTAACATCACACACAATCCCGAGCCGCAAAAACTGCAATCTCCATACGCACAATCTCGAGTCACACAACCACGCACAACTTCGAGTCACAAATCCGTAACATCCACACACCCAATTTCGAGCCACAACAGTTAACCTGCTCAATCTCCTACTCTACTTCAAACCCAAACAGCCACACACACACAAACCGCAACACAAATCAAGCCCCATATATATACATATATATATGTGTATACATATATCCACGCACAAGCTTCACAACACAGCAATTATATATATATATGTACCTCTGCACTGCTACTGGATTCGAACAACCCAATGGACTGATTTAGCCGCAAAGATCTCGGCTTCGAAGCCCAACCATACTGCCATTACTCCTCTTTCTTCTTCCCGAACTGCCATATCTATATATATATATGTGCATCGATCTCCTCCACCATCATCGTCGTCACTTGCTCATCTCACCGACCAAAACCGAGTTGGATTTAGCCCGTTAAAAAAATCTGAATCCGTGAGAACACCGAGTGGACTGATGCGGGATCGTTGGCAATGGAGGCCGACCTGGCACGCTTGAAGACCGAGGCCACCATCGGATTCCCCCCTCCGTCGCCCCTCTTCTCCTCTCTTTTTCTCTCTCTTTTCTCCTTTCTCTTTTTCTCTCATTTTCTCCCTGTTCTCACGCGACTTCCACTGCCCTTCACTCCTCATCCTTATCTCTCAATTTCTTTCCAATTTTTCTTGTTTATGCTTCTCATGTACGCTTCAGTTGGATGCCACACAACCACACACGTTGCACCCCACACAACCACACATGTAGAACTTTCCTAATTATACATATCGATACATTCATATATATATATATATATATATCTATTGAGTCTTGAATATATTTTTCTACCTTCCCATATTAAATATTTCATTCCACAAAATATTATAAAATGTCAGTAAATTTGTCATAAAGTCGGGGCTCAGTTTAATTATTTATTTACCAATATTGGGTATCGTTCGGGTCCCATATTATATTCTTATAATTTATGATTCGTATCAATCCCATGGATTTATCCTGGCACTTTCGTAAACCGGTTTAAATATTTTATTTTATTTTATCTTTTTTTTTTTTTTTCAAATCTCTACATCCTTCCCCCCTTAAAGAAATTTCGTCCCGAAATTTAAAAATACATCTCCTCAACAAATGATAAAAGATCGATGTAAAATGCATTGTGTCATGTAGACGTGCAGCCTTACCAATGGACCATTCACCTCTCCCTCAGCCAGGCGATGTGAGACGACTTATCACCTTCTCCCTCCCCCCCTTCCGGCTCAGCCACTCCGGGGCAGGCAGGGTCCCTCGGCCCGCGCCTCCACACTCCCTGCTAGGGTCTGGTTCCGATCCCATCCGTAACGACTCACTCCACATGGCACAACACATAATGAAATCCTCAAAACATATTGGCTCATCAACGCCAATTTCTTTCAATCCATCTCAATAACTCAACACAATAAAACAAATAAAGAAAACTCCTCAATGATTACCAGGACACCACAAGGTCCCGCACTATTTAACAAATCTCAAATCAAGTCACGAAATCACCTAGTGATTTATCATAATGGCATCATCCACATATTACCCGTACCACAATTTTCCCAAGGTTATTCTAACTCATCGGAGCCTACCAGTAGCCTACCACATCAATCTCCAAGTATGAAAATACATCTCAAAATATACATACATACACACATACATAAATAAGCACACAGTCTGCTATACAGGTAGCTAGGCACACATCTAACCCGATCAACATCTAGGCTTACAGCCTATCTCACAGATAACTAGGCATACTGCCTATCGTATAGATACTAAGTGTACAACTTATATACCTAGTGACAAGGCATACGGCCTATCCCATAAAATATACAGTCTATAACATGCATACGAGTTTCTAATCTTAGTCCACCATTACACCAAACAATCATATATCCTCAGTCAATCGGGAAATCCAATATAGTGCATAATCGTGCATATCAATGTAACTCGCGTACATAAGACATACCACCCAAACTCACCCAACTAAACTGAAAGTCTAAACTTCTCCCACTGTCCCTAGGTATTCGAACCTAAGCTCTGATACCACGTTGTCACGCCCCGAATTCCCGACCGAACCCGGGGACGTGACTGAACGAAATAAAAGAAAGAAAATAAAATATAAAGTCAATAAATAAATATGTAACTCATTTAACTAATATAAAGACAATATAGATACAAGCCTATTCCAGTAACATAACTATGCATCCATCAATACACATACATTCTTGTTTTAAAAAAAATTTCGGCAGAACCTCCTTTGTTTTTCGAGCCTTTTTCCCCCTGATAAACACAATACATCATATATATACAACAGTCACAATCCATCCTCACTCGATGGCCACAACTTTATCAAAGTTAAATATACATTGCCTACTTATACAATCCATTACGTCTACTCCTACACTTAAACTAAAAGATCACAAATTTAATATTTATTACAATATACAATGTCATTTCCATTCTTTTCAGAAACACACCAATCTTTTATAATATCAAAATACGCCCCAAGGGCCCAAATATTCTTCCAAATTTATTTCCTCTCCTTTCTCCAAGACTTCATCAAGTCCCGCGTACTAGGAGCTTTATCTGAAACCTGTGCCCACGAATGGGTCAGCGCCAATATGCTGGTGTGGTACAATACTAATGCAAGGAACAAAATTAAGACGTGGCATGTGCAAGTGTACAGGTATGTCTACATGCCTCCCTAATCATGCATACAATACAATGGCAATGTACAAACTACATCTGTATAAAAATCCCTATATCACGTTCACAAATTCATCAACACAATACACAGGTAATATGCGTGACACACCCATGCATAACTCTATGCCACACCCATGTCTCGTTTACGGGTACTCCCCGATGGCTCGAAGTACCAATGCAATGGCCAATTTTGGGTTTTTCACCACAGGATCTGCACCGTCATAATGCAAAGCACCACGTGCTCAACTCACGCCATATGCCTAAGGAATTCACCATATGCCAATATGCTCATGCAATCTCAATGCAACAAGGTTTCATTAATATAGCATGCTCGAGACAATAATATGTATATCACCAACCAGTTCCACATGCAAGCATATCTCATATAATCAACTTCAACACATGTCATGATTCACGTTCATCATTTCACTTAAATCTACAAATACATAAACAATCAACTTTAAATAATGCATCACATTTAAGATCAAATCCTAAGACTTCATCCACAAATCTACGTGTCATGCTCGATCAATCTCAATACTTACGCAAATCCACATATCACAATATCAACAATCCTTCTAAAACATAAATCACATATGATGAGAACTCAAGAAGTAAATCACAATTCCCAAATAATCTTAAAGAACACGGAAATACATAAACAATCAACTCAAAGTGTCTCAAAGCAATAATCCCTATGTGATCTTCTATCAAGCACAAAAATCATTCAATCAATATGCACATCAATCCTAATTTAATTCTATTCCTTACTTAGCAAAGTACCATACCTGATCGGGTTATCTCAACCCTAAGAAGCTATGTCCATCACTCAGTCAAACCAATCAGTGAATAACTTGACCCTCGTATTGTATCTGTCTAGGAGATCGAACCATCTTCTCCTTTCCCGTCAGTGTCCCTTTGGTTCTTCCCCCTTGTTTCAACCCAATGTCTGAATGAACGCTTAAATCCCTTCATTGAAATCAGCACTCCCAATGATTGAATCAGGATTCAATTCATTTCCGATGTTGCTCCTGTAATATCCCGACCCAGGGATACCGGGTCACATGACACGTATTACGAGAAAAAGAAATTATATATATATAATTAATTAATTATTAAATTAATTAATTAATTATAAGAAATGGATATATATATATATATATATTAATTGAATGATATATGTAAAATGTAAAAAAAGGTAAAATGTGAAAAAGTGTGAACAGTGTGTGAATGGTGTGTGTGTGTCGGCTGGTGTGTGTGTGTGTGTCTTGTATATATGTGTATATGTATATATATGTATATATTATAGGTATAAATATCTTGCCAAATTAAATGCAAAGTAGAAAAGAGAAAAAGTAAAATTTATGAGATGGGAGAGCTATGTAGGGCTAGAAATCAGAATGAAGAGAGAGAGAACTGTAGAGAGAGATTTGGAGGAGAGAGAGAGAGGTCGGTTCCCTTTTCTTTAAAAGGAACAAACATGCATTTCATGCTTGTTTCGTAAGAAAAGAAAAGCTAAGGAACTGAAGGAGAAGAAGAGGAAGGAAATCAGAAAGAAAAGACCAAGAACCCACGACCAAAAAGGTGAGAAATGTTCAAAGTTGTCATTTTCTCTCTCTATAATATTTTGCATGTGTTAAGAGATTAGGTTATGATTTGTGTATATGATGCTTAAATATATATATAGACGTGTATTAAGCATTAAATTAGGCCATGAAAACGACTCACAACATGAAACCCAGAAGAACCGCCATGGGAGGACCTTGCTTGAAGCAGGTCTGAACCCATGGCAACTAAACCAAAAATGGTGTATCAAGGCTTCAAGAAGAAGCCATGAAGGTTATAAAAACGTGTGACAGTGACCAAAATCATAAACAATGGCCTCCAAATATCGAGTTGCAGGTTTCGGGTTTTAAACCCAACACCTCAACTGTACCTCAAAACATGTTTTAAGGAATGAAAACTGAATCCCCATGAAGAGGGGATCAAAACAAGCTAAATCTCATTGAAAACCACCCAGAAATGAGCATGAACGACCCATGTACAGTTCGGATTATCCAACCCAAAACCGAATGTATGAAGGGGTTTTAAAGTCTAAAATGAATGCCAATCGAATTGTTAGTACCTTAGAAATGTTTTGGGATTAAAACAGTGAAGAATGATTGAGTAAAACGTCACGAAATAGAAGAAAAAGGGAAACTGAAACTAGGGTTTTTCAGTCGGTCGAAGTGGGGAAGAAGAAGGCGGGTCAACTCGGCTTTTAAATCAGGTCGAGTCAACTCGAACAGGTGGCAGCCTCTGGGCTTGCCACCGATTAATTGGAACGACGGCGTTTCACCCCCTGTTTTTAAAATTTAAAATGGTAGGGCTGACGTCATCATGACAGTCAGCAACACGCACAAAACCGGATAGACCGGTTGGTTTACAACCAGACCGGACCGGTTCACTTAAAATAAAACCAAACCCTTTGGTTCTCAAGTTTATTTAAAAATAAATAAACCATGACTTCCTCTAATTACGGATTAGCCCCAACTGTTTTAAGAAACTCTACTATGGCCCAACTGAGGGAAAATTTATGCAATAAGGCCCCTGGAAAAATAATTAAATAATTAAATAATTGATTTAATTATTTATTAAATAAAGAAAAATTACTATTTTGCCCCTGGGTCATAAATAGAGCAAATGAAGTCCAAATTAAACATATGAATAGTGTATTTTTACTATTTTGGACATTCTGAGATCAATGGTAGGATCCGTTTTACTGAGACGAGGCCCGAAAAAAATAAATACACAAAGGGGTAAATGACCAAAATACCCCTTGACCAAAATTAACAAGTTATTAGTGTATTCTTACTATCTTGGACCTTCTGAGTCCAATGGTGAGGTCCACGACACAAGATGAGGTCCCGAACATAAAGACACGTAAGGGGGTAAAATGACCAAATTACCCCTGATACCTCAAAAGTCAAATTAAAAGCAGGGAAGGTCTAAATTGACTTTCTTTGACATCCCGGACTCAATAATGGAGTCCAAATTACGAAACGAAGTACAGAAAAATATGACACGAAAAACGGTAAATGACCATTTTGCCCTTTTACATATAAAAGTCCAAATTAAATTCTTGGAAAGCCTAAACTGACTTTCTTGGACACTCCGGACTCAATGGTAGAGTCTATTCGACCTAAAGAAATGTCTAAAATAAAAAGACATAAAATTTGATGAATAGCATCTGTCAGATGACTATAAATTAGGGTAATGCCAAAGTACTAATACTAAGGCACGTACGAGAAATGAAATACGAAAAGACACGACACGTAAACATGTCAAATAAATAACTTTAATTCAAAGTTAATGGAGCTCCCAGAAGAGTACAAATTGAAGTAAATTCAATTTCTAACACATTAAATTGTGTCATAGGTTAAGAATACGAGTTACGTTAAGTACATATGAATTTATGAAATCATTGTAGGATCTAATACGATTTAAGCATAAGTTAAGGAATATCGAGATGATATTACAGTGAATGTGAAGTTGATGAGATATTTATGAATTGTTCTTAGGAACTACAAGAAAAGTAGGGAAAGCGCATTATTAGCACTAACCCTAAAGAACCAAGGTGAGTAACCCTGTATTTGAAGTGGAGATTTAACTCCATGGATTTGAAAAGGTTTTAAATGCAAAGATATAAAGTGTTTGAAATTTCGAATTCAGTATTTACACGATTCAATTAAATTGTTCTGTTTTTATAAACTCTATTATGACATGCTTAGTGAATGGTTTCTGTCATGGTTTTCTTAAAACATATTTCAGCATGTCTAAAGTTTTAAATGCCAAATTATGTAAAGTGTTCTGAATTTGTTTATATCAAGCATTTAAAGGATTTGTTATGAAATTATGTACATGATGTTTTAAATGTTTATGAGAAACACCTATTTGAAGAAATCATGTATTAAATGCATTTGAAATGTAAGAAAAGCTGTGCCTAAGCACTATGGTTTTTGGTTGGGTTGTACAGAACTCAGCCGACTTTCTAAATAACAGATTTTTGGGTTGTACGGAACTCAATTAATCTATAAAAACATGATGGGATTTTGGGTTGCACGGAACTCAATTGACTGTCAAAATGCCAGGTAGCAGGATCTAATCCCCCAGGCATGAGATATCTCCATTTATAAGTAAGATGGGAGTCCGGTTCGAAACGGATTCCACTAATGGAAGTGATAAGATGACAAATGGTTTGAAAATGGAAGCAGGTTTTTACTCTCATTTTCAATGTGCATATGTTTGAGTTTTATATACTCTATTTAAGAAATGCATGATATGTTATATGTTTTAAAGTTCATATGTATAAGTTTAGCTTGAATACTTTAAATGTTTCAAAGCTACATGTTTTAAGGAATGCATATATTCTGTATTCAAAGTATACGAACAATTGGCGATGACTATTTTACAACTATTATGTACAAAACCACTGCTAATTGAAAACCCCATGACGAATACTGGAATTGCTCACAGGCTTAGATTAGCTTACCCGGACTTTGTTCGGACCCCCCCTTTCAGGTGATGCAGCAGACAGAGTCTTAAGGACGACGACGATGAGTCTAGCTATTTTTGGAAGGATATGTTTAAGTAGTTTCTCTTGAGAAACCTATGAACTCTAGTAGTACATTTTGTATTAGTAGACAATGTAAGAATATGTAATGAGCCCTCAGGGCAACCAAATATGTATTGTATTAATGTATGAAGTCTTTAAGTTTTCGTTATACTCTGAATGTGTAACCATGTATGCTATGTATGTAGCGCAGTATCGGACGGATGTGCATAATTTAAAAATGAGAAAAGAAAAGAAAAAGTTTTTCACACTTCCGCAAAACGTATGTTGCACATCTATTCGATACCGCTGCAGATGCGAGCCTTGTCTCAGGGCCTTCAGGTCTCGGGGCGGCGGTCGCGATCCGATAATCCGCAGAGGGTGGGTTTCGGGTCGTGACAGCGCCTCTCATAACTCTATTTTGAATTCTGTTGAACCTTTGGTCATCATCTCTCCTAATAAATTGACCCATGTATAGCATCTGAAAAACTCTCTCATGAAAATTCTATTGATCGCTGTAAACACAAAGCAAAGCTCAGAAACTCCACATTGCAACAACCCATTGAGAACTCCACTTCTGAACACACGCAACCAGCCCCTCAAATCACTTCAGTTCAGGAGCATCACACAGCCTTTCTTGAATTCCTATCAATCATCAACAACATCGTGTTCTCATTTCACCGCATCGAATTGAACAAGAGAGTCACTCCACCAATTATTTACAGCAATCTCCATGAACAGCCCCCGTTCTCAACCAAAAGCGGCAGAACAGAGGAACCCATCTCAAACCGCTACCTCTATACCACAACTGCTCATCCAACCATCAAACCCCAATGAT
This sequence comes from Nyssa sinensis, assembly GCA_008638375.1. NCBI lineage: Eukaryota > Viridiplantae > Streptophyta > Magnoliopsida > Cornales > Nyssaceae > Nyssa > Nyssa sinensis. The sequence goes on from CM018046.1 coordinate 35,791,364, forward strand.
CCTCATATCCAAAAATCACTGTTCTGACCCAAAACTTCAAACGTATACAGTCCATCAAGAACCCCAACAAATTGCACCGCTACACTGCAAGATCCTCCCCAGTAATGCTTCACACACATACAGATATATGCCTATCTAAGCAAAGTATGCAATACGCTCAATGGTCTCGCAAAACAGTGGAACTTCCAGTCTACATAGCCTCACAGTCAAGTCACTTGGACCCTTCCAGATATCTGCAATCAGTCCACAAAAACTGAACTGTCTGCACTTAAAACTTTCGAATTTAATTCCAACACCAAGGAACTCCCATACTTGCCCAATGTGAGACACTCCAGTTCACTGCACTTCCAACACGCTACTTCCACTGAGCCAAAATCACCACAATCCGAACAAAAACAACTCCTACGGTTCAATTTCTCATGCTACTACCCAAGATATCCAGAACATCCCAACACCCTGGCGTAAACCAGATTCAGCCGAGAGAAAATCAACCCAAATCCAAGTCAACCGACCCTCCACCGCTCCTCAACTTCCTCTGTTCTCAACTGAAAATGGCGGAAACAGGGAAACCCCCACAAAATCGTAACATCACACACAATCCCGAGCCACAAAAACTGCAATCTCCACACGCACAATCTCGAGTCACACAACCACAACAACCACGCACAACTTCGAGTCACAAATCCTTAACATCCACACACCCAATTCCGAGCCACAACAGTTAACCTGCTCAATCTTCTGCTCTACTTCAAACCCAAACAGCCACACACACACAAACTGCAACACAAATCAAGCCCCATATATATACATATATATATATATGTATACATATATCCACGCACAAGCTTCACAACACAGCAATTATATATATATATATATATACCTCTGCACTGCTACTGGATTCGAACAACCCAACGGACTGATTTAGCCGCAAAGATCTCGGCTTCGAAGCCCAACCATACTGCCGTTACTCCTCCTTCTTCTTCCCGAACTGCCATATCTATATATATATATATATATATATGTGCATCGATCTCTTCCACCATCATCGTCATCACTTGCTCATCTCACCGACCAAAACCGAGTTGGATTTAGCCCGTCAAAAAAATCTGAATCCGTGAGAACACCGAGTGGACTGATGCGGGATCGCTGGCAACGGAGGCCGACCTGGCACACTTGAAGACCGAGGCCACCGTCAGATTCCCCCCTCCGTCGCCCCTCTTCTCCTCTCTTCTTCTCTCTCTTTTTCCCCTTTCTCTTTTTCTCTCATTTTCTCCCTGTTCTCACGCGACTTCCACCGCCCTTCACTCCTCATCATTATCTCTCAATTTCTTTCCAATTCTTCTTTTTTACGCTTCTCCTATACGCTTCAGTTGGATGCCACACAACCACACACGTTGCACCCCACACAACCACACATGTAGAACTTTCCCAATTATACATATCGATACATTCATATATATATATATATATATATATTGAGTCTTGAATATATTTTTCTACCTTCCCATATTAAATATTTCATTCCACAAAATATTATAAAATGTCAGTAAATTTGTCATAAAGTCGGGGCTCAGTTTAATTATTTATTTACCAATATTGGGTATCGTTCGGGTCCCATATTATATTCTTATAATTTATGATTCGTATCAATCCCATGGATTTATCCTGGCACTTCGTAAACCGGTTTAAATATTTTATTTTATCTTTTTTTTTTTCAAATCTCTACAATGATAATTAGTTTTGATTGTAGAGTTATATTATGCGTAGAATAAGGAAACTAATGCAAAAAGAATTAAGAAAATGGTTAAGAGTTGAGGGAGATGTCGACAGTTATAGGTTTTATACCATTCTTAGAATTTTGGTATTTACGTACAAAACTTGATCTAAATGGCCTAGACTTAAACCCGTGAGGTGCAGGAAGTAAATGGGAGAAACAAGAAGTCAAAACAGTTAAGAAACAATCACGAAATCGAGAATAACCAATTCGCCAGAAAATCGGCCGGAGCTGTTTGACCCTCTATTTGTGATGATCTAGTGACCTAAATCAAAAACTAAGATTTAATATGAAACCCTTATGAAAAATGGAAGAAAACTGCAATTGATTTAGGTTGAAATCTGGCCGGAAAATAGTCGCCATCGCCGGAGATGGCGACGGAACCCTAGGGTTGCTCCACCGGAATATCGAGGGAGACGATGAACAGTATACCATACGACGTAGTTTAGTTTGAAACCATTTTAGATTTAAAACCTAGATCAGGGGTGTTTGGTTACAGGGGTAGGGTGCCCATTCGATATTCACTATTAGGACTGGATAACCTATTCAGGTTTAAGTCACTTATCCACCGTTTGGCCCATGAAAAATCAAAAAAAAAAGGGGGGCTGCGCCCCATGCGAATCGAACCGTGACGGAGCGTGTGACATGTGGCGTGTGTAACCGGTTAGGACAGGACAAACTCGTGTCCTATTTTGGCACAAATATATATATATATATATTATATGATAATAATAATTAATTAATTTAATTAATTAAATAAAGGCAAAATGGCTCAAAGTCCAAATTAGATAAGTTATTAGTGTATTTTGACTATCCTGGGCCTTCTGAACCCAATGGTGAGGTTCGTGATGCGAGACGAGGTCCCAAAAAATAAAAGACCCGTAGGAATATTGAAATAACCAAAATGCCCCTAAGTCGAAGAGTAGTCAAACGAACTCCGATTAAAGTAAACGAATAGTAAATTTTTATTATTTCGAGCATTATGGACTCAACCGTGGAGTCTGATTTGTGAAAAGAGTCTTGAGAAGTAAGAACCGGTAAAAGTGTAAAATAATCGTTTTGCCCTTTTTAGTATAGATGCCCAAATTGAGTTCCGCGAAAGCCTAAACCGACTTTATTCGACATCCGGATTCAATGGTAGAGTTTATTTTAGTAAAATAGAAACTCATGAAATAAAAGCATAAAATTTGACGAATAGCATAATTCAAGTAGCAATAGACTGAGTTATATTTCATGATTTTTAGGAACATTGGAAGGAAAAGAGAAAGCGGTTTGATCTTCTACATTCTCACTGTTTGGTTAGACTACATGGCGAACACGACTTCCAATGGTTGGGAAAATTTCTTCTAGGTATGATGTTTTGCTAAGTAAGAAATAGGGTTAAGTTAGGAATATTTTATGAGTAAATTGAATGATTTATATACTTAACTGTTGTTGGGGAATTATTTGGAATATGTTTGCTTGATAACCTAAAGTTGGTTGTTAAAGTGTTTGTGTGTTTCTTGCATTCTTTGAGAATTTAGTAAAGTGATGAACGTGAACTGTGACCGTATGTTTAAATTGACTGTATGAGACATGTATTCATGTGGAACAAGCTTTGTGATTTAAATGTTATTGTAGCTTCAAGTATGATACATTATTTAAAGCATGCTTCATTGAGATTATATTATTGTGTGGTGAAATCAAAGCATATTGGCATATGGTGAATCCTTTGGAACACTTGGTGCTATGCATTATGAGGGTGTAGATCCTGTGGTGAAAAATCCAAAATTGGCCATTGTATTGGTACCCAGATCCAACGGAGGGAGGTCTGTGAACGGGTGTTGGTACTCAGATCCATCGGATGCGGTCCGTAAACGAGACATGGGTGTGGCATAGAGTGCATGGATGTGTCATGCATATTTTCATTGCGTCATATTAATAAACTGGAAAGTATCTAGATTATAAATGTACACTTTGCACATGCCACGCCTTAATCTTGTTTCTTGCATTAGCATTATGTTATACCAGCTGTTGAGCTGACCCATTCGTGGGATATCACATTACAGATGATGCTCCTGATACTTGAAACTTGAGGAAGTCTTGGAGAATAGAGGAGATGTGGATCATGGAGGATTTTGGCCCTTGGGGTATATTTTGATGTTGTACAAGGGCATAAGCCCTAAACTATACATGTTTATTTGTACGTTATGAAACTACGAGCAAGGCTCTATAGATTAGTATCACAAAATGAATTGGGTTAGTGTTTGAAATGCATCTAATTTTCATTTATTATTCCATTTTTGTTTATTTCACTCACTCCTCAAGTTTGTGAAAATTCGGGGCGTGACAAAATCAACACTAATAAAAATACAAGTGTAACACCATAACCCGATTAAATAATAGTTAAGTCGCTAAATATTAATTACTGACTCTAAAAAGAGAATATTGAGAAAATTTAATAGGAAAATAAATGACGATTCCAAAAATTCTGAAACATTAAAAGAACAAGGTCAACTCCGGAAAAAATAATTTACGGCTAAAATTTATAAAATCGATACATGAAGGAGTGAATACTAAATTTAAATTCACAAAAAGGAAAATAATGCAAAAATTTAAAATAAATAGATTAAAGTGCCAAACAAGGCATAAGGGGAGAAAAATGGGAAAAATGGACCAAAAGTGAGGCCAAGGAGTTTTGAACCCTTGACCCAAAGTAGGCAAAGTTTTAAAACCCAAAATAATACCACTTGGGCTGCCCACTTTGTGTGTCTTATATTACAACTTATATATATATATATATATATATACACACTTCAAAATAAAACCCCACCTCCCAAATTGGTCAATGGCCATTCATGCACCATATTTATATATATATATATATATATATATATTAAAATAAAGCTATCATGATATCCATATATTTGTGTGTTATGTGTGTGCAAAAGAACTCAGAAAATCAGACTTGATATTATGTGAGTGCTTGGGTAGAGAAAGAGTGAGTTAGAGAGAGAAAGAATGAAGAATGAAGAAGAAGAAGAAGAAGAAGAGCAGGATCTGAAGAATGCCAGGTAGCAGGATCTAATCCCCCAAGCACGAGATCTCTCAAAAGTAAGACTGGAATCTGGTTCGAAACGGATTTCCCCTAATCAAAGTGAAAAGATAAAATGTTTTCAAAAATGGTAGTAGGTTTTTGAACCCCCATTTTCATGAAAACGGGTTTTTGTATAACCCCTTGTTTTGAAGAAGAAGAAATTTGCATACTCCAATTTTCATAGAAAAGATTTCAAATTATTTCCTTGGCTTTCAAATGGCCATTCTACACATGTTTACAAATTCTGTTGCATATGAAATACTTTATTTAATGCTTTAAAGATGCATCATAATACGTGATTTGAAGATTCTTGTACCTTGCGATTATTGAAAAACGTGCCTAGCTTGAATGCCTTGTATGCTTCACACTATCTAATTTTGAAGAATTCTATTTTCTGTATCTGAAGTATATGTACAATTGGCAGTGTATGTTTATATGAAATTTTTCTTATAACTAACCCACTACCAGTTGAAATCCCATGACAAGGTACTGGAATTACACACTAGGCTTGTTGAAGCTCATCCCATTACCCTAACATTTTTCAGGTGATGATGATGGATAGGAGCCTTGCCTAATTTCAGGATTGGTGATTCACAACTCCATTTTTTATCAAGGGATTTTAGAAGTACTAGGACCTATAGTTGGTTAAATTTTGTTATAGTAATTTTGGACAATTATGTATTTAAGCCCCGAGGGGCAAACAGATATGTAATATGTATAACTTTAAATTATTAGTATGCTCTGAATGTATAATGTTTTGTTACCACTTTGAAGAAGAAGTGACGGTACCGGGCGAGCGTGCGAAAGTAAAGGAAAAAGTTTTTCACGCTTTCGCAATTGCCAATCCTGGCCGTACCGCACCGTCGTCCGGCGTCGCCGCTTATATAGGGCCCATTACTAGGCCTACGAGCCGAAGGGGGCGTGTCACCACCCGAAACCTACCCTTTGCGGATCTCGTATTGCAATCGCCACCCTTCGGCTTGGGGGCCATCGGGCAAGGCTTGCATAAGCGACGACATCGGACGGTGGTGCGGCCTATGTTTGTTGAAGCGTGAAAAATGTTTTCTCTTCTTTTCTTATTTTAATTTTCCGCACATCCGCCCGATACTGCCACTCTTCAGAATGGTACACAAGATTATACATTCAGAGTATAATAAAAACTTAAAGACTTTATAATTAATACAAGTTCAGCTGCCCCTTGGGGCTTCATACATAACAGTTTTACTATCTTCTAATACAAAAGTGACTACTAAAATTTCATAGTGCTTTCCAAAAAAAACTGCTAGTCCTGTAAGTAGTTGCTTATGCCCTTCCTCAAAATAGGCAAAGCTCTAATCATCATCATCATCAAAGTCAGGACTGCTATTAGTCACCTAAAAGGAGGTCGGATAAAAATCTGGGTAAGCTAATCTAAGCTTGTGAGTAATTCCAGCATTTGTCATGGGTTTTCAATTGGCAGTGGTTAGTATAAGAGATTCTATAAAACAATCACTACCAATTGCTCGTATACTTCAAATACAGAATATATGTTTTTTTTAAAACAGGTAGCTTCAAAACATTTTAAGTATTCAAGATAAACATGTACTTCTTCAAATAGAGTATATCAACTTCAAAACATGTAGATATGCATAGTAAAATGAGGGTAAAACCTTCTTTCATTTTCACACATATCATCTTATCACTTTCATTAGTAGAATCCGTTTCGAACCAGATTCCAGACTTTACTTCAATGGAGAATATCTTATGCCTGGGGATAAATCCTGCTACCTGGCATTTCTTCATATCATGATTGAGTTCCAAAGGAACCCGACATCGCAAATAGTGCTATGCACAGTTTATCTTGCATTACTAGTGGGAACATGAGGTATAAAACATTTACAAGTAGATGCTACTTAAAAGCATTAACATATGGCTTCCTTGTAGTTTCATTTAAATACATTTAACACATGGCTTCTTCAAATAGATGCTTTTCATGAGCATTTAAAATATGACTTCTTCAAATAGGTGCTTTTATGAGCATTTAAAACATGAAATTCATGACTTCATGATAGAATCTTCAAATACTTAGAATATGCAAATTCAGAATTTTTTACAAATTTGACATTTTAAACTTGGACATGTTGTAACATAATTTAAAGAGAAACTATTGTAGAAACCATTCCCTAAGCATGTCACAATAGGGTTTATAAGAACGAAAATGTCACATCCCCCAGACCCACCCTGTGCGGATTTGGGGTACGTGGCAAAGGCCAGTTAGGCACCCATCGGGTTTTATCAGTTTTTTTTTTTTTTTTGAAAACAAAACCCCGACGGTAATCCTAACCAAAGGCCATTCCGATCTAAATCCCAAGCATAATGCATTCAACATATATAGTTTAAGCAGCGGAATTTTCACATGAGAATGCATACATATATACTTGGTAGAGCATTCAGGATATATCATAGTCAGACCTATCTTAATCAAGATTACAAAACAGTTTCACTACAAAAGGTCATAGTCTGTTCAGTTACACAAAAGTACAAAAATGATATAGATTCTCAAAAATGGGTTATCATTCTATCTGGGGGTCTCCAACTTTTTCCCCCTAAGTTCTGGACTTGCTAAAGCTGTCCATCTGAGAGTTCCCCTGAAATTATTAAAATAATGGAATGAGCTTTAAAAAGCCCAGTGAGTAACACAGATATCCAGGCAAGAGTTTCGAATTCAATCTTTGCTTAAATCACATGGTAATTAAATCAGTTTGGAATTAATAGTTCAATAAATCCAAGTCAAATTCAATAGATCAAAACAGATAAACGGTTCAGAGTGCTAGCATATCAATCAGAAGTATAGTTAATCATTTGAGAAACTAAAAACCATGTCATCGGTGATAAAAGCATGCATTTAAAACAATTGCATTTAAAACATATGGTATTCGAAACAATTTAGCAGATCAAGGAGCAGTAACTTAAACAGTGTCAGAAGTTACTCACCTTCAATATTTGAGTTTGAAGCTATGAACGGAGCCTTCCTCTTTTTCTCCTTAAGCCTAAAACAATTTATAAAGATTTATCAACTCATGACCTTAGACTGAGTAAGTCTACCCTATGATAGGTTTCATGGAACTAACTTATAGTGGCTAGTTCTTAGGTCTTACCTCTTAAGCATTTGGCTTAGGGTTTCAGTATCTTCCTGTTTTTTTCATCTTGGCCTCGGCAATCATTTCCTTAGTACGTGCCTTATATATGAAGGGCTGGATGGAAACGATTTCAGTGGACTTAGCTATTCTAATATGGCGCTCAATAACTCTTTGCTGCCTCAGTAATTCTTGCATAAACTCTTGCTGTTTCTCATCGGCTAACCTCTCTGCCTTAGTCATGATGGTGAATTTCTTGCCCTGTTTGTCCATGGTAGTTTAAGTGATATCTTTTTACCTAGAACACAGTTTGACATGTTAGAACAGATGCCTTCATATATTTATCGGTTCTGATTTTCATATTATGGACCTAACCATTGAGTCCGGAAGGTTGAAGAAAGTCAATTTAGACTCTCTCGACTTTTAAATCTGGGTTCGGGTATATCAGGGGTATTTTGGTCATTTTTGCCGTCACATAATTTCTGTCTCGGATTCGTCATCTAATCATGCATACAGTCTCACAAGTGTCAGGTCTACTACTGGTATTAATTTCGTTTTAATCGGACTTCATTTAGGCCTTGTACAGTGTCAGGGGTATTATGGTAATTTCATATGTTGTATTTTTCGGTACTTTATTTGTAGTCACGGACCTCACCATTGAGTCCGGAATGTCCAACATAGTTAAAATGGACTATCTTTCAGTGAAATTTGGCCCTATGTGTCATTAGGGGCAGTATGGTCATTTACTCTTTACATGTCTGTATTTTTCAGGACTTGGTTTCACAAATCGGACTCCACCATTGAGTCCGGAATGCCCGAAATAGTAAGATTACACTATTCAATCATTAAATTCGGACTTGGTTTGACTCGTTTAAGGTCCAGGGGCATTATGGTAATTATTCCCTTTTAATAAAATAATTAAATAATTATTTTATTATTTTAATTAATTTTTCAGGGGTATAATTGCATAAGATTTTCAAAATCTGGGCCTTAGTATAATTCTGTTAAACAGTGGGGGTCAGTTTGCAAATATTTAAAAGTTCAAAACTGAACCAAAGGGTTCAGTCTCTTTACAACTGAACCGGTCCGGTTCAGTCCGGTTCTGACCGGTCCTGTTACATTGCTGACGTCATGATGACGTCAGCCCTAGAATAATTTAAAAACTAGTTTATTCAAAACGACGTAGCTTTATTAATGCAGTGGCAGTCCCTGGGACAGACACGTGTCCGAGTTGGCTCGGCCCAACCCATCTCGACTCGATCGACTCGGTCGACTCGGCCGAGTCAACTCCGTCTTCTCCACAAACTGACTCGGTGTTGCCCTATTTTCTGCAGATTTTTAGCTTCTATTTCGTGAGTTTTAGGGTACGGTTTCTTGCTGTTTTCGGGTGGTATCGACTCCTGAGGGTCACACCAACACTTTGGCATCGATTTTGGGCATCGAATCAACCTAACAAGTTCTGTTTTCAAGAAGATAACCGTGACCTGCAACTTGATCTAGCATCCTCATTTCTGAACCATTTTGTGTGTGGTTTGAAGCTACGTGACCTACAAACTCTAAGGATCAAGACCCTATTTATATAATTCAGTTTAGTCTCGAGTTTTAACGGATTGGATTTTAAACCCGTAGGTTCATTTCCAATTTCGTGGGGCTACAGTGAGTCTCGAGGTCGCGTAGGTACATATTTGAGATCCTCTTGGGGTCTATTTCAGGCCTTGACACTCAAAACTCTGAACTGTTATGGTCGATTCAGACCTGGGTTTTCCAAGGTTCATCAATGGAGGTTGGTCTCGGGTTTCATGGGTTTTGACCTATCCGAGACCTCTAAGCCATGCTATACACTCAAAACAGTTCCTAGAGTCAATAATGAGGCATGCATGTAGTCTATACCCGTAGCAACTCATCAAAAATAATTCAAAATCTACAAAACAAGAATTGAAGATAATTTAGAATTTTTACCTTCACAGTGTTGTCCCTCTCGGTTATGGCTCGACCCAGACCTCTCACAGTGTCCTCAAGTTCCTCAGGTCATGCATGAAATCCTCAAGCCTTTACTTCAATTGTCAATTTCCTCTCTCACTTGCATGCACAATCTCCCTTCTCTCTCTCTCTCTCCACACTCCAAACCTCTCATGCATTCACCAACCTAATATATATATAGAGACATGGCAGCACACAGCTTGCTAGGTGGTTTGTCTTCAAAACCATGGTTTAGGTTTTGCATGCAACTTGGTTGGTGGATGGGGGTGTATCTTGTCCATTATGATGTCTCGCATATATGTATTCAAATATGCATAGCAATGGAGTCTCGGTTGATTGAAAAACTGATGTGAGAGGAGATGAGGTAAGCTAATAATGGGAGTCTTGCATGTAAGGCCATTGGCCAATTTGGGTGGTGGCTTGAGCAGATTATAGGTTATATACATATTTTGCTGTATTTATGCACAAAGTAACCAACAGCCTAGTTGGTAACTTTTTGGGACAAAGTTGCTTACCTTGGTAGGTCAAGGGTTCAATTCCCCTTGGCCTCCCAAGTGACCATTTTCACTTATTTTCTGGTTAAGGCCCTGTTTGGTTGTCGCTAAATTCCAGTTTCACTGTTTTGGCCTTAACTCCCAATCTGTAACTCCTTTTTCAGTGCAGTTTCTTTCTGTCACTTCCTACTCAGAATATCTTCCATTGACCAAGGTCCAATGTCAGTTTTGATTTTCTCGAGTTTCCCATAATTAGCTAATTCGAGTTTTATCACTATTAAAAATAGGCATTAAATTAGCTAAACCTGACATTTCATTCCCAAAACAGTTTTCTCATATACAAAACATGTCAGTTACGAAATTGGGGTATTACAGAAAACATTTAAAAATAGGAATCATGTAATACTGAATTTGATATTCAAATGCTTCAGATATTTTGAACTTAAAACTTCTTCAAATCCATTGAGTTAAATCTCCATTTCAAATACAGGATTACTCACCTCTATCTTTAGGGTTAGTGCTAATAATGCGCTTTCCCCCTTCCTCTGTAGTTCCTAAGAATAATTCATAAATAGTCTCATTAACTTCACATTCATTTCAATATCACCTATTGATGCTCTTAACTTATGCTTAGATCGTATTAAATCCTATTTTTATTTTAGGCATTATACTCTTAAAGTACACTCTTTGGTAACTTCATTAATTCTTAGGGTTGCTTCCATATCTTCTCATATTTACATGTCATATTTTTTTATACTTTATTTCATAATTTGGACCTCACCATTAAGTCCGGAATGTCAAAGAAATTCAATTTAGACCCTCTCGGATTTCTATTTGGCTTTCGGGGTACTAAGGGCAATTTGGTCATTTTACACTTTTAAGTGTCTTTATTTTTTAGGATCCCATCTTGCCAAATGGACCTCACCATTGGTTTCAGAATGTCCAAAATAGTTAAAATACACTATTCACATGTTTAATTTGGACATCGGGTCAATTTACCATTATTTAATTAATTAATTTTATTTAATTAATTAAATTTTACTTTTATATAATATATATATATATATATTAAATGCCAAACAATCCCACGGGCTTGCCTGTCCAAGTGGGTTTGGGTGTTGGGTTAGGGTGCTATTCGTGTGGGAGGCTAGCCATTCGAACCCTAGGGGTTGCGGCCCCTTTTATTTTTCAAATGATTTTTAAACCAAACAGCGTACAGGGCTTATCCGTGGATAGGAGATCTCATTCTTACAAGGGACTGATCAACGCATAACCAAACAAGGTGCATTTGGAATTTAAATTTTAAAACCTTATTTCAAAATGGCGCAACACGGTGCCGTTTCATTTATGTGGTGGCTAGTCCACAAGTCCACACATGTTCTGAGCCAACACGCCTGGTCTGATTAAGTCGGGCGAGTTGACTCATCGTCTTCTTCTTCAATCAAGTCGTTGTTGCCCTAATTCTTGAAGTTCTAAACCTTTAATTTCGTGCATTTTGGATCCTCCAATTCCCATTGTTTTTACTCTAAACTATTTCTGGAACACTAAGCATTGATTTGGCATTCAAATAAGAGCTTAAACTAAGCTCAAGTGCTCTGTTAAGAGTTTGATAATCAAAGCTGTAACTTGATCGTTCATGTTTGTTTTTGGACCATTTCAGGTGATTTTTAGCTTATTTTGCTCCTTGTTTAAGGGGCTTCAAATCCTCATTCTTAAAAGTGAGGTTTACAATGAGTTTGTGAGGTTGGGTTTTAAAACCTGAACCTGCAACTCAATTTTCTAAGGTTCCCTTTGTGTTTCAAGGTCGCGGCTTAGTGTTTTTAAAACACTTTAGGGATCTATTTAAGGTTCCAATAAGGCAAACTCAGTTTGGCTACCATTGGTTCAGACCTGTTCTTTGGGGGTCCATTCATGGTGGTTTGACGTACGGCTGAGGGTTTTGGCTGTTTTTAAGGTCAAATTTTCATGTCTTATTTAAGGTCATATACTCTAGATGTCATACATTCATGAATCAAGATTTAACAACTTGTATACGAACATATATTTTAAAGAGAGAAAATCAAGGTTTTTGTGTTTTTACCTCCAAAAATGGTATCCTCCTCCTCCTTCTTATTTTCTTCCTCTTCAAATTTCTTTGCCCCCTACTAGCTCTCAGTTCTTCTATCTTTTCTTCTTGCTTCTTCTCACTAAACACACACACCTACATTGTAGAGACTTGAAATTGAGAGTAAATTTTTCATTTTGCCAGTGGAGCACTATTTATAATACCCTAACCCGGGATAGCACGTAGACCAAGGTAGATCGATTGAGTAGTGTAATTCCCGTTGTAACCAACCTATTTTTATGAGTAATATACAGTGACGAGTACGATTACTGAGGCAATTAGTAGAAGTTATAATCTCAGGGAATTACGAGATTAAGAAAATCCAAGTACGAATAGACCGAACCGATAAATAAAATACCAAAATAAACTCGAGCGGTACGGAGAATAATGTACGTAGGCCAATACATGCCTCGATATATGTGCACAGTGTGTCACGACCCGAAACCCACCCTAAGCGGATCACCGGATCGCGATCGCCGCCCCGAGACCCGAGGGCCCCGAGACAAGGCTCGCATATGCAACGGTATCGAATAGACGTGCGACATGCGTATTGCGGAAGCGTGAAAAACTTTTTCTTTTTCTTTTCTCATTTTTTTATTTACGCACATCCGTCTGATACTGCCGCTCCATACATAGCATACATGGTTACACATTCAGAGTATAACTAAAACTTAAAAACTTATAACATTAATACAATACATGTTCAGTTGCCCTGAGGGCTTAATACATATTCTTACATTATCTACTAATACAAAATGTACTACTAGAGTTCATAGGTTTCTGAAGAGAAACTACTTAAACTTATCTTCCCAAAATCAGTAGATTCATCATCAACGTCCTCAAGTCAAGACTGCTGCTAATTACCTGAAAGGGGGGTCCGAACAAAGTCCGGGTAAGCTAATCTAAGCTTGTGAGCAATTCCAGCATTCGTCATGGGGTTTTCAATTAGCAGTGGTTTAGTACATAAGAGTTTGTAAAATAATCACCGCCAATTGTTCGTATACTTTGAATACAGAATATATGTATTCCTTAAATCATGTAGCTTTGAAACATTTAAAGTATTCAAGCTAAACTCATACTTTGTCAATAGAGTATATAACTCAAAACATATTGCATTTCGTAAAACAATAGCTTTGAAACATTTAAAGTATTCAAGCTATACTTATACTTCGTCAAATAGAGTATGTAACTCAAAACATTTTGCATTTCGTAAGACAATAGCTTTGAAACATTTAAAGTATTCAAGCTAAACTTATACATGTGAACTTTTAAAACATATTCCATATCATGTATTCCTTAAATAGGGTATATAAAACTCAACATATGCATATTGAAAATGAGAGTAAAAACTTGCTTCCATTTTCAAACCATTTGTCATCTTATCACTTCCATTAGTGGAATCCGTTTCGAACCGGACTCCCATCTTACTTATCAATAGAGATATCTCATGCCTGGGGGATTAGATCCTGCTACCTGGCATTTTACAGGGCAATTGGGTTCCGTACAACCCAAAATCCTGCCTATTTTATAGGGCAACTGAAAACTCAGAATCCTGTCTAAGTGCTTATGCACCATTCATCTTGTAAAACATTTATCATGTGACTTGTCTTATAGATACTTTTCATAAATTCGTAATAAACATTCGTATACTTGAAATAAGCAAATTCAGAATATTTAACAATAATTGCATTTTAACTAGACATGCTGGAAAGTATTTGAAGGAAAAACTGTTGCAGAAACCAATCACTAAGCATGTCACAATGAATTTCTAAAACAGAACAATTAAAAACTGAATCATGTAAATACTGAATTTGAAACTTCAAATACTTCATATCTTATACTTTAAATTCTTTTTAAATTATGGAGTTAAATCTCCAATTCAAACACAGGGTTACTCACCTTGGTTCTTTAGGGTTAGTGCTAAAAATGCGCTTTCCCACTTTCCTTGTAGTTCCTAAGAACAATTCATAAATATCTCATCAACTTCACATTCATTGTAATATCATCATGATATTCCTTAACTTATGCTTAAATCGTATTAGATCCTAAAACGATTTCGTAATTTCGTATGTACATAATGTAACTCGTATTCTTAACCTATGACACAATTTAATGTGTTAGAAATTGAATCTATTTCAATTTATACTCTTCTGGGAGTTCCATTAACTTTAATTTAAAGTTATTTATTTGACATGTTTACGTGTCGTATCTTTTCGTATTTCATTTCTCGTACTTGCCTCAGTTTAGTTCTTTGGCAACAATTTAGTTTATAGTCATCTAACAGATGCTATTCATCAAATTTTATGTCTTTTTATTTTAGACATTTCTTTAGGTCGAATAGACTCTACCATTGAGTCCGGAGTGTCGAAGAAAGTCGGTTTAGGCTTTCCAAGAATTTAATTCGGACTGTTATATGAGAAAGGACAAAATGGTCATTTTATCGTTTTACGTGTCATATCTTTCCGTACTTCGTTTCGTAATTTGGACTCCATTTTTGAGTCCGGGATGTCAAAGAAAGTTAATTTAGACCTTCTCTGATTTCATTTTAGTTTTAGGGGTACCAGGGGTATTTTGGTTATTTTACCCCTTTACGTGTCTTTATTTTTTGGGACCCCGTCTCGTGTCGTGGACCTCACCATTGGACTCAGAAGGTCCGAGATAGTAAGAGTACACTAATAACTTGTTAAATTTTGGTCAAGGGGTATTTTGGTCATTTACCCCTTACGTGTGTTTATTTTCCGGGCTCTGTCTCGTAAAACGGACCCTACCATTGATCTCAGAATGTCTAAAATAGTAAAGATACACTATTCATATGCTTAATTTGGACTTCGTTTACTCTATTTATGACCCAAGGGCAAAATAGTCATTTTACTTTATTTATTAAATAATTAAATTAATTATTTAATTATTTAATTATTTTTCCAGGGGTCTAAATGCATAAAACTTCCATAAATTGGGCAACAGTAGGATTGTCCAGAAGTTCTGGGGTCAATCCGCAATTAAGTAAAGTATTGGTTTTATTTTATTTTTAAATAACTTGAAAACCAAAGGGTTTGGTTTAATTTTAAGTGAACCGCCCGGTCTAGTCATAAACCAACCGGTTTAGCCGGTCTGCTTACATGTGGCTGACGTCATCATGACGTCAGCCCTATATCTCTTTTTATTTAAACCGACACCCTAAACAGCGTCGTCTCATTTATGCGGTGGCAAGCCCAGAGGCTGCCACCCGTCCCGAGTCCACCCACCGTTTTAAACGGTTTGCGAGTTGACTCGGTCGTCTTCCCCACGAGAACACACTGAAAACCCTAATTCCCGAATTCCTTCTTCTCCTATTTCGTGCAGTTTGGATCCATGGATCCTTACTGTTTTTGTCCTAAAATGTTTCTAAGAGATTAACGAGTAGATTGGCATTCATTTGGGGGATTAAAAATGGTTCGTGTGCTCGGTTTTGGTTGTGATAACCCGAACTGCAACTCCATGGTTAACCCTTATTTCTTGATGGTTTTTCATGGAATTTGGCTTGGTTTATTCCCCTCTTCATGGGGATTAAATTTCCATTCTTTAAAACAAGTTTTGAGGTGCAGTTGAGGTGTTGGGTTTAAAACCCGAAACCTGCAACTCAATATTCAAAGGGCTTTTGTTGGGATTTTTGATCGCGGCTAGGGTTTTTCATGACCCTCATGACTTCATCTTAGGGTCTTGGTAGGTTAGAACCTATTTGATTTCACCCATTTCAGACCTGTTATTTTGAAGGTCATCCATGGCAGCCGACCTTGGGTTTCATGTTTTTAGGTGCTCTAATACTAGATTTTCATGCTTGGTTCAACTTTAAACGTATATTGAACATCATATAATGAAAACAAACTCTAAAACAGTTCATATCCATTCTATATTTTTAGAGAGAGAAAATACCTATTTTTGATATTCTGTATCCTTCTCTCTCTCTGATTCTCTACTTCTTCTTCCTTTAGCTTCCTAATGCTCCCCAGGATTGGTTTCTTACGAACCAAGCATGCTTTGCATGCCTTGGCCTTTTAAACTCTCACCACCGACCCTTCTCTCTCTTCATTTTCCCTTTCTCTCTCTACACGTTTGCAGCCCTCATTCTTGACCTTATCATCCATCTTACACTTCATTAATTCTGCTTTTTCATTTTGGCACCTTACATTAAATGGATCCTTGATATTTTGTATATTGTATATTATATATATATATATATATCACACACACACCAACACATGGAGACACACACACACACACAGCTCAACCGACACACACACACCTTGTGCACTGTTCATACTTTACACATGTATATCTATATAAATGTATATAAATATATATGAACAATTAATTATATATAAATACATATATAATGTATCTATGTACATACATGCATACATAATTATACATATACATGCCTTCATGAATTGTGTATGAAATAATTATTTTAACTATTTATATATACATACTTATACATGGACATGTGTATATATATACTTTTATACACTTTATATCATACACACAATACACCATAAAGTGTGTGTTTGTGTATTCAAATTTATTTAATCATAATTAGAGTTAATAATTTCATATAAATAAATAATTAATTATTTAATTAATTATTTCCTTTGGTGTAAATATTTTTACACAAATTTCCTTTAATCTCGAAATACGTGCCATATGACCCGGTATCCCGGGTCGGGATATTACACAGTGCATTTTAATAAATACGAGAATATATATATATGTAAGAGTAAACATATATACGGTTATGTATGTACATGTGTATTATAAAAATATATGTATTTAGTATAAATGTGTATGTATATATATATATATATAATGAAATTGTATTATATATATATAAGCATGCAAAAGGCATGCAAGTGAAAAAGAAAAAAAATAGGAAGAAAAAAAATAAAGAAAAGGAAAAGTGGAGCTCTGTGTGCGTGCAGCGTGTGGTGTGCATGTGTAATATAATGTGTGTATATATATATATATATATAACACTAAATACAAGCAAACAAGAAATGAAGAAAGCAAGAAAACAAAAGAAACCAGAAAACAAAAGAAAAAGTGGAAAAGAAAAAGTAGCATAGAAAAGTCAAGAAAGTGGGACTACACCCGTAGCTATGGAAAAGAGAAAATGAAATAGAGGGAAGGCGCAGTGCACGTGTAGTGGTTCAAGAGTGGGTACAGCAGGGAAAATACATATTTATATATGTGTGTGTGCTTGTGGTGGTGCAAGGAAACAATTTATATATATATATATATATGTATATGTTATGTAACGTGCAGCAGGTGTAGTAAGTGAGGAAGAAAAAGAAAAGAAAAGAGAAATTGGAGTAGTGAGAGGACAAAAGGGCGGTGTAGAGTGGTACGTGTACTGATATGTGTATATGTGTATTTTAATATATATATATATATATATGACATATTATGGAGAGAAAAATTGAGAAAGGAAAAGGGGAAGAAGATGGCAGTAGCAGCAACGGCAAACTGAATGGATATTGGGTTACTGTTGGGTGCCGTAGAAGCAGAGCAGTTGTCCAATTGAGGGATTTGGTTTGTTGATTGTTTAAATTAGGTTCTAGAGTGGCATTACAGTAGGAGATCAATATATATATATATAGATAGACATCTGCAAAAAATTGAGAAGACAAGAGATGCAGATCGAGGTTCGAGTTGGGATGTACAGAGGTAGCAATAGGCAGCGGCTGCAACAGGGTTCGGTCCTGGTGATGCCGTGGGGTTAAACCAGTGGGCATGGAGGTGGCAGCAAGTGGCAGACCTGGGGGTGTGTGGTCGGGTTCCGTCCCAGCATCTCTAGAATTCAGAATAAATTCTTGGAGCATCAAGGTATGAGCTGTTTCAGTTTTTAACAGATTGGGCGTTCAATTGGAAGACTTGTGATGAGAGGATGGATGGTCCGAATGGGAATAAGGACCAATTGCTGACATTAAGAAAGCTATCCAGTTGGAGGCCGAAGCAAGACATGATTGGGGCTTGTGACACTTGACTACAGCCAGTCAAATGTTAGATTTAATCATTGTTTAGCTAATTTAAATATAAAATAAAGATTTGTGAAGTTATAATTATGCCTAGAAATTTTGGTTAATTGTAAATTGACCCAAGCAATAAAATAATATTTAATTTAAATAATTTAAAAAGGAAAAATCACTAAAATGGCCCTAAGTCAAAAAGTAATCAACTGGACCCCGAATAAATTAAAAGAATGGTGAATTTTTATTATTTCAAACATTCCAGACTCAGCCGTGGAGTCCAATTTGCAAAAAGAAGTCTCGAGAAGTAAGAACCCGTCAAAGTGCAAAATGACTATTTTGCCCTTTTTAGTACAGATGTCCAAATTGAATTTCGTGAAAGCCTAAATCGACTTTGTTCGACGTTCCAGATTCAATGGTAGGGTCTATTCAAGTAAAAGAGATACCAATAGTAAAGAGACATAAAATTTGATGAATAACATAAATTTATGTAACGATACACCGAGACATAATTTGTGAATCTTAGGAACACCGAAAGGAAAGGAGAGGGCGGTTTGACCTTCTAGACAGATACAGTAAAGAGGACTGCTTTCTCACCGGTTTGTTTGACTGCACAGCGGACACGGCTCCCTAGGGTTGAGGAAAATCAATCTAGGTATGATATTTTGCTAAGTAAGGATTAGGATTGAGTTTAGGAGTGATTTATATGTTAATTGGATGATTCATTGAGTCGTTTGATGATTTGTTGCTACAATGATGATGTAACTTGTCTATGTGTTTGGATTGTTGTATTTCGGCTTATATTCACATTGATATATCTTGTGCTTTGGAAGATGTGATTGTTTGATGCATTGGTGCTTTATGAAATTATGTGTTCTTTGTGAATTAGTAGGATTGTGAGAATGTGGCTTGAGCATGTGTTTAGATTGATTGTGTATAGTATACATACATGCGGAAGAAGTTTTGTGATTCAAACGTTATTGTTGCTTTAAGCATAATGCTTTATTTAAAGCATGCTCTGTCACATCCCGCACCCCACCCTACGCGGATGCGAAAGATGTGATGCCAGTTAGCCGCCTTGTCAATCTCCGACTGACAATGCGACCAACCAAAGGCAATCTTCTGAACCTTACGATGAATTGCATTCCAAATGTAGGGTCAGAACAGCGGAAATTAAAACTTTTTTATCTCAGGAATGCAACTCAACTTTATACCTCATAAGTATGTACCACAGAGCAAGTCTATAATCAGACAGCTAATAACTCTAACCACAGAGCACATCTATAACAGATATATATAACACAGAGCATATCAAATTCCTCCAGAGTACCATTACCATGAGCCATGTCCCTACACATCTATTATATATGAATAAAGTCAACTATATCATCACGCTCACCTGAATAGCTAAGATCAATCCATTAGAACCCAAGTCTCCACATATTATTGCCATCAGATCCTCACTTGGAAATGCCTCTCAGTCCACTAGTGACATGTCCTTGCGTTTTCTAATCCAATGGAGATATATCCTGAAAAATGTTAAATAAATGGAATGAGCTTAAACAAGCTCAGTGAGTAACATAGGTTCCTGCCATGGGTTTCAAAACCAGTTCATATATATATATATATATATATATATATATATATATAGATATATGCATGCTCAAATGTAACTCAGATAGAACAATGCAGCTCAAGTAGAACGGATACAGCTCAAATAGAACGGATACAGCTCAAATTGCCTGAACCTTCCCCAACAATGTGGGATGCCGCACAAGATAATCCGTCAGTCACCCACCCCCACACATGGAGGGCCCGCGTCCCCGCAGCACATTTTTGCTTGGGGTCGGTATCAGAGCAGAATAGACAGGATTGAGCGGATGCTGAGTTCTTGGTGTCCCACAGAGCCAGCCATCCATCCACTGATATACTCAATCCTGAAGTGGGCCCCAGAACAAGACTCAACATAACTGAATAGAATAAAACTAGACTCCAAGGATGGGTAACAGAACAACAGACCCGAACAGAATCAACAGGATATATCAGAAGGCAGGATAGAACAGAATCATGCCACAAGTAATACAGTACAATGAGTATGCATGAAAACATATGCATTTAAACAGTACAGTGCATAAAACAGATTAGCATATAAAGCAGTATAGTATACGAGTCTAGGTAGTATAGAAAATATACACCAAGTCAGGAGTCTGAGTTACTCACAAACTTATGCTTATCTCCATTCACAAATATCCTCCAGATACATTAGGTGCCTCCATGCATGTCCTGAATAATCATTATCCTGAATAATCATAATCAACTACAAACAGATCAGAATTTAACCATTCATATATTATTCATCATCTTAGGCATCTATCGGATCACCTAAGATAGTCTAATGGCCTATTACCCTCTCACTGGGTTTCAACTAAGACTATTATATTTCTGAATTAAGCTTAATAGCTATCAGGGTCATAATATAAGTCATTTGGACTCTATCGTTATCTATTAAGCAATTATTTAATCTTTATGCAAGGCATTATAATTTTTCTAGGGACAAAACTAAATTTATCATTATTAACTATCAACCCCAAAACCATAAAAGATATCACATTTGTTAAGAATCATAGCAAGTTGTAATTTAGCATCTTATTGACAAATATTGGATTAGCATAAGAGCAGAGATGGAGAGGAAGTAATCACTTGATGTTGGAACCATTGGGTTCGAATTACTACATACATTCCTCGCCGTGCCATCATAACAGATAACATCATCCCGAAGGATGGCCATTAAGTTTTTGAATAAAGTTCCAAGCTCAGTCAACACTCTAGATGAACGGACAATAACTTCTCTGCTTGAAATTGAGTGAGCCATCTCCACCGATTACTTAGAACAGTCTCCATAGACAGCCCCTGTTCTCAACTGAAAACGGCAGAAACAGAGGAAACCCCATTCTCCTGCTCTGTACTACTGTTTAGAGTGATTAATCAAATGCCAAGCCTCCAACTACAACACTTCTAACCAACTCCATTGACAGCCAAGCCCCTCAGTCAATCGCCCCTTTTATTTCCAATACAACCGTGCCATTATCCTCCATCAACCATCGCAAACATCCATCTGCCTTTGATCAGAACAAGGGATTTCAATTCCTTGTCTTAACAACTGAGGCAGCTTCATCCAACAGCAATACAACAAGTTCCACCCATCGCCAAAACCCATTCAACAAATCACTGCATTTCTGTCCCCTTTTGCACCACTTCACAAACACACACATATACATACAGACCACCTGCTTAACCCTTACACAAATACACAAACATATGTGCACATATATATAGATATATAAACATCTGATGTGTGATATCCCGACCCGGGATACGATACGTTTACCGAGGCAAGTCGACTGAATAGCATAACCTGAGCGATTTGAAGCTCTATGTTAAGGTATTTCATGGAAATGAATAAATGGAAACTATAAATGATGAAATGTATAACCAGTGCCGGGCAACGCCCGAGCACCCCGGGATATCGCATCGTAATGCATGCACGCACGCACTTCCATGCCCATGAATATTGCATGCATGCATGCTTGAACAAAATAAAGGTATGTAAATACCTATAAAAATACCTATATATGTGTGCATATGAATATATATGAACGTATACAATTAACGTATATAAGTATGTATGTATACATATTGATATACATGTATAATATAATGAGATTATATGAATATATATGTATATTAAAGTATATATGTGTATCTCATGCAAAAACAAGAAAGGCAACCAAAATATCAGTGTGTGCATCACTGTGTGTGTGTGTGTGTGCATCACTGTGTGTGTATGTGTGTTTGGGAACCACACCAACCGACTTGGTAAAGGTGTGTGTATATATGTAATATATGTATATATATATATGAGGGTACGTGGATGGAGGAGGATAAATGGACGGTTCTCTGCAGTCAAGGATGACTGCAAGAGAGAGAGAGAGTGATAAGGTAGAGAGAGAAAGAGGCGGTGGGTGATTGCTTATATGTATGTATACGGGTTTTTTGAGCTACGAGGTTAGAAAAGAAAGGGAAGGGTCAGGAACTGAAGGGGAGAAGAAGAGAGAGAGACTGATTCAGAAACAGAGAGATTCGGAAGGGGCACCGAGAGCAAACAAGAAAACCCAGGTGAGTGGCCAAGTTCTGTTTTTGATTTTTAGTTCATGAAACTTAAATATGATTGTAGGGTCGTATAAATGAATTAAAAAGGAAATTAATGAAAGAAAAATGAAGGAAAACGGTTGAAAGATGAAGGAGAAAGGTTGAGTTGCAGGTTTCATGGATAATCTGGGTTACACGGATTTTATGCTAAAAACTTAGTTTAAAATGCATGGGATTGATCCCATAAAGTGCAGAAATTTAATAGAATGAAAAAAGGGTCGAAACAGTTGAGAACCGAGTGTAAAAATGAGAAAAACCAGCTCACCGAAAAACTGGCCGAAGCTATTAACCTCCATATTCGAGAAGATTGGGAAGGTTTTTAGGGAAATGGAGGATAGGAATGAGGTCGTGGGGAAGAAAGGAAGAGATTGGCGTTGAAAATGGGAGAGAAAACTGATCGGGATAGGTTACCGTCACCGGAGATGGTGACGGAACCCTACTGTTTTCCTACCGGAGTGATGAAGGGGGTGACCGGATTGTCGTGGGGTCTATTCGGGTTAAAAGGAAACGGATCCAGGTTGGATCCGGGTCGGAACCCGACCGGATATGAAATGGGGCATGAAACTGTGTCATTTAGATTTAAATTTTAAATGAAATGGGTGTGTTTGGAAACAGGGATAGTAAATTGAGATTAGGTTTGGGGTTATCCAAACCAGGGATAGAATAGGAAGGGGGTTTATTGTAATCCGGTTCTATGAATTGAACTGAACCGTTTGGTTCAGTGAAGAACCGAACCGGTTAGGGTTTCTAAATGGTGAACCCACTGGTTCAGACCGAGATTTAGGGAAATTCCATTTTGACCCCAAATGTTTTAGGAAATGTCACTGGGGTCCAAACAGAAAAATTAATAAAATATTAATTTTTACAATAATGCCCCTATCTCAATTATGGGTCAAACGAAGTCCAAACGATGCAAATGAATAGTCAAAATTTATTATCTCGGATGTTCTGAGTCCAATGGTGGGGTCCGTTTTATGAGACGGGACCCCGAGGGATAAAATACCGTAAAAGTGCAAAATGACCATTTTGCCCTTTTTAGTACAAATGTCCAAATGGAATTCCGCGAAAGCCTAAACCGAATTTCTTCGGCATTCCGGACTCAATGGTAAAGTCTAAATTAGTATTTTAAATACTTATGATAGAAAGGCATAAAATTTGATGAATAACATTTATTCTGAAATGTAATTACTGATATATAGGGAACTCGAAAGGCAAGGGTACACTCACGGATTTCCTAATCTAGAATCACGATAGAAGTAAGTAAATTCCATTTCTCTTCCATATGGTGTTTCCAAGCCAAGTTTATTCTCTTTACTGCCAACTTGTACTCTTGAAAGTACCTCACGTTATTGCTATCCACAATGCGATATTGTTCTATCTTGTGGACATTGATTGACTGCTATGTCGTTGTTATCATGTTGAACCATGCCTTGAAAGGCTTACTACTATGTCTTTATTGTGAACCATGCTTTGAAAGGCTTACTGCTATGTCTTTATTGTGAACCATGCCCTGAAAGGCTTACTGCTATGTCTTTACTGAATATATGATATTCCATTTTATACTTCTATGGAATTATGAATAATCATGATATGTTATGAATACGGGATTTGTGCTCAGTCATAATATCCATCCGATGCTTTCTGACTTGAGTGGAGACCTAAGGGTCAAGTACATGAATGGACAGGTGGCAGGAATGAATTCCTCAAAGGCTTTCCACTGGCAATTGATTGGCATGAATATTGGCATTTTCATTGCATTTCCATTGGCATTTCATTTACATTTGCATTGGCATTTTACCTGAGAACAGAGTAAATGCATCTCCTAAGAATTGGTATGATTACGTTATTGAATAACACTATTCCTTGTGACTTATCTTAAACTGAGAGGACACTCTTCATTGAATTGGTTGTGATCGGTTTATTGTGGCAGTACTTCTTGTTGTTGTATTGTTGTTGAGAGATTCATGTTGATGTTGTATTCATTACTCCTAATTGAACATTGTGACTTATGATTCATTGGCCTTCATGGCAACTGTTCTCATTGGCTATCACAGCATCTCTTTTCTTATGATTGGCTATCATAATCTTATTCATGGATTTGTATCTTATCGATACCAGTGTCGGAGATCTGTTTTTACTTGCTGAGCTCTCGTAGCTCATTCCACCCCATTTACCCCCATTTCAGGTGATGACGCTGCAAGACCCCAGTAGGAGTCTGAAAGCATAGGAGGACATTTTGAGGAAACGTATTAGTCTATGTTTTAGTTCTCCCATGTATTCACCACCCTCGGGTGCTGGTTACGTTTGGTTCTTATTTTGTTTATGTCGAACCATATTATGTATTGTAAAGACTTCCGCTAACATTGTGTATTGTAAGACTTCCGCTGTTATTGTTTTGAGGTTTTAGTACTTTGCATATTAGTACTATGATACAGGAATGGAAAAAGTAGGGACGGCCTTCGGGTCGGCCCCGCGACACGAGATCCGCATAGGGTGGGTTTCGGGTCGTGACATGATGCACTGCCATAACTCTTCCAGTTTCTCTGATAAACCGTGCCTTCCTTAGAATCTATCCACTACTGCCACAACATCACACGCAATTTATCCAACTCGGTGGACATTATCCGCGGCTGCACCGAGGGTTGGGTTTCTTCTATATCTCCCAACTGTAAACCAAACAGGTTGCAATACTAGCGACCCCTTATACGAATCAGACCCCTCTCTGCACCGCTATACACACAGACACACACACACACATATATATATACATATATTTCCACCGCGGCACCGTCATCGCCCTCAATCGCAACTCCAGTAGCAGCCATACGCAATTCCGAGCCACAAACCGCAACATCCACACTTTCTCTCAAATACGTGGTTCCCTCTACCATCAACGGCTGTTGTCAATCTTGTTACTTGGGTTAAACCAATGTCCAGCAGTGAGAACAGGCAATGAAGACGAGACAACTCTTGTTGACCCATAAGGCTGTATCCAAAAATCAACTGTAGTTGAGGGACCTTCTCTTATTCGGACTCTGTAGCTTTTCTTTTTCGCAACAACAGCTAAAATCCCCCATCTTCCCGTAACGAAATTCCAAATCTAAATCCCCAATCTTTCTCACTTCCGTCCCCACTGTTGCACTGTTATACTCTGCTATACTGCTACTGTTGTCTCGCTCCCTATTAAGAATCTCCCCCAATTTTCCTACGGACAGGGACGTATATAGAGCGGCACCGCCTAGAATTTTCCTGTTCTAGAAGTTTCCTGATTTCTCTCTACACTTCCGTCTTGGCAGCGCCTTGCTAGAAGCTTCCTACTTCTTTCGACTTTTTATTATATATTTATGCATATAGATTGGTTGTTGGATGATGCTAGAACTTTCTGGGTTTTCTCCCTCTTTTCTTTATTTCTTTTCTAGCTTCTTCCAGATTTCTCCATATATATATATATATATATATATGTACATATATATCTCATATTGCCGCCCCTTTTGTCACGTGCTTCCAGCAGCTTCTTTGAAGCTTAAGTGAATAATATATTTTTATATATTATCTATTATATATTTTTATGTGACATGTATATTATATATTATTATATATATTTTATGATTGCCACATAACATTTATATGTCAAGTACAATGTATATACCATGGTCATATTTATCTCATATACAGGTATATTTTATATTTTACCGTATTAATATTTTATTTCATAAAATATAAATTTATGAAATAATATAAAATCTGCCTTAAAACTGAAACTCGGTATCGTAATTATTTATTTTCACATAATTTCAAAATTAATTACTCGTATCAGTCCACTCATCCATCTCGGCACTCAATTAGCCCAGTTATTTATTTTGGCACTCGGTCGACTGGGTTAATTAATTTCCCGAGCATAAGTCATTCTATATCTGGGGATACTAAATTGGGGATACTAAATTCTGTTACGGCTTACCTTATTTTGCACTATTTCAATTTACTAACGTCATATAACCTACTTTCGTCAGGTCGGGGTGTAGTTTGGGCTTTGTCGGATTTTGGGGGTATTACATGTTCCTTGTGTTTGATGGAATGCTTCATTGAGAATGCATTATTGCATGGTGAAATCAAAGCATATTGGTAATGATGATTCCTTGAAAGCATGGTGTGGGTTAAGCACTTGGTGTTATGCATTATGAGGGTGTAGATCCTATAGTGAAAAACCCAAAATTGGCCATTGCATTAGTGCCTAGTGCCTAGTATCCAACGGGAGCAATCCATGAACGGGTGTTGGTACTCAGAATCTATCAGGAGCGATCCGTAAATGACACATGGGTGCGGCATAGAGTTTGCATGGGTGCGTCACGCACATTGCCATTGCATTGTATAGATGATTTGGAAGGTAGGTATTTATAAATATACACTTGCACATGTCACGCCTTAATTTTGTTCCTTGTATTAGTATTATGTCATACCAGCAATTGCGCTGACCTATTCATGGGATATCATATTACAAATGATGCTACTGGGACTTGAGACTTGATGAAGTCTTGAAGGAAGGAGTGGAAAAGAACTAGGAAGTGTATTTGGCCCTTGGGGCATATTTTGTGATGTAAAGGCTTAAGCACAAAATGACATGTGGAATATATTTATTGAATGTGTCTCACCTGTACATATGTTAAAGGAAATGAATGTATGTTTAATTGAATCCGTTAAATTATCTTTCATTTACTTTTTTTATCTCGTTTCACTCACCCCCGGGTTTGTGAAAATTCGAGAAGTGACAACGTGGTATCAGAGCATCAGTTCAAATACCTAGGGACAGTGGGAGAAGTTTAGACCTTAAGTTATTTAGACTAGTTTGGGTGGAATGTTTTATGCGCACGTGTTGCCTTGGTGTGCACAGGTATGCACTATACTTGATTTCCTGATTGACTAAGAGTACATGATTGTTTGATATAATGGTTAACTAAGATTAGTGATTCATGTCTATGTGATAGACCATATATTTTAATGGGATAGGCCGTATGCCTAGTTATTTGAGATATAGGTTGTGCACTTAGTTATCTATACGATAGGTGTAACACCCCGACCTAACTAATTAATAATTAGTTTGATAATTATTAATTAGAAGCAACATAAAGAATTATTAAGAAAGTTAATCGGGAATCTCTGGATGGTCACGATAGACCGATAAAATAATTAAACGCGTCAAAAATGAGGGTGTAATACCCGAACCTAATTACCTATTAATTAGGTGAAATGATGTCGTTTTAACACTATGAAAACTCGAGTTAGCGAACTATGATGGCCACAAATAAATAATAAATGACACGGGGCCTTTGACATTGAAGCTAACTGAAATATGAGACCCTCAGAAAAAACCGTTTCGTAAAAAGAGCACTGGAAAAGAAAATATAACAGAAATAGCTAAAACGGAATTCTGCGCCAACCAAACAAGGCCCAAGCCTAAATGAGGGGAAAATGCCCAAAAATGAGGCCAAGGGGATTTGAACCCTTAACCAAGTTGGGCAAGATTTTAAGTACCCAAAAAATTACCAAGTTGGCTGCCAACAGCTTTGTGCTTATATATACAACAAAATTATATATGACACTAAATTACCCAAGTCTGCCTCCTGAACTGGCCAATGGCTATGCATGCAACACCTCACCATTACCTCAGCCTATGCACCCTAGTCCATCATCACATCTACCCTAGCGTACTTGAGCACCTCTCCCCCAACCATTTTGCATGCAACCAAATAATTACTTACAAATCAAATAAATAAAAGACACTTGATTCTATATGAGGTGTATGAACATTTGAAGAGAGAAAATCAGAATAATATGTGTGTGCCTTGTGTACGGACAGATCTGCATGTAGAGAGAGAGTGGGTTAGAGAGAGAAACAATGGTGTGTGAGAATTTGCATGTGTGCATGATGTGACCATTGAAGGTGTAACTAGAGGAAAATGGGGAGGAGGTCAAGGTAGCTCTCTGAGGAGCAGAACCGAACCTAAGAGAGGGAGACAACTGATTGAAGGTATAAGACTATCCTTTTAGTTCTCTTTCATATCTCTGTACTGTTTCAATTTATTGAGCCATATATAAGTACATGCATGTATCTACAGTGTTGAAGGTAAGAAATAGGGGGTTAAATAGGACCCTAGATAACTCAAACAGTAGACCGTACACCCTAACTGCCATTGATGACCTCTATTAGAGCAGGTCTGAAACAACCAAGACCAAACCAAGTTTGGTTGGTCAAGCCCTGAACTAGATCTCATGAGGATTCCAAATCTGTTAGAACCATTTCGAATGGTCAAGAGATGGGGAAGAAAACCCCATTTACAATCGCGGCTTGAGAAATGGGTTCCTTGAAATCAAACCCCAATCTCAGTTTTATGAATGAAATATTAATCCCCATGAATATACAGTTACAACAAGCCAAAAAGCATAAACTTTGGTGAAGAAATGGGTGCGTACGACCTAGTTGCAGGTCTTGGCTAAACGAACCCACCATTGCTTCTCGAGCTTACTTCGAGGCTTAAAATGAATGCTAAACCAATCCTTGGGCTTCCAGAAATGATTTGGAACCAAAAGCAGAGGGAATCCGCACTTGAAGATCCACGAAATTGGAGAAAATGAAAACTGGAAATTAAGGTTACTGTTCATCGTCATGAGGAAGACGATGAACAGTACCAGACACGGGTCGGGTCATGGACCGGGTCTCGGGTCGGGCCCTGACCCAACTACAAAAACGGTTTAAGTAAAACTACTCCGTTTCACTAATGATACGTTTTAATTTAAAACCTACTTTGGGGCTGTTTGGACGCATGGATAATAAATTGAAATCAGGTTTGAGGATAGCCCAAACCACGGATAAGAGGGATAGCAAGGTTATCTTATTCCGGTTCTCTGGCTTAGCCTGAACCGGCTGGTTCACCATATACCTAGTCCGGTCTAGGGTTTAATTAAACAAACCTAATGGTTCAAGGGCTAAAATGAAAGGAAGTTGAACCAGTATTTTCCTGAATTACTTTTGGACCCCAACAGTTCTGAACATTTGTATTCTGGCCCAGATTTTTAAAGAATTAATTCTAATGGGTCCCTAAAAAATAATAAAATAATAAAAATAATTTATTTAATTATTTTATTAATAAGATAAAATGACCATTTTACCCTTGGACATTAAATAATTCAGACGAAGTCCAAATTAAATATGTAAATAGTGTATTTTTACTATTTTGGGCATTCCGGACTCAATGATGGAGTCCAATTTGATAAATTAAGTTTCGAAAAATAAAAACACGTAAAAAATAAATGACTATATTGCCCCTAATGATACCCAGCGCCAATTAAACATAAAAGATAGTCCAATTCAACTATGTCGGACATTTTGGACCTAACAGTGAGGTCCGTTTTATGAACTGTGGTCCCGAAAAATTTAGCTATGGCACGTGAAATTACCAAAATACCCCTGAGCATGGTAAATGCAAAGTAGAGGTCGAATAAGGGCCAATCTGATATGATAAATTGTCATTAGCCTAATTATGGAAATTGAGAGGCTAATTAAGACTCCAGAACAGTTGACATATAAATGAGAAATGACCGATGTGTCCCGATGACCAAAAGTAGATACCAAATAAAGTCCAAAGGACTTAAGAATCTATATATAAGATATATGGAACATTTTGAGGACCATGATAGGGTCTAGGAAAAGAATGGTAAAATTATCATTTTGTCCCTAGATTAAATAAGTACTTAACTAATAATGATTTAAGTCCAAAAGACTTATAACTTTATATTTAAGATATGTGGACTATTCTGAGGACCATGACAGGGTCCGGGACAAGAATGGTAGAATTACCATTTTGCCCCTAAGGTTAAATAAGTACTTAACTGATAACGATTTAAGTCCAAAAAACTTAGAACTTTATATTTAAGATATATGGACTATTCTGAGGACCACGACAAGGTCCAGGACAAGAATGGTAGAATTACCATTTTGCCCCTAAGGTTAAATAAGTATTTAACTGATAACGATTTAAGTCCAAAAGACTTAAAACTTTATATTTAAGATATATGGACTATTCTAAGGACCACGACAAGGTCCGGGACAAGAATGGTAGAATTATCATTTTGCCCCTAAGGTTAAATAAGTACTTAACTGACAACGATTGAAGTCTAAATGACTTATATTATAATCCTGGTAACAACTAAGCCTAATTAAAGAATGTAATAGCCACGGATGAAACCCAATGAAAAGGGCAATAGGTTACTAGGCTATCTTAGGTAATCCGATAGACTCCTAAGATGATGAATAAGACATGAATGGATGAATTCTGATTTGTCTATAATTGATGATGATTATTCAGGATATACAAGGATGTGCCTGAGATAATATCTGGAGGTTATCAAATTATCTATGCAAGGAGATAAGCGAACAGTTTGTGAGTAACTTGGAACTTCTGACTTGGTGTATAAGTTACACTGTCTAGATATTGTATCTTCATACATTGTACCGTTTTATATGCTACACTGTTTAAATGCATATACTTAAATACATACCCTTTGTACTGCATTACACATAGCATGATTTTGTTTT
The DNA here is from genome assembly GCA_008638375.1 of Nyssa sinensis. NCBI lineage: Eukaryota > Viridiplantae > Streptophyta > Magnoliopsida > Cornales > Nyssaceae > Nyssa > Nyssa sinensis. The sequence continues at coordinate 35,822,712 of CM018046.1, forward strand.
GCCCTGCTTTTCTGTCCTGTTCGGGTTTGTTCTGTTCTGTTATATGATCCGTTTTGATTCTATTTGTTATGTTGTGTCTTACTCTAGGACCCACTCCAATTTTGAGTGGTATGGCATAAGTAGGCCAGAGCGATACCCAGAGGGTAGAGGCCCCACGAGTAGTCCGCGATGGGCAACTAGGGAAGCTCGAATATACTTGATTATGTGCCTAATTGGCATTATGTTCTATTCTGTTCTGTTCTATTTCACTTAATACTGATATGTTATGTTCTCTGATTTATCTACTTATACCTCTAATTGATATATTGTTTTCGCTTAGTTCTGTCTTGTTCCGTTCCGTTGATGATAAGCCTGTCTCTCTGATTGATATATTGTTTCCGCTCAGTTCTGTCTTGTTCCGTTCCGTTGATGATGAGCCTGTCTCTCTGATTGATATATTGTTTCCGCTCAGTTCTATCTTGTTTCGTTCCGTTGATGATGAGCCTGTCTCTCTGATTAATATATTGTTTCCGCTCAGTTCTGTCTTGTTCCGTTTCATTGATGATAAGCCTGTCTCACCGATTGATATATTGTTTTCGCTCAGTTCTGTCTTGTTCCGTTCCGTTGATGATGAGTCTGTCTCTCTAATTGATATATTATTTTCGCTCAGTTCTGTCTTGTTCCGTTCCATTGATGATAAGCCTGTCTCACTGATTGATATATTATTTTCACTTAGTTCTGTCTTGTTTCGTTCCATTGATGATGAGCCTGTCTCTCTGATTGATATATTGTTTCCGCTCAGTTCTGTCTTGTTCCATTTTGTTGATGATAAGACTGTCTCTTTGATTAACATATTGTTTTCGCTCAGTTCCGTTATGTTCCGTTCCGTTGATGATATGCCTTTGTCTCTGATTGATATATTGTTTCCACTCAGTTCCATTATGTTCCGTTCCGTTAATGATATGCCTTTAACTCTGATTGATATATATTGTTTCTGCTCCGTTTTGTCTTGTTCTATTCCGTTGCTGATATGTCTGTATCTTTGATTTATATATTATTTTCGCTCTATTCCGTTCTGTTCGGCTTTGATTTGTTATGCTCTGTTCGGCTTTGATTTGTTATGCTTTGTTCCGTTCTGTTCGGCTTTGATTTGTTATGTTATGTTCTGTTCTGTTCTGATCTAGTATCTTGTGTTCTGTTTTGATCTATTTGTTCTATTTAGTTCGGTTCTGTTTTATTCTGCTTAAACTGTATTTAAAGTGGATTTATAAAATTGTTATTTCTGAAATGACTAAACTATCCCATGTGCTTTATAAGCAAGAACTGGTTTTGAAACCCATGATAGGGATCCTGTGTTACTCATTGGGCTTATTTAAGCTCACCCCATTATCCTAACATTTTTCAGGACCTATCTCCATTGGATTAGAAGGCACTATGATATGACGTGGATAGGCCGAGTGGCAATCCAAGTAAAGGATCTGACGGCACTGATCTGTGGAGACTTGTATTCTTGTGGATTGAATCTAGTTATTCAGGTGAGTGTTATGATAAGATTAAATTACTGATATTGGGACATGGTTTATCGTAATGGTACTCTAGAGAGATTAGATAGGCTCTGTGTTATATGTCTGATTATAGATGTGCTCTATGGCTAGAGTTATTAGTTGTGTGATTTTAGACTTGCTCTGTGGTACGTACATTTGCAGTATATAATTGAGTTGCATTCCCAAGATAAAAGGTTTTTAAATTTCACTGCTCTAACCCTACATTTGGAATGCAATTCATCGGTAAGTTCAAAAGTTTGCCTTTGGTTGGTCACATTGTCGGTCGGTAAACCGGCAAGGCGGCTAGCTGGCATCACGTCTTCGACATCCGTGTAGGGTGGGGTTCTGGATGTGACAATAGGTTGTATGCCTAGTTATTTATGGGATAGGCTCTGGACCTAGTCATCTACCTGGTCGGTTGTGTTCTCATATATATGTACGTATGCTAGGTTAGTACCCGATATTCATGAGTTATAGTACTATGACTATGATATTTATACAGACTGGATTGATCTCAAGTCTTGCATTACAATTGATGGATGGCGCCCCATCAGCCAGTAACAAAAAGAGTTGTGATCCATGAAGAGTTATTACCTAGCTATAAAAGTAAGGAATAATGAAAGAATTATAAAGCCTTAAATGAACAAATGCCAATGAGGTAGAAAGGCAAAAAAAAAAGGGGGGGCACATAAGACCTTGGAGTGCTAAAAATAAGAATTTAGACTTGTGGAGATTTTTGTGTATGGACTGGATAATGGATACTCGGAGTATTTGTACCTAAAATTTTAGAGATATCCTTGTGTTAAACTCTTTTGTGGAGAGATGTATTATTTTCGGACAACATGCACTTAGGGTTGAGTATTGGTAGGCTAGTTGAACACTAGCATGACTTGAGTATGCATATCTTGTATTGTTTAAATGAATTCCTTCCTTGCGAAAGGCTGTGTTAGAACTCGATGTTAAATTGTTTAGTGTAAACAATGGAGGGAAATGGTTGACGTGAGTTATATAAGTGTTGATTAAGCGAGTATGTCTATAAGATTTGTTAGATTATCAAGTAATGATTGATGATATCTCATCTTAGGAGAATTGTATAGACATGAAGGGTTTGTAAAAGATTGATGTGGATAAACTTAGGTTATGATATAATTGAATTTTGATTTTTGTGTTAGGATGGATATTGATGAGTTCAAGTGATGTGAATCTGAAAGATAAGGTTTGTAATGATTCCTTTATTGAACCAGAATAAGTTATTTTGTGGTGACCTATGGAGGTAACCTAGAGATGAATGCTATTGTCTCACCTAGTTCTATAAGATGATCGATACTAGATGTGATAAGAATAGTGGGTTGATTCAATGAACTTATGAATATAGGCCTTGTGAAAATAATGAGTTGCGTGAATTGGGTCAAATTGAGGTGTGAATTATGAACCTAGTTCTAGCTTAGTTTACAAGATTGATTCCAGAATTATGATTGAATAAAAGGTAAGCACTGATTGTTGTTTTGGAGGAAATTGTATATCGGGTTAAGAGTTGGATGATACGAATTTCTTAAATATGAAATTTGTGTTTAAGATGCAATTGTGTGAATGTACTTTGAGTGAAAATATTGTAGTTGAGGCACGAGAACTTGAGAGCTTGGATTGTTATACGACTTATAAGTGAATGGTGGTTTTCACTTCTCATTTAGAAATACGTGGGTAAAGGTTATGAATGAGTCTGATTAGTTTGGATAAAGTTACAAATGATTGTGTTGTCTGGATCTAGATAATAAATATTGCACTTGGGAGATTTTACTTTATTCGGGGGCTTGTATAATTGCCTTGTTCCACCATCGTATGGTTCACCAGTTGGGATAGTGAGATACTAACGACGATCTGTAGAGATTGCACGACAGAGATAGCTGATTGCATCCTTTCTTTTGACTTCAGTCTAGTTGACATGTCTAGTTTTGATATTACATTGGGGATAGATTGGTTACTTATATTTTAGACGAGTGTAGGCTGCTACAGGGGGAGAGTGATGGTGTGTACTCTTGAGGGAGATAGTTTCCTTGTTTCACAGGGTATCCATAGATCCTTCTAGGGTGAACTTTGTTATGAGTAAGAGAGGTTAGACCTCGACTTAATTGGGTTGGTTTGGATTACATGATTAGGTGAGTGCTTATTGCTTTAGTGTGTGAAATTGTACAATATGTGGTATGCTTGGTTATGGATGAACTGGGACTAGATGCTTATATCTATGCAGTAGACCGAGTGAAATTAAGAGATAGACTATGTGCTTGTTGTCTGTGAGATAGGCTATGAGCTTGGATATCTATAGGGTTGGGTGTATACCTAGTTACCTATACAGCAGGTTGTATGCTTACTTATGTATATGTATATTCTTGGGATAGATCTTATACTTAGGTGCTGATGTGGTAGGCTACGTGTTAACTATTGAATGTTGCTTATTAATTCTATATATGCATGCTAGTTTAGTACCCGTTATAGCACTACAACTATGAATTTTATACAGATTGATTTGGTATTAATGCATGTATAAGAGTATGTTTAAATGTGTTAATATGTATATGTGTTTCGATACATGTGTGTGAGGATTGATGTATTTTCATGATTTAAATTGGTGAAGAGTTTCACAAAAAAAAATATTTTGAGATATTTTTTTGTTACCTTCTCTAATGTTTTGTTTTTCCTTGAACCTTGATATATTGTTTTAGATTTCACGATTGGAATACGTTGACTACATTGCCTACATTCGAATATCCAGTTAACATAAGTATGCTTGAAATGAATAGACTAATCTTTATTAATGCATGACATTTAGTCGCGGTTATATATAGACTAAAGTGGATGATGATGACTTTAGTTTAAGATTTTGTTGTTGGTGTCTTGTGGATGATTATAATACTTAGAGGATACTGGATTATTGGATTACATTGAGGTACAGGGGTATATTGATGCCATAGTGATCAATCACTAGATGATTACGTAGCTGAAGTTGAGGTTAGTTAGATGGTCATTACATGTGTGAGAGACTTTGAGTTATCCTTGTGAGCATTGAGAATTTTCTTTATTATTGTTATTATGTTACGTTATTGAGGTGGGTCATGATACTTGGATGGATTTGGAAAATTGGCATTGATAAGCTAACATGTTTAAGGATTTCATTATGCGTTGTGCCATGTGGAGTGGGCCGTTACAAATGGGATCAGAACCAGACCCTAGTAGAGAACGTGGAGATGTCTGCACACCGCTGCACGCCCGCCCAAGTGGACGAGGTTCCTTTGGGGGGAGAGGGTAATGCGTTCCACATCGCCTGGCGGAGGGAGAGGTGAATGATCCATAGGTAAGGTTGTGCGTCTCCATGTTACGATGTATTTTGTATTGATCTTTCTAAATTTTGTCAAAGAGGTACATTTTAAATTTCAGGATGAAATTTCTTTAAGGGGGGAAGGATGTAAAGACTTGAAAATTGAGAGTAAATTTTTCGTTTTGCCAGTGGAGCACTATTTGAAATACCCTAACTCAAGATAGCACATAGACGAAGGTAGACCGGTTGAGTAGTGTAATACCCGTTGTAACCGAACTATTTTTATGAGTAATATACAGTGACAGGTATGATTATCGAGGCAATTAGTAAAAGTTATAGTCTCAGGGAATTACGAGATAAAGAAAAGCCAAGTATGAACAGACTGAACCGATAAATATAATACCAAAATAAACCCGAACGGTACGGAGAATCATGTACGTAGGCTAGTATATGCCTCGATATATGTGCACAGTGCATTTTAATAAATACGAGAATATATATATGAGATAATATATATATATATATATGTATATATAAATATATAATTATAATTATAAAAATATATATATATGCAAGAATAAACATATATACGGTTATGTATGTAAATGTGTATTATAAAAATATATGTATTTAGTATAAATGTATATATATATATATATAATGAAATTGTATTATATATATACATAAGCATGCAAAAGGCATGCAACTGAAAAAGAAAAAAAAATAGGAAGAAAAAAAATAAAGAAAAGGAAAAGTGGAGCTCTGTGTGTGTGCAGTGTGTGGTGTGTATGTGTAATATAATGTGTATATATATATATATATAATACTAAATATAAGCAAACAAGAAATAAAGAAAGTAGGAAAAGAAAAGAAACCAGAAAACAAAAGAAAAAGTGGAAAAAGAAAAAGTAGAATAGAAAAGTCAAGAAAGTGGGGCTACAGCCGTAGCAATGGAAAAGAGAAAATGAAATAGAGGGAAGGCGCAGTGCAGGTGTAGTGGTTCAGGAGTGGGTACAGCAGGGAAAATACATATTTATATATGCGTGTGTGCTTGTGGCGGTGCAAGGAAACAATTTATATATATATATATAGATATATATGTATGCGTTGTGTAATATGCAGCAGGTGTAGCAGGTGAGGAAGAAAAAGAAAAGAAAAGAGAAATTGGAGCAGTGAGAGGACAAAAGGGTGGTGCAGCGTGGTGTGTGTACAGATATGTGTATATGTGCATTTTAATATATATATATATATATATGACATATTATGGACAGAAAGAGAGAAAAATTGAGAAAGGAAGAGGGGAGGAAGATGGCAGTAGCAGCAGTGGCAAACCGGATGGATATTGGGTTACTGTTGGGTGCCATAGAAGTAGAGCAGTTGTCCAATTGAGGGATTTGGTTTGTTGATTGTTTAAATTAGGTTCTAGAGTGGCGTTACAGCAGGAGATCAATATATATATAGATAGACATCTGCAGGAAATTGAGAAGACAAGAGATGCAAATCGAGGTTCGAGTTGGTATGTACAGTGGTAGCAAGAGGCAGCGGCTGCAACGGGGTTCAGTCCTGGTGATGCCGTGGGGTTAAACCAATGGGCATGGAGGTGGCAGCAAGTGGCAGACCTGGGGGTGTGTGGTCGGGTTCCGTCCCAGCATCTCTGGGATTCAGAATAAATTATTGGAGCATCAAGGTATGAGCCGTTTTAGTTTTTAGCAGATTGGGCGTTCAGTTGGAAGACTTGTGACGAGAGGAAGGATGGTCCGAATGGGAATAAGGATGATGTCTGTAGCCGTGAAATTTATTGCTGTTGTAAATTATGTGTAGCAACTCAATCTGTAAATAAGGGCTTGGTTGGTAGTGCTGCGAAGTTAAACCATGGACATTATGATATTGTAATAAATTGAACCAATGGGCAATGTACATGGTCAAGTTGAAGGGATGAATGCAAGTGTTAAGGCCCTGTTAATTGGTTCTCAATTTGATATTGTCATTGATGCTGACATTAAGAAAGCTATCCAGTTGGAGGCCGGAGCAAGACATGATTGGAGGCTTGTGACACTTGACTACAGCCAGTCAAAGGTTAGATTTAATCATTGTTTAGCTAGTTTAAATTTAAAATAGAGCTTTGTGAAGTTATAATTATGCCCAGAAATTTTGGTTAATTGTAAATTGACCCAAGCAATAAAATAATATTTAATTTAAATAATTTAAAAAGGAAAAATTACGAAAATGGCCCTAAGTCAAAAAGTAGTCAACCGGACCCCGAATAAATTAAAAGAATAGTGAATTTTTATTATTTTGAACATTCCAGACTCAACCATGCAATCCCATTTGCGTAAAGAGGTCTCGAGAAGTAAGAACCTGTAAAAATACAAAATGACCGTTTTGCCCTTTTTAGTACAGATGTTTGAATTGAATTTCGCGAAAGCCTATATTGACTTTGTTCGACGTTCCGGATTCAATGGTAGGGTCTATTCAAGTAAAAGAGATACCAATAGTAAAGAGACATAAAATTTGATGAATAACATAAATTTATGTAACGATATACCGAGACATAATTTGTGATTCTTAGGAACACCGAAAGGAAAAGAGAGGGCGGTTTGACCTTCTAGATAGATACAGTAAAGAGGACTGATTTCTCACCGATTTGTTCGACTGCACAGCAGACACGACTCCCTAGGGTTGAGGAAAACCAATCTAGGTATGATATTTTGCTAAGTAAGGAATATAATTGAGTTTAAGAGTGATTTACATGTTGATTTGATGATTCATTGAGTCGTTTGATGATTTGTTGCTACAATGATGATGTAACTTGTCTATGTGTTAGGATTGTTGTATTTTGGCTTATATTCACGTTGATAAATCTTGTGCTTTGGAATATGTGATTGTTTGATGCATTGGTGCTTTATGAAATTATGTGTTCTTTGTGAATTAGTAGGATTGTGAGAATGTGGCTTGAGCATGTGTTTAGATTGATTATGTATAGCATAAATACATGTGGAGAAGTTTTATGATTCAAACGTTATTGTTGCTTTAAGCATAATGCATTATTTAAAGCATACTCCTTCTGTTTGATGGAATGTGTAATATCCCGACCCGGGATACCGGGTCACATGACACGTATCACGAGAAAAAGAAATTATATATATATAATTAATTAATTATTAAATTAATTAATTAATTATAAGAAATGTATATGTATATATATATATTGAGTAAATGTAGATATATATGTATTAATTAAATGATATGTGCAAATGTTAAAAAGTAAAATGGAAAAAATGTGAAAAGGTGTGTGTGTGTGTCGGCTGGTGTGTGTGTGTGTGTGTGTCTTGTATATATATGTGTATATGTATATATATGTATAAATATCTTGTGAAATTTAATGTAAAGTTGAAGAAAAGAGAAAAGTAGAATTTATGAGATAGGAAGTCTATTGTAGGGCTAGAAATCAGAGAGAGAGAGAGAGAGAGAGAGAATGGAGGAGAGAGAGAGGTCGGCTACTCTTGCTTTAAAAGCCAAAACAAGCAAAGCATGTTGATCTCTCACGAAGAAACCAAAAGAAGAGGAAACTGAGGAAAAGAGAAGAAGGTTCAGAGCAAGAAAGAAGGAGAAAACAGTGTAGAAAAAAAGGTAAACCCATAAACAATTAAAATTCTCTCTCTAGAAGTTTGATTTCATGTGAACTGTTTAGGGTTATTTTCATGCGTATAATGTATTATATGTGTTTAAGACTTGATTGAGCATGAAATTAGGCCATGAAAACGACTCACAAACATGAAATCCAGAGGAACCGCCATGGGAGGACCTTGCTTGAAGCAGGTCTGAACCCATGGCAACTAAACCAAAAATGGTATATCAAGGCTTCAAGAAGAAGCCATGAAGGTTATAGAAACATGTGACCGCGACCTAAAATCTCAAAAAATGACCCTCAAATGTTTAGTTGCAGGTTACGGGTTACACCCCAACCCTTTTAAAACTTAGTTTAAATCGATGTTTAGGAACAAGATATGAATCCCCATGAAGAGGGGATCATAACAAACAAAATCCCATGAAATTTGGTTAAGAAATAAGCATGAACGACCGAAATGACAGTTTGGATTATCCAAACCAAAACCGAACTTATGAAGGGGTTTTAAAGCCTAAAATGAATGCCAATCAATTTGTATATACCTTGGGATAATTTGGGACCAAAACAGTGAAGATGGGCTGAGTAGAAATGCACGAAATAGGAAGAAATGGAAACTGAAATTAGGGTTTCAGTCGTGGTCCAGTGGGGAAGATGACACTGTTCGGGTCGGGTCGGGCTATGGTTCGGATCGGGCCTGGGTTAAATCCGGATCCATCCGGTTATGGGTTATTTAAAACGGAAACGTTTTGTTTAACCTTTAAAACATCAGGGCTGACATCATCATGACGTCAGCATTATGTCATAAACCCACTGAACCGGTTGGTTTACAACCAGACCGGACCGGTTCACTTCCAATTTAACTAAACCCTCTAGTTTTCTGTTTTAATTAAAATGAAATAAACCAATACTTCTGGTTATTACGAACTGACCCCAGAGTTTCTGAGAAACTCTACTATGGCCCAACTGAGGGAAATATTATGCAATAAAGCCCTGAAAAATAATTAAATAATTAAATAATTAATTTAATTATTTAATAAATAAGGTTAAATTACTATTTTGCCCTTGTGGCATAAATAGAGCAAACGAAGTCCAAATTAAACATATGAATAGTGTAATTTTACTATTTTGGACATTCTGAGATCAATGGTAGGGTCCGTTTTATGAGACGGGGCCCAAAAAATAAAAACACGCAAGGGGTAAATGACCAAAATACCTCTTGACCAAAATTAACAAGTTATTAGTGTATTCTTACTATCTTGGACCTTCTGAGTCCAATGGTGAGGTCCCCAACATGAAACGGGGTCCCGAAAAATAAAGACACGTAAAGGGATAAAAAGACCAAAATACCCCTGGTACCCCTAAAGCCGAAATGAGATCAGAAAAGGTCTAAATTGACTTTCCTTGACATCCCGGACTCAATAATGGAGTCCGAATTGCGAAACGAAGTACAGAAAAATATGACACGTAAAATGGTAAATGACCATTTTGTCCTTTTACATATAACAGTCCGAATTAAATGATTGGAAAGCCTAAACCGACTTTCTTCGACACTCCGGACGGTAGAGTCTATTCGACCTAAAGAAATGTCTAAAATAAAAAGACATAAAATTTGATGAATAGCATCTATTAGATGACTATGAACTGAAATGATGCCAAAGTACTAATACTAAGGCAAGTACGAGAAACGAAATGCGCAAAGACACGACACGTAAACATGTCAAATAAATAACTTTAAATTAAAGTTAATGGAACTCCCAGAAGAGTATGATTATAGAAATCTGTTTTCTTGACACGGTAAATTGTGTTTTTAAACAGAGAATTTATTAAACACAAAAATGAGCCAAGAACGAGAAGTTACTCCTATGATGACGAGGGCACAACTAGCAAAGGATCCCAAACAGAAGGTTTTCCGGGAGAAACTAGAAAAACAGCTCCAGCTGATTCAAAATCGCATTCGGATTTCCAAAACGAACGAAGTGTGCTGTGTTAGCCCCTTTATTTACAAGACTATAACTAAGGAGCAACTAGCAGCGAAACAGCTTAAGAAACAGGAGGATACGGAAACGTTGCAAGAATGGCTTCAAAGGTTAAAGAAAGCCAAGGGAAAAGCGCCCAAATAGAGCAGGACTAGAAGTACAAGGTGAGTAACCCTGTGTTTGAATTGGAGATTTAACTCCATGGATTTGAAAAAGTTTTAAGTTCAAAGATGTGAAGTATTTGAAGTTTCAAATTCAGTATTTACATGATTCAGCTTTTAATTGTACTGTTTTATAACTCTATTATGACATGCTCAGTGATTGGTATCTATCATAGTTTTCTTAAAACATATTTCAGCATGTCTAAGTTTTAAATGCCAAATTATGTTAAATATCCTGAATTTGATAGTTACAAGTATTTGAAGTCCTATTGTAGAAATTATACATTTCATGTTTTTAATTATTCATGAAAGTATCTACTGAAGAAGTTGTGTGATAAATGTTTTACAAGATAAATGGTACTAAGTACCACCCTATGTGATGTTGAAATCCTTCGGGGTTCAACAGTAAATGCCCAGTAGCAGGATCTAATCCCCCAGGCAAATGAGATCGGCAGTATTGGCAGTAAAATGGGAGTCTGGTTCGAAACAGATTCCACCTAATTAAAGAGAAAAGATAACAAAGTGATTTTGGAAATGAAAGCAGGTTTTACCCTCATTTTCAAATACATATTGATGTGATTTAAAGTTATATACTTTATCTGATGAAATACGAGTTTTGCTTGGATACCTTAAATGTTTCCAAGTTATTTGAAATGCATATGTTTGAGTTATATACTCTATTTATCGAAGTACGAGTTTTGCTTGAATATCTTAAATGTTTTCAAGCCATTTGAAATGCATATGTTTTGAGTTATATACTTTATTTTACGAAGTACGAGCTTAGCTTGAATACTTTAAATGTTTCAAAGCTATTTATCTGAAATGCATATGTTTTGAGTTATATACTCTATTTATTGAAGTACGAGTTTTGCTTGAACATCTTAAATGTTTCAAGCCATTTGAAATGCATATGTTTTGAGTTATATACTCTATTTTACGAAGTACGAGCTTAGCATGAATACTTCAATTGTTTCAAAGCTATTTATTGAAATGCATATGTTCCGAGTTATACACTCCATTTGACAAGTATAAGTATAGCTTGAATACTTAAAATGTTTCAAAGCTAATTGTTTTAAGAATGCATGTACGTTGTATTCTAAATTGTATAAGCAATTGGCAGTGAATGTTTTACAACTCTTATGTACTAAAAACCACTGCTAATTGAAAACCCCATGACGAACACTGGAATTGCTCACAAGCTTAGATTAGCTTACCCGGACTTTGTTCGGACCCCCCTTTCAGGTGATGCAGCAGACAGGGTCTTAAGGACTACAATGATGGGTCTAGCTGATTTTGGAAGGATATGATTAAATAGTTTCTTTTGAAGAACCCATGAACATTAGTAGTACGTTTTGTATTAATAGACAATGTAAGAATATGTAATAGGCCCTCAGGGCAACCGAATATGTATTGTAGCGATGTATGAAGTCTTTAAGTTTTCTTTATACTCTGAATGTGTAACCATGTATGCTAAGTATGAAACAGCAGTATCGGACGGATGTGCATAATTTAAAAATGAGAAAAGAAAAGAAAAGGTTTTTCACGCTTCCGCAACCATGTGTAGCACATCTATTCGATACCGCTGCAGATGTGAGCCTTGTCTCGGGGCCCTCGGGTCTCGGGGCGGCGATCGCGATCCGGTGATCCGCTTAGGGTGGGTTTCGGGTCGTGACAGAATGCTTCATTGAGATTGCATTATTGCATGGTGAAATCAAAGCATGTTGGCATATGATGATTCCTTGAAAGCATGGTGTGGGTTAAGCACTTGGTATTATGCATTATGAGGGTGTAGATCTTGTAGTGAAAAACCCAAAATTGGCCATTGCATTGGTGCCTAGTATCCAACGGGAGCGATCCGTGAACGGGTGTTGGTACTCAGAATCTATCGGGAGCAATCCGTAAACGAAACATGGGTGTGGCATAGAGTTTGCATGGGTGCGTCACGCACATTGCCATTGCATTTTATGGATGATTTGGAAGGCATGTAGATATAAATGTACACTTGCATATGCCACGCCTTAATTTTGTTCCTTGCATTAGTATTATGTCATACTAGCAGTTGCACTGACCCATTCGTGGGATATCATATTACAAATGATGCTCCTAGGACTTGAGACTTGATGAAGTCTTGAAAAAAGGAGGGGAAAATAACTTGGAAGTGTATTTGGCCCTTGGGGCATATTTTGTGATGTAAGGGCTTAAGCACAAAATGACATGCGGAATATATTTATTGAATGTGCCTCACCTGTACATATGTTGAAGGAAATAAATATATGTTTAATTGAATCCATTAAATTGTCTTTCATTTACTTTTCTTATCTCGTTTCACTCACCCCCTAGGTTTGTGAAAATTCGGGGCATGACATACATATAAAGGCCATCACATGGCCGCCCCCTTTCTTTTACTTCTTTCCCTCTCTTCTCTCTCTCTTCCTCCATTTCTTTACATATATTACAGCACACAACACACATTCACACCTTTTTGGTTTGTGCTGCCGATACTCACACACACTTCTCACATGTTTTTTAACTTTCTTATATATATATATATATATATATATATGTATCATTACATATACCATCACATATACAGACACATATACACCTCAATGTGTGTATTTATTATACATATACCTATGTATATATATAGACACATATATCTGCATTAACTTTATGTATATATTTACTCGTAACTGTGTATGCTTGTACATCGCTTATTTATTCGTAGTATACTCCGACACTCGATCTTTTGTAGTTATATTTGAACTACTATTTCAAATCTCGTAAAGTGTGTCCTATCACCTGATATTTTGGGTCAAGGTGTTACATTCTCCCCTCCTTATTAGAGTTTTGTCTTAAAAACTCGCAAGTTCCCGGTCTTTATAAGTTTTTATTCTCTTTTCCTTCTTCGTTATTTCTATCTATCATTTCCATATGTCTAGTGGTCAAATTTAATGACAAGCATATATATTTTTTATCGCATAAGGTTATATTCATCGACTTCATGTTTCCAAGGTTTAAAATTTTATCATTTTTAATTTCTTGTAATTGTTTTATTGTCCACATTTACTTCTAGTATTCATTTTACTACTTCTATTTAACTACGAGTCCCATACCCCGCCTTCCTATCGAACACGTACTTCTAAACACTTACTTTACTTTAATGCAGGTCCCATACCCCATCTTCAAATCAAATCACGTACTTCTAATATCTAATTTGTGTAATGCAGGGTCCCATACCCCGCCTTCAAATCAAATCACGTACTTCTAATCTCTACTTCATGTAATGCGGGTCCTCTACCCCGCCTTCAAATCAAATCATATACTTTACATATCTACTTCATGTAACGCGTGTCCCATACCCCGCCTTCAAACCAAATCACATACTTCTATATCTTAGGTAGCCTAGATCCTACCTAACTCATAGTTCTGTTTCTAATTCCTCTAGTGTCACTAAGTTTGTTTAAGTCAACCTAGTGCTCTGATACCACTCTAGTCACGACCCGACACCCACCTTGTGCCGATCTTGCATTGCAGCCGCCACCCTTCGGCTCGGGGGCCGTCGGGCAAGGCTCACATAAGCGATGGTATCGGACGGCGGTACAGCCTGTGTTTGCGGAAGCGTGAAAAAAATTTTCTCTTCTTTTTTTATTTTAATTTTCTGCACATTCGCCCGGTATTGCCGCTCTTCAAAACGGTACACATGATTATACATTCAGAGCATAATAAGAAATTAAAGACTTTATAATTAATACATGTTCAGCTGCCCCATGGGGCTTAATACATAACAATTTTACTATCTTCTAATACAAAAGTGACTACTAAAATTTCATAGTGTTTTCCTAAAAAAACTGCTAGTCCTGTAAGTAGTTGCTTATGCGTTTCCTCAACATGGGCAAAGCTCTAATCATCATCATCAAAGTCAGGACTGCTCTTAGTCACCTAAAAGGGGGTCAGATAAAAATTCGGGTAAGCTAATCTAAGCTTGTGAGTAATTCCAGCATTTGTCATGGGTTTTCAATTGGCAGTGGTTAGTATAAGAGATTTTATAAAACAATCACTACCAATTGCTCGTATACTTCAAATACAGAATATATGCATTCTTTAAAACAGGAACTTCGAAACATTTTAAGTATTCAAGCTAAACATGTACTTCTTCAAATAGAGTATATGAACTTCAAAACATGTAGATATGCATAGTAAAATAAGGGTAAAACCTGCTTTCATTTTCACACATATCATCTTATCACTTTCATTAGTAGAATTCGTTTCGAACCAGATTCCAAACTTTACTTCAATGGAGAATATCTCACGCCTGGGGGATAAATCCTGCTACCTAGCATTTCTTCATATCATGATTGAGTTCCAAAGGAACCCAACGTCGCAAATAGTGCTATGCATAGTTTATCTTGCATTACTAGTGGGAACATGAGGTATAAAACATTTACAAGTAGATGCTATTAAAAGCATTAAAATATGGCCTCCCTGTAGTTGCATTTAAATACATTTAACACATAGCTTCTTCAAATAGATGCTTTTCATGAGCATTTAAACTATGACTTCTTCAAATAGGTGCTTTTATGATCATTCAAAACATGAAATTCATGACTTCATGATAGAATCTTCAAATACTTGGAATATGCAAATTCAAAATTTTTTACAAATTTGACATTTTAAACTTAGACATGCTTGTAACATATTTTAGAGAGAAACTATTGTAGAAACCATTCCCTGAGCATGTCACAATAGGGTTTATAAGAATAGAAACATTTAAAAACAGGAATCATGTAATACTGAATTTGATATTCAAATGCTTCAGATATTTTGAACTTAAAACTTCTTCAAATCCATGGAGTTAAATCTTCACTTCAAATACAGGATTACTCACCTCTGTCTTTAGGGTTAGTGCTAATAATGCGCTTTCCCCCTTCTTCTGTAGTTCCTAAGAACAATTCATAAATAGTCTCGTTAACTTCACATTCACTTTAATATCACCTATTGATGCTCTTAACTTATGCTTAGATCGTATTAAATCCTAATTTTTATTTTAGGCGTTATACTTTTAAAGTACACTCTTCTAGTAGCTTTATTAATTCTTAGGGTTGCTTCCATAACTTCTCATATTTACGTGTCATATTTTTCTGTACTTTATTTCATAATTTGGACCTTACCATTGAGTCAAGAACGTCGAAGAAAGTCAATTTAGACCCTCTTGGATTTCTATTTGGCTTTAGGGGTACTTGGGGCAATTTGGTCATTTTACACTTTTAAGTATCTTTATTTTTTGGGGTCCCATCTCACAAAACGAACCTCACCATTGGTTTTAGAATATCCAAAATAGTTAAAATACACTAGTCACATGTTTAATTTGGACATCGGGTCAATTTACCATTATTTAATCAATTAATTTACACATCGCAAGTCACAAGTTATGAAAAACGACGACGATACAATCACATCCCCTAGTCCCATAAACTTTAAAACCCAAGAAACTCACCATGAACTGAATATACTCAGTAAAGAGTTCATTATTGACTTAGTAACCCTAAACACAAACTTCGCCTCTAAGGCTAATGAGCCAAAAGAGAACAGTATAGAGCTAGTCACACTAAAGAACAAAAGTTAGACATTTACACTAAGTGGAGAGAATTCATGCACAAACTGTCATGAAAACATCCCATTTTTTAGTTATGTAGAAGATCACTATGAACGACACTCCAAGTGTTATACTCTTACCAAAGTTAAATGGATTAAGGAAGACAAAACCACAATCCAATCAAGTCATCCACCAATAGGAATAATCATAGTCAACCACTTTAGGTTCAAAAGTAGTTGTTTCGCCATTTAAGCTACCTCGTGTAGATGAAACGTCTAGGAAGATAGTTGAACAAAACAGCTACACTAGCCAATGTTTAATTACGATTGGTACCTAGACAAAATAGAGAAAATAGTTGACAACAAACAGTTACACTCCTTTTTAGCCCTCTTCTTCTATCTAGTTAGAAAAGCCCTTAATCAAGTTACCTAAAGTAAAACTTTCGCACAAACCTCAACCTAAACCCACAATGGCTTTAGCACAAGTTAATGAAATGCTCCAGGATCTAGTCACACCAGTTAAGGAAAAACCCTCTAGTTCCTCCAAAACTGTAGTAACCATTGAAAAAATAGATGCCACATCCAATGCTGATTCATCAACCGATGGTGATGAAGCATTACAAACTCAGTATCAGGAATTAAACCAATTACAAGATCACATTCAAAATCTTACATGTTAACAAATTCCATCATCCTAAAGTTAACCCTACCAGTATAACAAACAACAGGTATAGTCGACCAACCCCTCTTGATCTCCAGCATGAAGAAAGACTATTCCATAGTCAATTTTCAGTTGCTTCTGACCGCTTCTATGAATGGAATATAGATGGCTATTCAGAACAGGAAATCTTAAACAAACTTAGACACATGGCAATGACTGCTAACTTCTACCTTGAGAAGAATAGCAATACCCATAGTGAAGTTAGTAAAACTATTAGTTCTAGGATTTACAGGCAAACTTCTCACTTGGTGGGAAAAACACCTTATAGAAAAAACCCGAGAAACTATAGTTCACGCAATAAAACGAGACCCTGAAGGTAAACTAGTATTTGATGAAACAGTAGGTCAAGGAGTACCAGACGGAGTCAACACACTCATTTACACAATAACCAAACATTTAATAGGAACCCCTAGTCATATAACCGCTAGGATCCATGATTAGTTAAGTAACCTCAAATGCCCAACACTCAGTGATTTTGAATGGTATGTAGACATCTTCTGCTCAAGAGTCATGCTCAGAGATGATAGTGACTCACCATTCTGGAAAGAAAAGTTCATTTATAGCCTTCCTAGCCATTTTGCTTATAAGATTAGAGAAGTCCTTAGTAAAGACACCGGAGTCATAGATTATCCTAGTTTGACATACGGTGATATCATCTTCATAGTTCGCAAAGAAGGCATGTGGATGTGCAT
The DNA here is from genome assembly GCA_008638375.1 of Nyssa sinensis. Taxonomy (NCBI): domain Eukaryota; kingdom Viridiplantae; phylum Streptophyta; class Magnoliopsida; order Cornales; family Nyssaceae; genus Nyssa; species Nyssa sinensis. The sequence continues at coordinate 35,840,321 of CM018046.1, forward strand.
TGACATGAAAATCAGTAACCAAGCCTCTAGGAACAAGAAAAAAGCCAAGTATGAACTTGGTAATTTCTGTAGTCCAGTACGGCTTACCCTTAGTAGCACCATCAAAACGACGATCACGTCATCATCACCATGACAATTACCATAGACACCATAAAACCCATGATAGTCACCACCAAAGTCATTGCCACCATCACAAACATAGGAAAAGCCACGACCAAGGTGAGCATAGTAACAAACAAACACGTAGTTATTATAAAACAAACCATAGGAAGAAAGCTTCTACTAGTAAAAACATAACCCGCAAGGTAACATTGTCACATCCCGCACCCCACCCTACGCGGATGCTGAAGATGTGATGCCAGTTAGCCGCCTTGTCAGTCTCCGACTGACAATGCGACCAACCAAAGGCAATCTTCTGAACCTTACGATGAATTGCATTCCAAATGTAGGGTCAGAACAGCGGAAATTAAAACCTTTTTATCTCGGGAATGCAACTCAACTTTATACCTCATAAGTATGTACCACATAGCAAGTCTATAATCAGACAGCTAATAACTCTAACCACAGAGCACATCTATAACAGATATATATAACACAGAGCATATCCAATTCCTCCAGAGTACCATTACCATGAGCCATGTCCCTACACATCTATTACATATGAATAAAGTCAACTATATCATCACGCTCACCTGAATAGCCAAGATCAATCCATTAGAACCCAAGTCTCCACATATTATTGCCATCAGATCCTCACTTGGGAATGCCTCTCAGTCCACTAGTGACATGTCCTTGTGCTTTCTAATCCAATAGAGATATATCCTGAAAAATGTTAAATAAATGGAATGAGCTTAAACAAGCTCAGTGAGTAACATAGGTTCCTGCCATGGGTTTCAAAACCAGTTCATATATACATGTATGCTCCAAATGCAACTCAAATAGAATAATGTAGCTCAAATAAAACAATGCAGCTCAAACAGATCAGATCAGAACAAAATAGAACAGATCGGATCAAACAGAACAGAACAGAACGGACAAACAGATCAGAACTGAACTGAACTGAACAGAACAGAATACCAATCAATCAAAGGCGAAACACCAAATGCCTGAACCTTCCCCAGCAATGTGGGATGCCGCACAAGATAATCCATCAGTCACCCACCCCACACATGGAGGCCCGTGTCCCCACTAGCACATTTCCGCTTGGGGTCAGTATCAGAGTGGAACAGATCAGATAGGATTGAGTAGATGCTGAGTTCTGGGCGTCCCACAGAGCCAGCTATCCATCTACTGATATACTCAATCCCGTAGTGGGCCCTTAGAACAAGACTCAACATAGCTGAATAGAATCAAACTAGACTCCAAGGACGGGTAACAAAACAATAGACTCGAACAGAATCAACAGGATATATCAGAAGGCAGGATAGAACAGAATCATGACACAAGTAATGCAGTACAACTGGTATGCATGAAAACATATGCATTTAAAATAGTACAGTGCATAAAACAATTCAGCATATAAAGTAGTACAGTGCACAAGTTTAGGTAGTACAGAAAATATACACCAAGTCAGGAGTCCGAGTTACTCACAACTTATGCTTATCTCCATTCACAGATATCTCCCAGATGCGTTAGGTACCTCCATGCATATCCTCAATAACCATCATCCTGAATAATCATCATTAATTACAGACAGATCAGAATTCAACCGTTCATATATTATTCATCACCTTAGGCGTCTATCGAATCGCCTAAGATAGTCTAATGACCTGCTATCTTCTCACTAGGTTTCAACTAAGACTATTATATTCCTTAATTAAGCTTAGTAGCTATCGGAGTTATGATATAAGTCATTTGGACTCTATCGTTATCTATCAAGCACCCATTTAACCTTTATGCGAGGCATTATAACTAGGCACAAAACTAAATTTATCATCATTGACTAGTAACCCCAAAACCATAAAAGATATCACATTTGTTAAGCATCATGGCAAACTGCAATTTAACATTTAATTGACAAATATTAGTACAGGAGCAGATATGGAAAAGAAGTAATTACCTGATGTTGGTACTATCGGATTCGAATTACTACATACATTCCTCATCGTACCAACCATTTTAAATCTAGTTTCATTAGCTTCTTCAGCCTTTTTCCCTCTAGTAGATGATGATCCTGACAAATTCTGCCCCTTTACCATCCCATCCATCAGATATTGAAGAAATTTCCCTTCTTCTAGTTGCTCTTTTAATCTTCTCCAACTTCTCAACACATCAGACTGCATCAATCCTCAATACAGTGTCTCAAATGTGACCTTTTGTGGAGGAAACCCCATCTCTATCATCTCTATAAATACTGGTAGCTCTCTCCGTTGTTGATTGTGAGCCAACTTCTTTATCACCATTACAGCAAGATGAAGACCCATGAGCATTATCCATGCATCTATATCTCAGCTCTAGAGCAGTCCCAAAGCACCAAAATTGCCACATCAAACAATGCCTAAACGGCCATCACCCCTGATTCACTTCAAACTCCACTGCCCACGACACTAACATTATCATTTCCTTAGTTAAAGCACTTGGAATCACATCTACTATCAACAGCCACTTCTCAATGCAAAATCCTCGTTTTCACCACTACAGAACACAATTCGCCCAACAGCTTGCAAGAAAATAACACCCATAGGCCCCCTGTAACTCATCTTCGCTATAGCCAGCATGATTTCCCCTGCTTCAATTCCATCAAATTCCTCAAGCCCCTTTTGTGAGCCTCTGCTGTACAGTAGTTCCCATAATCACCAGACATACATAGCTTCTGAATTGTCTTCATCAGCTGCTCTGACAAGCCAGCCAAATCATCCACGACTCGTGAACTTCCATGTCTACCCATCTAAAGAAGCCATCGGCTGAATGAACAGCACGGCCCACTCGCTCTCTACGCAGTTACAAGCTTACGTTACCGAGCTCGGCTATCAACAGAATTCATAGACAAACCCATTTGCACTTCCGCTTCAAAATCAGTTCCTAATACGCTGCTATCACAACTTCAGTAATAGTAACAATTTCACTCTGTTTACTGTTTGGCTCTCAAAGTCATCTCTATCACTAATAACCATCCAACAATCCACACTCCCAACGTGATTCAGCCCCTTGCACTGCTTCACAAACACACACATAAATACAGACCACCTGCTACACTGCTACACCAACACACACACACGTATATACTTACACATACCCCTGCTGTAGCATCAGTTCCTCTCTCATCCAATCATCTAGCATTAGTTCGGCATCACAATCACCAAACACTTCACCCATATACCTCATAGAACCCATCCACTACAGCCGCAACATCATCATCGCCCTAATAGAGCAGCTCACTCCTCCATATCCCCGTTGCAACCGCTGCCTGCAACAGCCTCCATTTCCTCTGTGTTCTTACCAAATAAAATAACAGTAACAACAGCACTAAAACCACATAAAAATCCCAAATCCAGGTACAACATTGGCTGCTTCAAATCTGAAATTAACATGAACTAGCCTATCAAATTGGAAGGCAGGTGCTGCTGCACTGTTGCTGCCGTACCGCTGTTACTGAAGCTCCTTCTCTGCTACACGCTACCCATATACACTCATTACACGCATACTGCATAACCCTGTTGCACCGTCCCTTGCGGAATTCCCCTAACAATACCGCCTATTGTTTGTTGCTTGTGTGGGGTTTAATTGACAAAAGACAGGTGAAGATTTGGATATGCAGATTGGGTCGTAGAGATTTGGAACCAAAGATTATCCTTCCGAGCTTTATTCGGTATAAATCTATAAACATGGAACGGTCCTAGAAAGTGGGAGAGTTTTCCCTTGGTCGGTGGTAGCTAGAACCTTCCATCCCACTCTTCATTTTTCCTTACTCTCTCTCACGTGTATACCTATATATGATATAATTCTAGCAGCTTCTTTGAAGCTTTAACATATAACATATACTAACATATTTTATATATTATCTATTATATAATTTTATGTGTCATGTATATTATATATATTATTATATCTTTTATCTTTGTCACATAAAATTTATATGTCATATACATGTATATACCATGGCCATATTTATTTCCTATACAGGTATATTTTATATTTTACCGTATTAATATTTTATTTCATAAATAATATAGAATTTGCCTTAAAACTGAAACTCGGTACCGTAATTATTTATTTTCACATAATTTTATAATTAATTATTCGTATCAGTCTCATTTATTTATTGTGATACTCGGTCGACTGGGTTAATTAATTTCCCGAGCATATGTCATTCTATATCTGAGAATACTAAATTCTGTTATGGCTTACTGTATTTTGCATTATTTCAATTTAGTAACGTCACATAACCTACTTTTATCAAGTTGGGGTGTAGTTTGGGCTATGTCGGATTTTGGGGGTATTACAAACATCTACTGATGTTTATTTTAAGTGAGGAAAACCAGGTCATTTCCAGTCAAATTGTAAAGTTAAACAATTAATCAATGCGCTCCAAGGCAACCAGGATCAAAAAAATGAGTTATTTAGGATTTTAGAACTTAGAAACATAGATCGTGAATCCTCTAGTTCTTCATCCTACAGTTCAGACGATAGTGAAAATGAAATTGTACAGTTAAACTAGTCTTCTAACCATAGGTCAAGCCATCAGTCAAATAGTCCTCATGTTAAGTTAGGATGTGCTGACAGTTGCACGCAATTGTTGTAAAATAGTTAATGTTTTAAGTAAACAAGAAGAACTTTTACTATATTTAATTAATAACGTAGAAGACCCTATAGTTAAGTCCTAATATTTGAACCAGCTCAAATCAGCTTTAGTAACAGAAATGGTTAATAAACCTCCAGGTATCCCTCCTAGTCCTCCAGTACAATTCATTAGGATTTTAGATAGATTTACTATCAAATCTAAACCAGTTACCATGTAAGACCTCCAACAGGAAGTAAACCAAACCAAACTAGAAATTGCATAATTAAAACAGTTAGTTCATACACTCAGTAAAAATTTAACAACCCATAGGATCGATCATGATTATTTGGCACAAGAAGTTAATAATCATCCTCCTACTCTTATCCCCATCCAACAACTTACAGATGATGAAGTTGGACCAACCAATAACATCGTTATTTCTCCAGAGTTACCCTCTACCAGTCAAAAAGAGCAAACACAGTTCTTGAAAGCAATCAATAAGATTAATTTCTAGAAGTGGAGATGCCCATTCAAGATCATAGTTTGCAACGAGTTTGAAATTGAGATAATAGCTCTCATTGACTCTAGCGTAGATCTTAACAACATCCAAGAAGGGATCATCCCTACTAAGTTCTTCGAGAAAACCCGTGAACGTTTAAAGTCTGCTAACAGCAGTTCAATGCAGATACAGTACAAATTATCTAACGCATACGTGTGTCAGGATAAAGTTTGTTTTAAAACCCCTTTCTTCTTAATTAAAAACATGTTTGATAGAGTTATCTTAGGTAACCCGTTTATGTATCCTTTCACCACAGACAGTAAGGTATAACCATTAAACCACTAAGGCAAACAGTTAAATTTAAGTTCATTAGAAATCCATAGTCTAGAGAAATCAATTCTCTATAGGATCTTTCTATCAGTCGTTCAGTTAACCTTCTTTCCAAGAAAAAGTCCCATGTTGACTTTCTCTTAGAAGAAATCCAGTTTAAACGAGTTGAACAACAATTACTTAACCCAACACTTCAACAACGAATTAATCAATTTGAGTCACTACTCATACAAGAAGTATGTTCTGAGTTACCTACAGCATTTTGGCATAGGAAACAGCACATAGTCCATCTTCCTTATGTCAAAGACTTTAGTGAACGTAACATCCCTACCAAAGCCAGACCAATCCAAATGAGTCAAGCTCTAATCGAATTATGTCAGGAAGAAATCAAGGGATTACTCAATAAACAAATAATTCAACCTTCTAAGTCACCATGGTCATGCTCTGCTTTTTATGTTAATAAAAATGCAGAAATAGAACATGGTGTTCCCTGTCTAGTTATCAATTACAAACCATTAAATAAACTCTTAGAATGGATTAGGTATCCTATTCCAAACAAAAGAGACTTAGTTAATCATCTACACAAAGCAGTTATTTTTAGTAAATTTGATATGAAAAGTGGATTTTGGCAAATCCAAATCCATGAGTTAGATCAATACAAGACAGTCTTCACAACCCCCTTTGGTCATTACGAATGGAATGTGATGCCCTTTGATTAAAGAATGGTCCTAGTGAATTCCAGAATGTCATGAACGACATTTTCAATCGTTTCTCTAGTCATATCATAGTTTATATAAATGATGTCCTCATCTAGTCTGAGTCAATTGATCAACATTGGAAACATTTGTATTCGTTTCTTAATGTTATCAAACGTAATGGTTTAGTCCTTTCAGCATCTAAACTCAAGTTATTTCAAACTTTAATTCGATTCTTAGGATTTGATATCATTTACGGTCAAATCAAACCCATTCGACGATCAATACAGTTCACTGATCGGTTCCCTGATCAGATCTTAGACAAAACTCAGTTACAATAATTCTTAGGTTCACTGAACTACATTTCAGACTTCTATCCCAATCTGAGATCCCAATGTAAACCTTTATTTGATCATCTTCGTTGTAATCCGCCTCCATGGACACTTGATCATACAGCTATTGTCCAACAAGTTAAGCAATATGTCAAGACTCTTCCCTGTCTTGGCATCCCTTCCCTTTCTGCTTTTAAAATAGTTCAAACAGATGCCTCTCACATTGATTATGATGGTTTTCTTAGTCAAAAGTTAAGTCTTGATTCCCCCGAACAGATAATCTGCTATCACTCTGGAATCCTGGAATCCCACTCAATTAAATTATAGTACTATTAAAAAAGAAATTTTATCTCTTGTTTTATGCATCAATAAATTTCAAAGTGATTTATTAAACCAAAAGTTTTTAGTTAAAATTGATTATAAAAGTGCAAAACACATTTTAGAAAAAGATGTTAAAAACATTGCTTCTAAACATATTTTTGCATGATGACAAGCCATTCTTTCAGTTTTTGATTTTGACATCTAGTACATACCTGGTGAGGCTAACAGTCTCCCTGATTTTCTTACTCGTGAATTTTTGCAGCCCAAAATGAGTGGGAGGAAAGACAAGCAACAGTTACAACAATCAACTCCCTCCACTAGGAGAACCATATCAGTCACCCCATGTGTCTTGGTCCCTCAAGCCCTAGCACCTTTTCCATAATTATCTCCACTAGTACCCCAGACCAACCGGTTCTCTATTCTTAGACACCCCCTTCGTCCCTAACTACAGTCTTCCAAGTCTCCCCAATTATAGTTCAGCATTAACCAGTCTCCTCCTTAATCCATATACAATTACTAATCCATTCGATCCCTTAAAAGATCAACGGATTATCCCAACCAATCGGCCAACAGTCAGAACCCCTATAACTCCCTACTTCAAGAAATCATAATCAGTCAATATATTTTTTATTGAACCCCACAAAACCCGGATCCAAGACCCGTGGATTCTAGCTACTAGTTATTTTTCCCCTGGTTGGCATTTCATCCCAAATATCCTTCTAAATCAGTTAAATGGTACAAAGCCATCCTTAACCACTCTAGCTCAGTCAGGTTCGAAGATATTCCTAGTAAGCAGGATCCTAATAAAATCCTATATCAAAAGTTCATCATAGTTAACTTTATTTCCGAGAAACATTGGGGATCTCACGCTTCCCAGCTCCGAGTCATTCCTAACTCTCCAGTTCAATATTCATATTATGATTATAGTCAAGCATTTGCCCGAGCTTTCTACCTTCAGAATGAGTTCAACGATCACTCGTGGTTTCTCATGTTTGATCAAAAGTTCAAAAGTCAAATTCCAACATGGTTCAACGAATGGTGGAACAAATTCGGACTTGTTCTCGAAGTTCTCCTATCTCTACTCCAATCAACCATGCAGTACTTTTCCACAGTCTATCCAACAAACCAGCATACTGTTCAGCTCCCAGTTATCTTACTCATGGCCAGCAAGTATAAAATACCATGGATCATGAAATGGAGTTATGCTATTAATCATAATACTGTAATAAGGGGATTCTTAGTAAAATGGTAGGATAAACTTAACCATGAAAGGTTTATCACATTTATTGACAAAAAATATCCCGAAAAAGCTCAACCTAGTACACATAGAACTTGGTCTTCCATCTCTAGTATTAACCAAGCCCTATTACAAGGAAAGTCCACAAAAGAGCTCAAAGAGTTAGCCCGACAGTTAATGATTCACATAACTCAGCCAGGAGAAGACAGTCCCTAACCACGTCTCAGATGCACAGTCCAACCATCCATACCATCCTGTTGAGGACTGTTACAGCCAGGACCCTTATGAGGAATTTTTATGATCTAAACAAGGATTAAAACATCCAAAAGACAGTTAGCCAACATGACAAAATAACTTTCAAAAGTTACTATTCATGAATAGTAAAAAGATGTGAACAGTAACCCCAGACCAGATAAGTTACTATTCATGAATATTAACCCACACCAGAAAAGTTGTCAGAATGCGGCCAAAATCAGACTACTTTCACCTCAGTTAAAGATAATTCACTTCCGGGATTCTCGTCGTAAATCTCATGACCAGTACAACATCCGAGGTGCTCCAACTCCTATAAGAAGGCAACTCCTCCTCAGTTATCATCAGGCTTCATTTTAGTTCACTTGAGAGAATTTCTTTAAAAAGATAAGATATTTGTAAAACATTTCTCTTAAGAAATCTATCATGTATTCAGTTTTCATTTCTCTTTCAGTTAATCAGGCTTCAAGCCTTAGTTAAAGTGTAAGTATTTATTTTAAAGTTAAATACAATTCTGTTTTCAGTTTTATATCTTGTGCATTATTTCCCTTCCCCTTATAGACGATTATACCGCATTCCCTTGCACATGCATAGTTATTTTTAATTTCCTTATTGCTTCCGCCCCCACTGGCTCAGTCTCAGTCCATAATGTTCACATGTGTGAAGCTGGCACAGTGGCCACATGCTTAGGGTTAGGTCTCTGACATGCGTAGGTTAGGGGTTCAAAACTTGGGGAGTTGCGGCTCCCCTTTTATTTTCAAATTTTCTGATTACCAAAAAGTGGACAAGAAGCTAAACAGGGATAAGATATCCCAGGTCTGGACAAGGGTATTAAATCAAAGCTTGTCCCTACTGCCAAACACCCTATTTCTATTTTAAATTAAAACCTAAAATGACACAGTTTTGAATTTACCCTATCTGCGCCTGGGCGGGTTTCGACCTGAACCCGAAACTAACTCGAGACTCAAACCATCTACTGTTCATCTTTCCCACTTCTCCAGCGAAGGTTCCAGTGGCCTTCTTCGGCGCTGGTGACCGTCCCCGGTCACTTTTCGATGCAAACTCAATGTGGTTTGATTCTATTTTTGCATGGGGATTCCATATCTATCATCAAAATTCAGTTTCACCACACCGTCGTCGTCGAAATAAAGAAACTCAGTGGGTCTCCGACGAGACCCACTTTTTCGGCGAGCTTGTATTTTTTCCTATTTCGAAGGTTTCTACTAATTGTTTTTGTTCTAAATTTTTACCATAAGTTCTTGGAAGTGTGGGGAACACTTTCCTGATCCTAAAAGCAAGTAAATTGATCAAAATGCCCACTAACCCGAATTATCTAACCTTACCTATAACTCAGTGTTTTTCTATGGTCCTTTGACCATTTTTACTACTTCAAGTTGCAGCACACTTTACTTTATATGCTCTTTTGAGCCATGTACTTAGTTACAAGTTTTATTCAAGCTAAAACAAAAACTCAGTTTTATAATATTTCGAGTTTTGAGTTCTAGGGTTCCTTCCAAGCTTAATAATGTAATTTTCTTTCAATTTTCATTCTTTTTCAATATCACATGCATGCATGCCATTAGAATTCACTATTGGTTTTAAAAGAGAAAATTGAGGAGAGAGAAAAACTTTCTTTTACCTCCAATGGCAACCTCTCTCCCTTCTTCTTGCTTGATTTAAGTCTTCTAGGCTTCCTAATGCTTGAACAATGCTTGCATGCAAGCTTTTTCCTCCTCTTCCTCTCTTCTTCTTTCACTATTCCTCTCTCTTTCTCTCTCTAGCCGTACACACACATGCACATACACACTTCTGATATGCACAACACATATATATATATATACATATATATATATATATATATTATGAGATATATAGCACAAAAGTGCTTGTAGCCCAGTTGGTTTATTTTTTGGGTATAAAATTCTTTCTTAATTTTTGGTCTTGGGTTCATGACCTTGGGCTGGCATTTTTTAGCCTATTTCCCATCTTTTTCCTTCTTATGCCTTGTTTAACATTTTTGTATATTTTATCCCATCTTTTCATTTTGCTTTTTATTTTTATTTTTTCTTCTTTTGCACTTGTATTCTCATTTATTTCCTTCACGTGTCGACTTTATAAATCGAAGTCTTCTTGTTGCATAGCTTTTGTTTTTCTTGGTCTAGTTTTCTTAACTACCATTTTGCTTCTTAAAGTCACTAATATTAATTTAGTGACATAATTTTCAATAACCAATTCAGGGCGTTATAATATCTGTACATATCTCAACTTAAATCTTTGTTTTCTTAATATTCTTAGTCTCTTCTAGACTTTGGTAAGACTATTCATCACATGTATTGGCTAATCTATGAGACAAAACTATCATTGAGTTGTAATGATTACCAAGTTAGTAAGTGTAGAGTCCTTAAGCCTTGTGATCTATGAAGAACACGTCGGGTTTCAGTTAAAGGCTATCTTATTTTCGCATGACTCGCACATACTCATATGACGCAACATTGGTAAGCATTTGGTAAGTTTGGATTGGACATATCTCACACACACACTCTCATGCATTATGATTAAATTACTATTTTTATAAGTGAAAGTGGATGGTGTAATGGTTACCATATGTCATTAACCTAAAACTAGAATTCTTAGGGTTTCATAATATTCGTTCGAACGAAGTATGGGTTCATTCGCATGAATATTTTAGTGAACTTGTCAAAAATAAATATTAACAAAATATTCATTTGATTGCGAATGATCCAACGAAAATTCTAGTAGCTTTTATATCAAATTCGTTCAATAATTCATTCAAACGAATTGAGGTTCGAGCGAATGAACACCCAATTCGTGGGAACGAATGTCGCACATATTACTTTCCTAATAGGATTCAAACAATGCAATTTTCTTTCCAAAACCTATCCTATATAAGGATTTGATCCCTAGTCCTCGTTAGGTATTTTGGCTGCTATCAAATAGGTTTTCTAAAAGTATTTTTTTTCATATGTATATTGCACACATAGATCAAATCCTTGAAGAAAGAACCTGAATTCCATCTTCTACATTGTTCATGAAGTACAAGCTTGTGGATTTCAAGTTTGTACAATCGGCAGAGTTTGAGATTGCGTGGAGTTCACAATTGTGCTTGGATTGTCGTCCGTGGAGTTTGAAGCGACAGATACACTTGAAAGGTACTTGTGGATTCAAGTTTGTGAAGATTCAGATTATCAACAAAGCTTGAGGGACTAAGACTGGGTTGTAAAGAGTCTGTAATCATTGAACCTATTATAATGGTTTCACATCTAGGTCAGCACCCCAAGGTTTTTCAAAGCAGATTCAGTTGATCTGTGGCAGTTTTCTCGTCAACAAATTCAGTGCACTGTCTCTATCTTTTTACTATTGCTTTATTTATTATTGCTATCGTTTATTATTGTGTGTCACTAAATTTGATTACACCCACTAGCAAGTGAATTTTAACATAATCAACCAAAGGAATTTTTATTTGCTATTGAGACCTATTCAACCCCCCTCTAGGTTAAATTCTTTACATCTAGACATAAAGTGGGCCCCTTAAAGTGGTATTAGAGCTTAATCTTAGGTATTAGATTGATCTTATATTTGTCTAGATGGATAATCATGAAAGAGGTTCTATATCTCATCCTCCATTGTTTGATGGTACTAATTATGCATATTAGGAAAGCTAGGATGAAGGCATTTCTTAGATCTATTGATGAACGTGTCTGGTTGACTGTTGTTAGTGGTTAGATCCACCCCACCACTGTAGCTACCGTTGAAAAACTAGTTGAACTCAAACCAAAAATTGAATGGAATGAATTAGAACTTAGATTAAGTGGTTACAATACTAAAGGGTTGAATGCAATTTTTAATGTTGTTAGTGCGAATGAGTTTAGGCATATTATGACATATGAGACATCTAAGGATGCCTGAGAAATCCTACAGATTACCTATGAAGGTACTACTATTGTTAAGAGGTCCAAACTTCAAATGTTAACCTCTAAGTTTGAATCACTTAGAATGGATGAGTATCTTTTGATGATTTGTATGCAAAACTGAGTGATGTTGTCAATTCTTCTTTTAATCTTGAAAAAAGAATTGAGGATCAAAAAATTGTGTGCAATTTGATGAGACCTCTACTTGAGCGATTTCAATCAAAAGTCACTACCATAGAAGAAAGTAAAAATGTTGACTCCATGAGAGTTGATGAGTAGGTTCACTTCAGACCTATGAATTGAATTGTAAAAACAATAGGAGACCAAAAGGCATAGGCTTGAAATCAATTCAAAAAAAATCTGAAGAGGAACTAAGACACTGAGTCTACACTCTTAATGATGATAATCTAGCCCTATTTGTCAAAAGATTCAATAGATTTCTTAAAGGTGGGGAAAATAGTTCATCCAATCAAGGAAACTCTTCTAAAAATCCAAATTCAATCTCAAACAACTTAAGAGGCAAATCAACCTCTAATAGTGATAGGAGAAAAACCTCAAATCAATCATCTAGTCCATCTCCCATAGAATGCTATGATTTTCATAAGTATGGTCACATCGCTACAAATTATATTAAAAAAATAGAAGTAAGGGGAACAGTAATTCTAGGGCTATGACCTCAACCTTGACCGATGATGATAATGAAAAGGATGAGGAAAGTAAAGGTAATGATTAGGGAGAAGAAAAACAACAATTTTTAGCCTTCACTGTCACCACCAATATTCCTAAAATTTCTCTTACCCGTGATGTTAGTGAAAAAGATCTTAATAGTGAAGATTCCTCGAAGAGAGAAAGTAACTGTGAAATCGATCATAATATACATGCAGCTTTTATCAATTGTATGAAGTGTCACTTAAACTCAAGAAAGTAAATCTCAAACTTGTGGCCAAATTAAAACTGGCTAAAAAAGGGAAGAGTGTTAATATTGAATATGAAAGTCTTATTAGCCAGTTCAAGGCTAATTGAGCTACTCTTCTTGAGAGGTTGAAAAAAGTTGAGATTGAAATAAATTCCTTAGGTTTGGAGATTGATAGTTTGAAGAATAAGCTTATCTCTAATGCGTTTGAAAAGACTGATCTCCAAGGTCGAATTCATAATCATGAAGTCGAACTTAAAAAAGCTAAGGATATAAAAGTTACTCTTGAAGAAAGATGTAATAAATTAGGGAAAATGTTGAATATTTTCACCTTAAAAAATAATAAGGTTGGTCTACAATATCTATTCATGATTATAAAAAAAAAAAACCATTGTGACCAATAAATCTCAAAAGACACCTCTAATGCGAGTTAAGTTTGTGTCTCCTGCTCAAAAACCTCAGGTTGTGTCTTAACCAAATGCATGGTATTGTAGTTATTATAAGAAAGAAAGACACACAAAGCAATATTGTAAAGAAGCTAAAAGAGTCAAATATCACCAAAACTCTAGTATGCCAAAATCCGTGTTGTCAAACATGAAGCAACAATTAAACACCTTAGTTCAGAAATCTCAGAGTTTAGCTCAAAGAGTCAATAATGTGACTAATTTTTCTAGATCATCATACAACTCTAAGATTAGAACTAATGATAACAAAAGTCATCCTAGAAAGTTCAGGCAAGCCTGGGTTAGGAAGATAGGTTGAATTATCTTGTTATTCACACTGCTTTGAGTACTCAAAATATCACTTAATGGTACTTTTGATAGTGGGTGTTCAAGGCACATGATTGGAGACATGTCCTTATTTTCTCAATTAGAGAAGTATAATGGTGGGGCTATCACTTTTAGTGATGCTAGTAAATCTAGTGTGTTGGGAAAGGTTTCAATTCTTCTTGAAAGGACTTCCTAAACTAGAAAATGTTCTTTATGTTGATGGTCTAAAAGCCAACTTAATCAGCATAAGTCAGTTATGTGATAATAGTCTTGTAGTCCACTTCTCTAAAAGGAGTGTAGAGTTTTTGACACAACAGGTAGGTGTGTCTTGCAATGGATTAGGACAATTGATAATTGCTATGGAATAATACCAAATCCCATTGTCATATGTAATAGTGCTAAGGTTGAAAGCTACAATTTGTGGCATGAGAGACTAAGTCATTTGAACACTAAAGATATGAAGATTCTATCAAATAAAAACCTAATCCGTCGACTACCAAAACTAGGTAAGACATCTACAAGTGTATGTGGTACGTGTTAAAAAGCTAAGCAAACTAGAGTATCATATAAAAATTCTTCCTCTTTATCAACCTCTAAGCCATTAGAACTAATCTATATCGACTTGATGGATCCTAGTAGAACTAAGAGTCTTAGTGGTAGGAAATATATCCTAGTTATGGTAGATGATTTCTCTCAATACTCCTTTATAGATTTCCTTAGAGAAAAGTCTGATGTGTTTAATTTTGTCATTAGGATTAGTCAGAGAATCCAAAATGAGAAAGGTTACACAATTGTGAGGGTAAGAAGCGATCATGGTATTGAATTTAAAAAATTTGTTGTCACTAATTATTGTGATTACCTAAGCATAAAACATAAGTTTTCAACTCCCAAGACGCCTCAACAGAAATGGGTGGTTGAGAGAAAAAATAGAGTCATTCAAGAAATGGCAAGAGCCATGCTCTATGGGAAGATTGTCCCTAGAAAGTTTTGGGTTGAAGCTATTAGTACAGCTTGTCACACAATCAATAGGGTTTATCCTCGATCAGGTTCAAATCAAACTCCGTACGAGTTTTGGACCGGTAAGAAATCTAGCCTTAAGTATTTCAAAGTCTTTGGTAGTCATTTCTATATTCTACGAGATAGAGAAAACTTAGAAAAATTTGATCAAAGAAGTGATGATGATATCTTCTTAGGTTATTCTACCAATAGTAGAGCTTATGGAGTTTATAATCTCAGAAGTCTCACTGTTATGGAGTCAATCAATATTGTAATTGATGACTTTGAAAAAGTATATACCTTAGGAAACATTAATGACCCAATCATCCTTGATGAACCCATTTTAAATAATAAGGATAAAGGGTTAAAAGATGGAGATGATACTATATACTCAAGTGAGAAAAATGTTCCAACTTGGGTTGAAAGAGCTTATGTTCCCTCTAACATAATAGGAAATCCTAAAAGTGGGGTCAAGATAAGAGCTCAAATTGAGAGTGAATTGAGTTTTTATTGCTTTACTTCTCAAATAGAACCCAAGAATGTGAAAGAAGCTCTTCTCCATGATGATTGGATTCTTGATATGTAAGAATAGATACTTTAATTCAAAAAACTTGATGTTTGGGAATTGATCTCAAGACTTAGAGACAGTAATGTCATTGGCACCAAGTAGATTGTTAAAAATAAGTTAGATGAACATGGTGTCATTGTTAGAAACAAGGCTAGGTTGGTTGCTCAAGGTTATACCTAGGTTAAAGGGATGGACTTTGATGAGACTTTTGCTCTAGTTGCTAGACTAGAAAGGATAATATTACTTCTAACCATGGCATTTCATTTGAAATTCAAGCTTTATCAAATAGATGTTAATAGTGTCTTTTTACATGGTATTCTTAAGGAGGAAGTCTATGTGGAACAACCCAAGGGGTTTGAGGATCCACAATGTCCTAGTCATGTTTATTGTCTTAAAAAATCCTTATATGGTTTAAAGCAAGCTCCTAAAGTTTGGTATAAGAGACTATTTTCACATCTCATTGAGAAATATTTCTTAAGCGGAGGAGTGGATAAGACTATGTTTGTGAGGATGGATGGAAAGGATTTTGTGATAGCACAAGTCTATGTTGATGACATAGTTTTTGGTTCCACTAGCACTAAACATACTCACGAGTTTGCTGAAGAGATGAAAGTAGGTTTTGAAATAAGTATGGTTGGTAAGTTGAACTTTTTCTTAGGACTCCAAGTTAAACAGATGAGAGATGAAATTTTTATTTCTCAATCAAAATATACCAAGGAGGTAGTTAAGAAATTTGGTTTAGACAATGCTAAGCATGTAAGAACTCCTATGAGTACTAGTACAAAGCTTAGTAGTGACACAATAAGGAAAGATGTAGATCCCACACTGTATAGAAGTATGATAGGTAGTTTACTTTATCTCACTTCTAGTAGACCTAATATTGCCTTTAGTGTTGGGGTTTGTGCACGATTTAAGTCTAAACCTAAAGAGTCACATTTGATTGCCTTAAAACGGGTTGTTAGATATGTTAATGCAACTTTAGAATATGGCATTTGGTATTTCATTGATACTAGTGCTACTTTAGCTGCATATTCTGATTCAGATTGGGACAAAAATGTTGATGATCGGAAGAGTACTTCTGATAGTTGTTTTTACTTGGGAAATTCTCTAGTATCTTGGCATTGTAACAAACATAATTCAATTTCTCTCTCCACAATTGGGACAGAGTATATTGTTGTAGGTAGTCATTGTGCTCAGCATTTGTGGATAAAGCAAATGTTAAAGGATTATGGGATAATAGTTGATACTATGATAGTATATTGCGATAACTCGAGTGCAATTAATATCTTTAAAAATCATGTTCAACATTCTAGGACTAAGCATATAAACATTAGACATCACTTCATAAGAGAACTTGTTAAAGATAATGTCATATCTTTGAATTATGTCCTATCTGACCTTCAACTTGCTAATATTTTCACAAAACCTCTAAATAGTCTTAGGTTTGAGAACTTTTGAAAATCTATTGGTATTTGTTCTATCAATTGAGGGTTCATCTCTTTTCTTAGTTTAGTTTTTTAGTTTTTTTTTAAAAAAAAAAATGAGATTTCTACTTTGATGACAATGAGACCTTGATATATGATCTTCATATTTCTAGTTGTACATGCATCGTCATAAGTATTTGAATGCATTCAATTTCTTTAATTTTTGTTGCTCTCTTTCACTCGTACACATGCACTCTTATCCTATGAGATTAACTTTCTTGAGACAATGGATTATAACAATCTTTTGTGTATCTTTTAATAAATCCATGACTAAAAGAAAGTTTTTCAATGACTATGATGTAAATACTTAAGTTTCAGCACCAATGTGCAAGAAGAAAAAAAAAAAAGGGTCTCCTCTATATTTGACAGGGAAAGGGCTACTTGTCATGACCAACCCACCTTGTGCAGATCAAGGGTCGCGACCGGGGGCGCGGCACACGAGTCGTCCCCTGCTGTTCAGAAACTGATTAAGGATCATTAATACATGCCATCACATTAGTTAATTAAGTACCATCATTATAATATGATTCTACAGGCCATGATAAAAGTAAAAGTTTAATTACAGATCCTTAAACAAAAAGCCATACTTAGGACGTGGACTCATGGGAGAGAAAAGACTACATTACACTTAGTCTAATTACAAATTACATCAAAAGTGTCCACCATTACTTGCAAAGGATGGGTCTATAAGCAAAATACGGTGCCTACTCACGGTGAACGCTCTACAGTCCTTCTGCAGTGTCCTTCCCTAAAAAAAAAATGATATGTTTCTAGAGTGAGCTAACTTAGCTCAGTAAGTAAATCCCCTCGCTCTGCTATGGGTCAGGCTTAGTTTAAATAGAAGAATACAAACAAATGGCAAGCAAATGGTGTAACAAATAGCCAGTCACCAAGAGAACGAATCATTAAGAATGACTTGTGGGTCCAAAAAGGCACGTCCCAAAGCAGTTCCAAAAAGGCAATGTAAGCAGTTTGGTAAGTCAATAATAGGGATTTAGCAAGTACAACAATCAGCTGCCACAAATCACAAGATATCAAATTGAGTCTAAGGAAAGGCTTATAAAGCGTATCAACAATCAAAGAGTGCATCATCAGATTATGTTCAAAGGTAAGATATATGATACTAACAAAATAGATGCTATCAACAAATAGAGCCCGGCTATCCCCAAAAACACTCATTCAGGTTTACCCCTTTCGGGCTCTTGAATAACACTAAGAGCTCTTATCAAATATCATGTCCTCCATGGACTAAATGTTGGGTATCATTCTCAATCACCGACCCGTAGGTCCAAATCAGCATCTATAGAATCAGGATGGGCATTGTGGTAGACACAACTCCTGACACTCAAAATAATTTCATAATCAGCAGAATTCCACAAGGAATGTACATATACGTGGAATATCAAATTCTCAATAGTGAGAAACATAGCAATTTTTTAATATCCAAATTAAAGGTATAGAAATATACAAGCAATCACATCAAGATATTAGCAAATGAAATCTCAACATATCCATATGGCAGTACAAATGTCAAATGGTGGAATCAAGTAACTGTCATGTATGCATAAGAGTACAAATTGGCAGCATCTAGAAAATTATAACTATGACATGGCTAAGGAATACCAAATATTAGAGTTCGGGTTTACTTACCTCAAAAATGGTTCATCCTCCCTTCAAGAGGAATCAGACCTCCTTTTCATTTCCTTTTGATGATCCTATAAATCAGGAAATATTATTTAATTCAATATTGTTCATGGACTTAGTCAAATTTTATTAATGGATCTATGGTCTCTCAATCTTATGGGTCCTAGTTGACTCTTTTACCCTATCTTAGTACAAATTTTTTAATTAAAAAACTTATTTTCTTGTTTTGAAGTTGTTTCTTGGTCTTAATCCATTCTAACATTTTTTTAAGACCTTTAGATAGCATTTTTTCCTTTCGAATCTTAGTGATCAGACGGTTTTCTCCGATTTGTGCTTTTCTGGCCACCCCTAAAAACTCACTAGTTTCTCCCTCATTTCTCCACCAAAATGACTCATTTTTGAACCATTGTGATCCATGGTTCGAGGGCTACAACTACATGGCTTCAAAATGAAGTCGTTTGTTCATTTTTTGAGGTGGCCAAATATTTTTCAAACCTGCAACTTGCTATAAAATGCTCATTTTTTAGCCAAATGACCCAATTCTTTTTGCAGTCATGCCCCCTTTTTATTCTAATTTTGATCCCCGTTCACAAAATAGAGTTTGGTTTCGGTTTATTTTAGACTTGGTTTCTAAGGTCATCAATGGCGGGTCTGTAACACCCCGACCTTGATTAATTAATAATTAGTTTGCTAATTATTAATTAGAACCGACATAAAGAGTAATTAAGAAAGTTAATCGGGAATCTCTCGACGGTCACGATAGACCAATAAAATAACTAAACACGTCAAGAGATGAAGGGTGTAATACCTGAGCCTAATTACCAATTAATTAGGTGAAATGATGTCATCTTAACACTGTAAAAACTCAAATTAGCAAACTACTGACGGCCACAAAGAAATAATAACTGACACGGGGCCTTTGACATTGAAGCAAACCTGAGATAGGAAACGACTAGAAGAAACTGTTTCGTAAAAAGAGTAATAGAAAAGATATTACAAAAGAAATAGCTAAAACAGAATTCTGCGCCAGTCAAACAAGGCATAAGCCCAAATGAGGGAAAAATGCCCAAAAGTGAGGCCAAGGAGCAGATTTGAACCCTTGACCAAGTGGGGAAAGATTTTAGGCACCCAAAAATAAACCAAGTGGGTTGCAAACAACTTTGTGTCTAAATATACAATATAATTGTATATGAAACCCAATTTAACCAAGGCCACCTCTCAAGTTAGCCAATGGCCATACATGCAACACCTCACCGCTCCATCAGCCTATATGCCTTAGCCCACATCATCCTCTGCCCTAGCATATGTCATCACACCTAAGCCCTATAAGTGTATACACATAAGTATATGTATAGGTGCACTCATTTACATATAAGTCTGACATTTCTTTTTAAAACACAAAATAGGAGGTGTTGTATCTTCAGATCTGTGGGTGTGTGTGTGTGCTCGGGTAGAGAAAGAGTGAGGTAGAGAGAGAAATGGAGAAATGAGATAGAGTGTGCATGGTGTGTGTTCCACATGGAGGTGCACAAAGAGGAAGGGGACTGACCAGTGCATGACTGAGCTGAGCCAACAACTGAAGACCTTGCACTGAGCCTAAGAGAAAAGGAGAATCCTGATTGAAGGAACAGTGGTCGACCAAGGTATAATACCAAAAACTCAGAATCTCCCTTTTCAACTTCTAGCCCACTGTTTCAGTGTTTTGAGTGCCTACATTTACATGCATGTAATCAAATAATACTGAGGGATGGATTTTGAACAGAATAGAAGATGATGCAAATCATAGCACAACTTCAAGGGATCTAGTTCAAGTCCTAATTGGGCCGGTTACGAGAGCTCGAGCAAGGAAGTTTAAAGATGTACTCTTTTTGAGGATAGGGGGAATGATGGGCACCTTGGCGGACCGGAGTTTTAAAGATCCTTTACAAGTTCTAGATGGGCCGATCAAGGAAGCAATGCGAAGTGCAAAAAAATGCTAATTGGTTGATTTTTGGACAGTTTCGACGTTGCTTCGTAATTTGGGCATAACTCTCTCATCCGAGCTCCGATTGAGATGATTCAAGATTTTATGGAAAGCCAAGAAATATTTCTACAATTTTCATGTTTTGAGTTCTCTGAGATTCGGGCTGAATCAAGGTCGAAATCGGGCTTGAAGTTGCTACACCTGCACTGATGACGTTTTGGCTGCGCGAACTTTTACTTATTTAGTGGATTTCTGTTAATTAGTTTTAGACGGTAGTTTAGGATGCTTTGGGCCTGAAGATGTTCAGCCCATATCTTGTATTTAATGTAGGCCTTATTCGGCCCTAAGGTTTATAGAGTGTTTCAAAAAAGAACTTGTAGCCACATTTGGCAGACAATTATTCAGTAAAATTGTGAGAGTATTTTCTCTACGGTTCTTTGAATAACTATCTGAACTTATCGGGAATTTCCCGTGACATTCACCAACGACTTATCAAATGGATTTTCACCATCGTTTGTGGCGTCTTCCTTATGCCGAGGTTCTTGTTTCGCACTAAACAACAGGTTGAGGTCATATATACTGAGGTTCTTGTTTGTCGTAAACAACGGGTCGAGATCCTCCATTCAGATCTAATTGTAGAACGATCTTGGATTCTTATTCGTTGTCAGGTCTCGTTATTTCTTGACGGAGTTCACATCATTTGGTATCAGAGCTTAGACTGCAAATCATGACTAATTTATCCCTTTCATTCTTGCATTATAATTATTATCCTTGAAAAAAAAAAAATTCCTCAAAGTCGCAGCGTTTTCTCTAGGCGCTGCTCCATTTCCTTTTTTTTTTTTTATTCTTTCTTATCCAGGACGCAGTCGCACATTCTGTAAACAAAAAAAAAAAAAAAAACACTCTCAAGCTTCGTTGTTTTTTTTTCTTTCTTCTCCTTGTTTTTATTCTTCATCCGCTGCACCTACTTCTTCTTTTTCTTTTTTTTCAGTTTTCTTCCAGCCACATAGCCTTTTTTTTTCTTCTTTTTCTTTCTTTTTTCTCTTTCTTTCCCTTTAGCCCAGCTGTCTTTGTTGACTTTTCTCTTTTTTTCTCTTCTTTTCTTTTTTTCCTTTCTTTCTTCTTTCTTTCTTCTTGCGCCGCCTAGCTGTATTTCTTTTTTCTTTTTTTCTTTCTTTCTTTTGCGCCCTAGCAGCCTCCTTTGCTACAGTTTCCTAATCTATATTATAAAAAAAAAAAAAAAAAAAGACAGCAAATTCAAAAGCTGTAAAAAAAAAAAAAAAAAGAGTACAAAAAAAAAGAAAGAGAGAGTACAAACAAAACAAAAGACAAAAAGGAGTTCAAAAAAAAAAAAAAAACAACAGAGTGCAATACAAAAAAAAAAATGCACAGTACAAAAAAAAAAAAAAAAAACAGTTGTTTGTTTTCATCCATTTTGGTTCCAATAAGCCCGAAAAATCAACTCGTGTTCCTCGTATTCTTGTTTTTAAAACCTAAAATTCCTTTATGAGTTCTTAGTGAATTGTTGCTTGAACATTTTGAGTATTGTTTGTTTAGTTTCAAAAGAACTGAAAGAGAAATTATCGAGTGAAAAAAGGCAAGAGTGGTGAGAACATTAGAGGGTTAAAAGCCATGTATTTTTGAGTGAAACACGAGTGTAGAGTGATTCACATTCTTGAGTGTAAACACGTAAGGGAGAACATTGTGAGGTCCTTTTTTTTCTAACTTAGTTTTGCAGGAAACATGTCTCACAACAGTGCTAAGAGCATTGCTGAAGATGCTATGACACTAGCTGATCCGAAAGTGTTTATGGAGGCCATAATGAGTGAGATGCGGCGTGTGATAAGGTTGGAACTGGAACAGGTTCACGAACGAATAGATCAGATGGAGGGTGCACGTGAGAGGCAGCCACAAAACGTCCCTAATCTAGCATAGAAGGGAAAGAGTTCAACCGAGGGAAGTGAGGGTTGAAGATGAAGAGCCTTATGGGGCTGGTTTTGATGAAGAAGATGATCGGGATTCTGTTGTTGGTAATAGGAGGCCTAGAGGGTGGTTTAGAGAAGTCTGGAATAGGGAAGATAACAACTTGGGTGGTATTAAGATGAAGATTCCGTCATTTCAAGCTAGATCTGATCCTGAAGCATACCTTGAGTGGGAGAAGAAGATGGAGTTAATATTTGACTGCCACAATTATTCTGAAGCAAAGAAGGTAAAATTAGCTGTGATTGAATTTTTTGACTATGCTATTACTTGGTGGGACCACCTTGTTATAAACAGGAGACGGAATAAAGAATGTCCAATAGAGACATGGGAGGAGATGAAAACGGTGATGAGAAAGCGGTTTGTTCCAAGTTACTACTACCGAGAGTTGTACAAAAAGCTACAAGGTCTTAGGCAGGGAAGCCGGAGCGTAGAGGATTTGTAACACCCCGACCCTGATTAAGTAATGATTAGTTACTAATCATTTATCTGAACCAAACATAAAGAATAATTAAGAAGCTAACCTAATTAGGAGTTGACCAGAAGGAACAAGCGTCGAAAAATAAGTTACAGAATAAAAGTTAAGTAGGAAATAGTGAAACTGCATTAATGCGCAGCCAAACAGGGCCTAAGCCCGAAATATGGAAAAAGGACCAAAAATTGTGGCCAAGAGGATTTGATCCCTTGACCAAACTAGGCAGAATTTGGTTTACCAAAAAAATTACCATCTAGGCTAGGAGCACTTTTGTGTATATATGTGCAAAGATATATATTTAAATACCATTCAGATTTGGCCATTCCCCAAAGTGGCCAATGGACAAGCATGCAACACCTCAGCATGCATCATCCTAAGCCCTAGCCATCATGCCCCTCACCCCATGATTACACCTCCCTCCCAACCAAATTGCATGCAATACAATCATGCATTTGGGGAGATGAAACATCAAGAGGAGACTTGATATGTATATACAATCTCCATATATGCATGGAGAAAAAGCAGATCTGAATTTGAAGGTTTAGTACATTGTTTTATAGAGAGAGGAAGGGGTGAGAGAGAGAGAGAGAGAGAATCCTAGAGAGAGAGTGAGAGATACACAAGTTGTATATGCATTTGGTGAGCCATTGAAGGAGCTTGAGGAAGCCAAGGACTGCACGGAGGGGAGAAAACCCAATAGTTGAAGCTTCTGTTGAGCACAAACCAGTGAGGGAACCACTGTACGAGGTGAGTCATTCAAAACTTTTCTAGAAATTTTCTTTTTGAATTTTGGCTACTGTTTTATAGCTTTTTGGACTATTGATGCATGTACACTAGTTAATGATGAGAACTGGGTCATTTATAAATGGTTTGAACCTCTAAGACTGCCCCGAAACACTAAAACTGTACAAACTGCCATTGATGAAGCTTGAGTTGCAGGTCTGATTCGACCTCAACCAAATGGCCTTTTAATGGTCAATACATGAAATAGAACACTCTAGGACCCTGATAAACATCAACCGCGACCTAGAAACCTGGGTTGAGACCCCCAAAAATGGCATTATTATTTTCGGCCCAAATATGGATTCTTTGATTTTGACACTTAAACTGAAATTGTTGAATTGAGAATTGAAGTAGAGGATGTAAGGGTTGCAGAGGATCAAACCTCGTGCAAAATGGTGAAGAAATGAGGCAGTACGAACTAACTATAACTTCCCACAATAACTTCCCACAATAATCAGCTAGAACAGTCCCCCATTGTTGATTGTGATGCTTGAAATCGATGCCAAATGGATGATATTACTCCCAGAAACATTTTGGAAAGAAAACCAGTGGGAATCGCTGCATGAAAACCTACGAATTAGGAGAGAAAATTCTGAAATTTTCTAAGGCAACAGTGGCCCTAGACGGGTGGGGACGATGAACAATAACGGGTTTGGATCGGGTCTTCGGGTCGGGCCCCGACCCGAATAAAAACGGATATAAACCGAACTTAAACTGCGTCGTTTTGTTACTGTTAAATTTAAAATTAAATTGTAGGGCTGACGTCAGCCTGACGTCAGCACATTACCTTGGAACCGGACTGGACCGGTCTGGTTCAGTCGCATGCTGACTGAACCGTTTGGTTCAGTTACAACTTTCTGGAAATTACGAAACAGCCCCAACAGTTTTAGAAAATTTAACTCTGGCCCAATTTTTGGAATTTTATTCCATTTATACCCCTGATAAATTAATAAATAATAAATTAAATTATTTAATTAATTTATTAATTAAATGAAAATGACCAAATTACCCCTAGGTCATAAATAAGTCAAACGGAGTCCGAATAAATCAAATGAATAGTGTATTTTCACTATTTCAAGCATTCTGGACTCAATGGCAGAGTCCGATTCGGAAAACCAAGTCCCAAAAAATACAAACACGTAGGTATAAATGACTGTATTGCCCCCAATATGCTCGATGTCCAAATAAGGCGAGTTATTAGTGCATTCTTATTATCTCGACACTTCTGAGATCAACGGTGAGGTCCGGTTCACGAGACGGGACTCCAAAAAATATGACGTGCGAAATGACCAAACTACCCCTAAGGTACCCGAAGCCCAAATGAAACTAAAAAATAGTCTATTTTGACTATGTCGGACACTCCAAACCCAACGGTGAAGTCCATAACACCAAAAGAGGTACTGAAAATTTAGTCACATGAAAAATAAAACTCATCAAGTCACCGCGAGTTGACCAGTAAGACCAATCCTAGGAAGTTAGGATACGTCAGGCCTAAAATTAAATGAAAGAGCATGAATAGGTAACGATTTAAGGTAAATGTGAAGTTAACGAGTTCTTTATAATTTTCTTAGGAAATACAAAGGAAAGGGAAAAGCCCACTAGTAGTGCAAACCTGGGCAATCAAGGTTAGTAACCTCACATTTGAAGTGGAGATTTAATTCCACGGATTTGAATGATGTTTTAAATATCAAATTCTGTCTTTACACAATTCCGTTTTAAATATTCTGTTATGACATGCTTCCTGAATAATTTATTATTGTTCTTTGAAATATACTTCAGCATGTCTAAAATTTCGATTTTCAATGTTATTATATATCCTGAATTTACATGTTTCACGTATTTTAATACTCTATCATGAGATTATGAACTGTATGTTTTGAATGCTTTTAAATGCATCCACATGAAGAAATTATGGGTTAAATGCTTTTAAATGCAAGATAAATTGTGCATAAGCACCATGGATTTCTATCGGGTTTCTTAGGAACCCAACTACGATACGAACAAATGCCAGGTAGCAGGATCTAATCCCCCAGGCATATGAGATATCTCCACGAAAAGTAAAATGGGAATCTGATTCGAAACGGATTCTGTTAACGAAAGTGATAAGGTGTGTGTTGAAAATGGAAGCAGGCTTTTTCCTCATTTTCACTATGCATATTTACATGATTTGAAATTCATATACTTTATCTCGAAAGTACAAGTTAGCTTGAAT
The DNA here is from genome assembly GCA_008638375.1 of Nyssa sinensis. Lineage (NCBI taxonomy): Eukaryota > Viridiplantae > Streptophyta > Magnoliopsida > Cornales > Nyssaceae > Nyssa > Nyssa sinensis. The sequence continues at coordinate 35,866,424 of CM018046.1, forward strand.
ACTTTAATGTTTCAAAACCATTGTTTAAAGAATGCATGTGCTCTATGTTCCAAGTATACGAGCAATTGGTAGTGAGTATTTTACAAAATTCTCACGTGCGAAACCACTACCAATTGAAACCCCATGACAGATGTTAGAATTACTCACTGGGCTTCTCAAAGCTCACCCCATTCCCTAACATTTTTCAGGTGATGACGATGGGTGGACCCTTGCCCAATTTGGGGAGAAATGATAGGCAACTCCATTAGGATCTAGGAGATATTTTGAGAAGTATTAGGGCCTACGGTTGGTCGAATTTTGATGTCGTACTTTTGGACAATTATGTATTTAAGCCCAAGAGGCAACCAATATGTACTTAAGCCCTTGAGGCATTCGAATATGTATCATGTATAAGACTTTAAGTTTTAGTATGCTCTGATGTGATTATTCATGTGTACCGCTATGAAGAGCGACAGTACCGGACAGCTGTGCGAAAGTTTTTAAACAGATTTTAAAAAAAAAAAAAAAAAAAAGGGTTTTCACGCTTCCGCAAATCAAGGCCGCACCGCTATCCGATACCATCGCCTATGTTTCGCCTTGCCCTCAGGCTCCCGGGCCTGAAGGCGGCAGTCGCGATCCGAGATCCGCACAGGGTGGGTTTCGGGTCGTGACAGGATTACTACAAGGAGATGGAGATTGCTATGATCCGAGCTAATGTTGAGAAAGATCGAGAGGCTACAATGGCTTGGTTTTTACTTGGATTAAACTGGGAAATCCAAGATAAGGTAGAGATGCAGCATTATGTGGAGTTGGAAGATATGGTGCACATGGCCATCAAAGTGGAGCAACAACTCAAGAGGAGGGGTGGGTCACGTGCAACCCTGACTTCAGTTCTACCTCTTGGAAACCAAGTTCTACCAAGCAGATGGACAAGTCACAAGCGTCCTAAATCTGAGCCCAAGTCCGCGAACACCAGCCACGTTCCTCAAGGTAAAACCGACACTTCTACCTCTAGGAATCGTGACATTAAATGTTTTAAATGTCAAGGCAGGGGACACATAGCCAGCCAATGTCCAAACAAGCAGGTCATGGTGTTGCAAGACAATGGTGAAATTGTGACCGACAATAAAGCTTCCGACACTGACGACATGCCCCCATTGGAGGACAGTTTTCGTGGAGGAGTATTTAGCCCCTGATGCATTCACATTGGTGGCGAGGAGGACGTTGAGCTTGCAAGAAAAAGAAGTTGATGAAGTGCAGCGGGAGAACATCTTTCACACTAGGTGTTACGTCAAGGACAAGGTATGTAGTGTGATTATTGATGGTGGTAGTTGTACTAATATTGCAAGCACAGTTACGGTGGAAAAATTAGGATTACCCGTGTTGAAGCACCCTAGACCGTACAAGTTGCAATGGTTGAATGATGGTGGTGAGATAAGGGTGAACAAGCAGGTGTTAATTGCCTTTCGAATCGGTAAATACGAAGATGAAGTGTTGTGTGACTGTAGTACCGATGCAAGCGGGACAACTATTGCTAGGGCGTCCATGGCAGTTTGATAGGCATGTGAAGCATGATGGCTTTACGAACAAATACTCCTTTGTACTTAATCGACTATCAATCACTCTTGTACCATTGACACCGCAACAAGTATATGAGGATCAAGTGAGATTGCAAAAAGAAAGTGATCAAAAGAAAGAGAATGAACAAAAGAAAAGGAGTGAAAATTAGAGAGAGGCCGAGAAAAATGAGAGAGAAAAAGAAAAATCAAAATTTGGCCATTGAGAGAAAATCAAAGAGAAAACAAAAGACTTCTTATGCAAAAATGAGTGAAATTAAGCGAGCAATGTTTTCAAATCAGCCGATGATTGTATTTTTGTACAAAGAGGCATTTCTAAACACTACCACACTTGACCTTGCTTTGCCTAGTTCTGTTGTTTCTCTTTTTCAGGAGTATGAGGATGTTTTTCCCGAGGAAACACCACATGGGTTACAGTATGCAAAACAAGCCAACAAGGGGCGTCACAAACTGATTTTTGATCCCGGAGATTGGGTTTGGCTGCTTATGAGAAAAGAGATATTTTAGGCACAAAGACGTCCCAAATTGCTTCCACGAGGAGATGGTCCTTTCCAAGTCCTAGAGCACATCAATGACAACGTTTACAAGCTAGAATTACCTGGTGAGTACAATGTAAGGGCTACTTTTAATGTTACTGACTTGAGCCCTTTTGATGTAGGTGATGATTTGAGGGCAGATCCTGATTTGAGGGCAAATCTTTTTCAAGAGGAGGGGAATGATGCAAATCAGAGCACAACTTCAAGGGATCTAGTTCAAGTCTCAATTGGGCCGTTTACGAGAGCTCGAGCAAGGAAGTTTAAAGATGTACTCTTTTTCAGGATAAGGGGAATGATGGGCACCTTGGCGGACCGAGTTTTAAAGATCCTTTACAAGTTCTAGATTGGCCGATCAAGGAAGCAATGCAAAGTGCAAAAAAACGCTAATTGGATAATTTTCTGACAGTTTTGACGTTACTTCGTAATCTGGGCATAACTCTCTCATCCGAGCTCCGATTGAGATGATTCAAGATTCTATGGAAAGCCAATAAATAGTTCTACAATTTTCATGTTTTGAGTTCTCCAAGATTCGGGTTGAATCAAGGTCAAAATCGGGATTGAAGTTGCTGCACCTGAACTGATGACGTTTTGGTTGCGCGAACTTTTACTTATTTAGTGGATTTCTGTTAATTAGTTTTAGACGGTAGTTTAGGATGCTTTGGGCCTGAAGATGTTCAGCCCATATCTTGTATTTAATGTAGGACTTATTTGGCTCTAGGGTTTCATAGAGTGTTTCAAAAAAGAACTTGTAGCCGCATTTGGCAGACGATTATTCAGTAAAATTGTGAGAGTATTTTCTCTACGGTTCTTTGAAGAACTATCTGAACTTATCAGAACTTCCCGTGGCATTCACCAACGACTTATCAAACGGATTTCCACCACCATTTGTGGCGTCTTCCTTATACTGAGGTTCTTGTTGCGCACTAAACAACGGTTTGAGGTCATATATCCTGAGGTTCTTGTTTGTCGTAAACAACGGGTCGAGGTCTTCCATTCAGATCTGATTGTAGAACGATCTTGGATTCTTATTCGTTGTCAGGTCTCGTTATTTCTTGGCGGGGTTCACATCAGGAGAGCCTAGGCAGCTCGAAATGCATAAACCAGTGAGAAACTGCCATTGATGACCTTTATTGGAGTAGGTCTGATTCAACCCTAGCCAAACTCATTTTGGCTTGCTTAGACCTGACCTAGATGATGTAGGGTTTGCACTGCAACGAAAACCAAACCAAATGGCTAAAAAATGAGCCCTAAAACTAGAGTTGCAGGTCACAGGGTCTAATTTGGGGTATCTCAAACCGAACCTCAATCTCAGTTTTATGAATGTAATATTAATCCTTATGATTGTACGGTTATAACAAGCCAAAAATTATCACATTTGGTTAAGAAATGAAGGTATATGACCGAGTTGCAAGCCCCACGATAATGGAGTTGAAATGAACTCCATCCGTAGATTCGAGCCACAAAATGAATGCCAAGATGTTGGCCTGACTCCCAGAAATGATTTGGAACCAAAAGCAGAGAGAATCCGCACTTGAAAATCCACGTAATTGGAGAAAATGAAAACTAGAAATTAGGGTTACTGTTCATCGTCATGAGGAAGACGATGAATAGTGCCGGACACGGGTTGGATTGGATCTAGGTTCGGGTCAGAACCTGCCCATCACACAAATGAGCTTAAGTGGCACGACGCCGTTTAAGGTTTAAGTTTAAATTGATTTCCCCCTGTTTGGTAACACAGTTAATAAATCTGAAATGGGAATTAGGAATAACTGAACCACGGATAAGGGGCCAAATTAGGAATAATAGGGATATGTTATTCCAGTTCAGTAAGGATGAACCTAAACCGGCTGGTTCATTGTGTTTGAGGACCGGTCTAAGGTTTAGGTTACTAAACTCCTTGGTTCACTGTTTAAAATTTAAAAGAAAAACCAGAACTTTTGTAAATTTCATTTTAGCCCCAACTGTTCTGCATAATTGTATTCTGGCCCAGACTTTGAAGGATTAATTCAAATAAGCTCTTGAAAAATAAATAATTAATAAAATAATTATTTTATTAATTGGATAAAATTACAATTTTACCCTTGGACACTAAATGACTCAAACAAAGCCCAAATTAAATAAGTAAATAGTATATATTTACTATCTCGGGCATTCCGAACTCAATGATGGAGTCCGATTTGAGAAATTAAGTCCCTGAAAAATAAAGACATGACTGTACTGCCTCTGATGATACCTAGGGCCAAATAAAAATAAAAGATTAGTCCATTTTGATTATGTTGGGCATTCTGGACTCAATGGTGGAGTCCGATTTGTGAAACCAAGTTCCGAAAAATACAGACACGCAAATGGTAAATGACTAAATTGCTCCTAATGATACCCAGGGCCAATTAAAAATAAAAATAGTCCAATTTAATTATGTCAGACATTCTCGACCTAATGGTGAGGTCTATTTTATGAACTGAGGTCCCGAAAAATTTAGCTATACAACATGGGAAATTACCAAAATTTTCCTGATGCTATACGAAGTCCAAATGAAGTCCAAATGGGATGAAATTGATACCGATAGAGGCCCAAACACTCGTGAAACTGTATACATGATTAAATGACAAATCAGGGTCAGAATTTTACAAAACGTAAAATGACCAAAATGCCCCTGAGCATAGTAAGTGCAAGTAGAAGCGAATAAAGGCCAATCTGATCTGATAAATTGTCATAAGCATAATTATGAAAATCGAAGGGCTAAATAAGACTCCGAAACAGTCAGAGTGTAAAATAAGAAATGACCGATATGTCCCGATGATCAAAAGCGATACCAAATGAAGTCCAAATGACTTAAAAATTTATATATGAGATATATGGTGTCACATCCCAAAACCCACCTTATGCGGATTAGGGTATGCGACCAGGCCAGTTAGGCACCCATCGTATTTTGTCTTTATCAAAATACCGATAGTAATCCTAACCTCAAGCCATTCACTTGTAATCTCTAAGTTGATGCATTCATTATATGAAAATTTTAACAACGGAAACCAAAAACAGGGAATGCATATTAACTTGGTAGAGCATCAACTATAATCTTATTTACATACATAGGTTAACAAAAGGTACATCATTGTACTTGACTACAAACATCCAAAAATGGTATAGGATACAAAAATAGGTTAGTCGTCATCTAAACTGCCTAACTAACTTCTTGGTCCCTCCTATTCCTTGCCACCGTCGCCTTTACCTAAAAAATGTTAAATAAATGGAATGAGCTTAAACAAGCTCAGTGAGTAACATAGGTTCCTGCCATGGGTTTCAAAACCAGTTCATATATATATATATATATATATATGCATGCTCAAATGTAACTCAGATAGAACAATACAACTCAAGTAGAACAGATACAGCTCAAATAGAACGGATACAGCTCAAAGTGCCTGAACCTTCCCCAGGCAGTATGGGATGCCGCACAAGATAATCCGTCAGTCACCCACCCCACACATGGAGGCCCATGTCCCCACAGGACACTACCGGTTGGGGTCAGTATCAGAGCGGAACAGATAGGATTGAGCGGATGCTGAGTTCTGGGCGTCCCACAGAGCCAGCCATCCATCCACTGATATACTCAATCCCAAGGGGCCCAAGACTCAACATGACAAGATAAACACGAATCAGACTCCAATAGCGTAGACAAGTTAGAACAATAGACTCCAAAAAAAATCAGAACAGGAGATATCAAGAAGCAGGATAGAATCATGCCAAATGTAGTACAATACAAGGAATATGCATGAAAGCAAGTGCATTAAAACAATGCAGTGTATAAAACTGTTCAGCATATAAAGCAGTTTAGTATACAGAAAATATACACCAAGTCAGGAGTCCGAGTTACTCACTGTTCGTTGAAACTAGTTCAGATTTCCTTCCAGCTGATTCTACATTCGGGTGTCCTAGAATAGTAATCACAGACATCAATTATTAATGATAAGATATTTTACCTATTTTACTAATTTTCTGCAGCCACTAAGCAGGTTTGTTGCTTAGTAAATTTTAAGTTATATTGATCCAATTAAGATGGATTTAATTCAATGCCACAAATATTGTGGCTCAAAATCAGGACATGTCTTTAGTTAACCCAACTATATTAGCTCAGTCCCAGCACGAGGTAATTGTGAGGAAAATTATCAGAACGTGTGTCTGCTAGAGTTGGCTTCCTGAGGAATGTTTCAGAATTATTTAGAGTGAAATGCATCAAATCAACTTTTCGCAGCTCACATCCAGTTAATAATTTACTGGAAATTATGATGGTTTTAATTTGGTAACTAAATAGTATAACCCCTAACCAAAAGAAATTTAAAGAAGATAATCAACAGTTATATGTTGTTGAAGTAGTCAGTTCAGGACGGCTTAGAACAGCAGTCAATTGCTGTTTGAAGGTAACCAGTTCGGGGCAGTTGCGTGTAGGGAAAATTGGTAATCAAAGAGTTTAATTGCTACACATTAGTTGGTGCACCTGTCAACAAAATGGTAGAGAAAATGGTGCTGGGCAGAAGCAGTTCCTACCACGGTAGAACAGTTGTTTGGGGCAATTTTCTAATCAAAGTCTTGTAATGATTTTATGCCTATCATATATATATAATCCACAAGACCAATCAATTACAATTTATAATGGTTCATAAGGATTTTATCAAATCATTATTTTATATTATATTCACTTGTCAATATATTCTTTTGATGGGGTTTTATTGAAATCAAGAATCAGCCCCTCTTAGAGGCGTGCTGCTGTTCGGAACTGCTATACAGAGCAGTTCTTCACAATTTCTCACCCAGTAGCTAGCACTATATTTAATTTAATATTTGAACCATGTTCAAGACCATATCTAAATCAATAGCTGAATTGTATTTAGATCAATTACACATCTCCAACAGCCGCACTGATCACATATTTCCACAAGCAATTTCCTACACAAGGGATCAATTCTGCACTATTCAATAAAGTAATTCCCAACCGTCATCTAACTTCAAGGGTAAGTTAGTTTTTGGGTTCAATTTTCCAACAGGCTGCGGTTGAGTGGGTTTCTCCTATTGTGGCAGAATCAAGAAATCTCACCCCTTTCTAATTTTCCCAACGGCTGATTTCTGTTGCGACTAAAATATAATTCCTATTAGAGATTAAAAATTCAGGGAATCAGATATATACTTGCCTCAGATTGGGTAGATTGTCTGAGAGGAAGGAAGCCAAGAAAAATTGAGAGACAGTCGCTCAATCACTGCTCTGCTTCAACGCCAGCAGCCGAGAGCTGATTCCTTCGCCCCCAACTTTGATTCGTGCTGCTGTTGTATTAAATTACTATCTTATAACACTTCAGTCTACCCACTTGGCCAACCCTCAACCAATTATAGAGAGTTTTATCAGAGAGTAGCAGGTGACTTGAATCAGTGTTGTTATGCAGCAACAGAGAAAAGGAGTGCAGCAGAATCAGAAGGTAGATGAGGAACACAAAGTGCAGATTATGAAGATTTGGAAATCAAAATTCCCTCTTGGCCACTATTCAGTAGAATTTATAAACGCATGGAAGAATCTGGAAAGGGGTATGTCGGTGGCTCATTCTGGCTGTCACTAGAACATTCTACACGATTCCTGGTCATTCCTCTCACGTGACCTAAATCCTACACACACACACATATATATATTAGTTTTTAATTTATTTCCCTTTCAAAGAGGGCTGCTGCAAGCCTTTTTCTTCCTTATATTTGTTTCTTATATATTTTAATTATTGTGTCTACTTGATCATATGCAGGTCATTATTCTAGTATTGGTATTAAAATGCATTCAGCCATGTATACAGAGAAATCAAAGGACAAGAGGTAATCATGGCTTCTTGGAATTATTGATTGTTGGAACAAAGTATACAACCAAGTTTAGAAACAAATAATACAAAAGCATGAACTTCAATGTTCTTAACAATTTGTTTATATTTAGAGTACAGAGTACATAGCACTACTGCACACATACTGATGGGGTTCCGGCCAAAGTTATGTAGATGTTATTAACAAGAGTAGGTTATTTAATTTATTCCAAATTTTGGGGTATTACATATGGAACATTCTGAGGACCACGATAGGGTCTAGGACAAGAATGGTGAAATTACCATTTTGCCCCTAAGGTTAAATAAGTACTTAACTGATAACGATTTGAGTCCAAAAGACTTAAAACTTTATATTTAAGATATGTGGACTATTCTAAGGACCACGATAGGGTCCGGGACAAGAATGGTAAAATTACCATTTTGCCCCTAAAGTTAAATAAGTACTTAACTAATAAACGATTTGAGTCTAAAAGACTTAGAACTTTATATTTAAGATATATGGACTATTCTGAAGACCACGACAGGGTCCGGGACAAGAATGGTGAAATTACCATTTTACCTCTAAGGTTAAATAAGTACTTAATTGATGACGATTGAAGTCTAAATGACTTAGATTATAATCCTGATAACTACTAGGCCTAATTAAAGAATGAAATAGCCTTAGATGAAACCCAATGAAAGGGTAATAGGCTATTAGGCTATCTTAGGTAATCCGATAGACGCCTAAGATAATGAATAAGACATGAATGGATGAATTCTGATATGTCTGTGATTGATGATGATTATTCAGGATATACAAGGATGTGCCTGAGACAATATCTGGAGGTTATCAGATTATCTGTACAAGGGGATAAGCGAACAGTTTGTGAGTAACTTGGAAACTTCTGACTTGGTGTATAAGTTACACTGTTTAGATATTGTATCTTCATACACTGTACCGTTTTATATGCTATACGGTTTAAATGTGTATACTTAAATGCATACCCTTTTGTACTGCATTACACGTGGCATGATTTTGTTCTGTCCCAGCCTCATTAGCATCTTGTCCTGTTTTGATTTGTCCTGTTCCGTTCAATACTGGCCTGTTCTATTCGTTAATGATACGCATATGCCCCTGATTGATATACTCAATTCCTTTATGTTCCGTTCCGTTAATGATATACCTATGTCTTTGATTGATATATTGTTTCCGCTCAACTCCGTTATGTTCCGTTCCGTTGATGATATGCCTGTGTCTTTGATTGATATATTGTTTTCGCTCAACTTCGTTATGTTCCGTTCCGTTGATGATATGCATGTGTCTTTGATTGATATATTGTTTTCGCTCAATTCCGTTATGTTCCATTCCGTTGATGATATGCCTATGTCTTTGATTGATATATTGTTTCCGCTCAACTCCGTTATATTCCGTTCCGTTGATGATATGCCTGTGTCTTTGATTGATATATTTTTTTCGCTCAACTCCGTTATGTTCCGTTCCGTTGATGATATGCATGTGTCTTTGATTGATATATTGTTTTCGGTCAATTCCGTTATGTTCCGTTCCGTTGATGATATGCCTGTGTCTTTGATTGTTTTCGCTCAATTCCGTTATGTTCCGTTCCGTTGATGATATGCCTGTGACTTTGATTGATATATTGTTTCTGCTCAACTCCATTATGTTCCTTCCGTTAATGATATGTCTGTGTCTTTGATTGATATATTGTTTCTGCTCAACTCCGTTATGTTCCATTCCGTTGATGATATGCCTGTGTCTTTGATTGATATATTATTTCCGCTCAACTCCGTTATGTTCCGTTCTGTTAATGATATGCCTATGCCCCTGATTGATATACTCAATTCCGTTATGTTCTGTTCCGTTGATGATATGCCTATGTCTTTGATTGATATATTGTTTCCGCTCAACTCCGTTATGTTCCATTCTGTTAATGATACGCCTGTGTCTTTGATTGATATATTGTTTCTGCTCAACTCCGTTATGGTCCGTTCCGTTGATGATATGCCTGTGTCTCTGATTAATATATTATTTTCGCTCAATTCCGTTATGTTCCATTCGTTGATGATATGCCTGTGTCTTTAATTGATATATTGTTTTCACTCAATTCTGTTATGTTCCGTTCCGTTGATGATATGCCTGTGACTTTGATTGATATATTGTTTCCGCTCAACTCTGTTATGTTCTGTTCCGTTGATGATATGCCTGTGTCTTTGATTGATATATTATTTTTGCTCAACTCCGTTATGTTCCGTTCTGTTAATGATATGCTTATGCCCCTAATTGATATACTTAATTCCGTTATGTTCCGTTCTGTTGATGATATGCTTGTGTCTTTGATTGATATATTGTTTTCGCTCAATTCCGTTATGCTTCTTTCCGTTGATGATATGCCTTTGTCTCTGATTGATATATTGTTTTCGCTCAATTCCATTATGTTCCGTTCCGTTGATGATATGCTTGTGACTCTGATTGATATATTGTTTCCGCCCAATTCCGTTATGTTCCGTTCCGTTGATGATATGCCTGTGTCTCTGATTGATATATTGACATCGTTTACTGTTTTGATCTAATTTGTTATGTTATGATCTGTTCTGTTCTGATTTGTTTGTACTGTTTCGTTCGGTTCTATTTTATTCTAGTTAACTGCATTAAGTGGATTTATTAAACTGCTATTTCTGAAATAACTAAACCTTCCATGTGTTTTGTAAGCAAGAATTGGTTTTTGAAACCCATGACGGGGAACCTATGCTACTCACTGGGCTTATTTAAGCTCACCCCATTATCCTAACATTTTTCAAGATTTATCTCCATTGGACTAGAAGGCACTATGATATGACATGGATAGGCCGAGTGGCATTCTAAGTAAAGGATCTAATGGCACTGATTTGTGGAGACTTGGATTCTTGTGGATTGAATCTGGTTATTCAAGTAAGTGACATGATTCGATTGACTTCATTGATATGCATTAGATGTATTGGGACATGGCTCATGGTAATGGTACTCTAGAGATTATTTGGTGACTGATGATAGACGTGCTCTAATGTCTAGATTAGATATGCTTTGTGTTATATGTCTGATTATAGATGTGCTCTGTGGTTAGAGTTATTAGCTATCTGGTTTTAGACTTGCTCTGTGGTACATACCTCTATGGTATTTATAAACGAGTTGCATTCCCGAGATGAAAAAGTTTTAAATTTCGCTGCTCTGACCCTACATTTGGAATGCAATTCATCGGTAAGTTCAGAAGTTTGCCTTTGGTTGGTCGCATTGTCGGTCGGCAAACCGGCAAGGCGGCTAACTGGCATCACGTCCTCGACATCCGCGTAGGGTGGGGTTTGGGTCGTGACAGGGTCTCATGGCATTTTGTTATCTAAGGAACTTTCAGGACCTCTTCTTACCCCCAAACTATGGTATATCAATAATAAATTCCATGCATGCAATCTAATACTATCAAACAGTAAGTTGTACAAATATATTTTTAGAGAGAGAAAGTTAAGCTCAAGTGTATACCTTCACAATGAGTTCCTTCCCTCTCTCTAAGGTTTGGTTCTGAGCCTATGCATGGCTTGTGTCTAGTCCCTGCATGCACATCCCTTCATCTTATCCCTCATTCCTTCTTCTTCCTTTCTTCTTCTCACTTTCTCTCTCTAGCCGACTGTCACATGCACACACACTCATCTCAGTTTTGATCGCATGCAATGCTCACTCATTGCACACACACACACACACATATATATATATATATATATATTTCAGATTGTGCATGAATTTCAATTGGAAGAGAGAGTGGCCCAATGAGGTGTTAACACCTCAGCTTTTGAACATGCAAACTTGGGCTAAATATGGGTTATGTATATATCTTGTGGGATATATAGCACAAAAGTGTTGTAGCCAAGTTGGCTATTCTTTTTAAGCATAAGATTTTTCCTCCTTTTTGGCCTAGTGTTCAAGTCTTTAGGCCAACACTTTTGACCTTATTTTCTCTCCTTTTCTCTTTTTATGCTTTCTTTGGCATTTGTTTGTTGAATTTTTGAAGTTGTATTTCAATCGCCTTAAAATCTCTTGGTATTCTCGCCGTGTTTTTTTCATTTTTGTATGCTTCATCTCCATGTCATTAATTTTATTTTTGACACATTACATCGCATTTAATTTATACCAAAAATATATATTATATTTATCAAAAAATTCTTGGTTAAATTTTTCTTGCTCGCGTATCGAAATAATTTCACCCAATTGCACATCATGCACTAATTTTAATGTTCACGGGCTACCAAGTTCAACTTAAGATGTCAATAAATTAATATGTAATTTATTTCATAAAAACGGGTATTAACATAAATTATTTTACCTAATTGGGTCGGGATATTACATCCTCCCCTTCTTAAGAAAGTTTGGTCCCCAAACTTAGCATATTTCGTAACTTGAAGAGTTGTGGATATTTGGTGCGAATTTCATCCTCTCGCTCCCAAGTAGCTTCCTCTAATTGGTGATTTCTCCACAGCACTTTCACCAACGGAATAGTCTTGTTCCGTAAAATATGCTCCCGGCAGTCCAAGATCTGTACTGGTTGCTCAACATAAGCCACATCCTCTTGGACATTTAGGGGGCTCGTGCTCCACCACTTGATCTAGATTATGCAAACACTTCCTCAACAGAGAGACATGGAAAACATTTTGCACATGAGCCAATTCTGATGGTAGGACAAGTCGATATGCCATCGGTCCAACTCATCCTATGATCTCAAATAGTCCAATGTAATGAGGCCTTAACTTCCCCTTCTACCCAAATCTCATCACGCCCTTCATAGGTGATACTTTTCAGAAACACCTGATCGCTTACTGCAATTCCAGCTCTCTTATTCGGATATTGGTATAACTTTTTTGGCGGCTTTGAGTTGCTAGTAGGCGCTGCTTGATTAGCTGGATCTTTTCTGTTGTCTGTTCCACTATCTCTAGGCCAAACAATTTCCTTTCCCCTACTTTTGTCCAGCATAGTAGAGATCAGCACTTCCTACCGTATAGTGCTTCATATGGTGCTAGGGGTGTCAATTCGTGTTATCGTGTCGTGTTCTGGTCGTGTCAAGGCATACATATTCAAAAATATGTGTGAACCCAAACCCGACACTATTAACTAATCGTGTCAAGTTTCAAAACCCAAACCCAACCCATTTATTAAACAGGTTACACGTGTCGACACTTAACCTGTTTATTTTAATTTTTTTATTTTTTAAATAAAAAAATTTATCTATTTTTTAATATGTATAGATAGTTTTCAAGTTTAGTAACTTTGAATATGAGCTAAATCAAAGTAGAAACCTCTTTTAAAAATAAAAAATCTCAAAACCTTGATAAATATTTGATGTGAGATGAATTACCTTAACTCATAATATATTTTATAATTAAATGTGTTAAATCCTATTAAACGGGTTGACACTAGTAAAACCTAAATCTGATTTGTTTATTAATCGTGTTATACATGTCAACCCGTTTATGACCCAAACCCATTTATGCTAGACCCAAACCTATTAACTCCGTGCCGTGTTCGAGTCGTGTTGTCGTGTCGTGTTAAAAATTGACACCCCATAATAGTTCCATGCCAATACTAAACTGATAGTTGTTGTTGTACGTGAACTCCACCGGTAGTAGTAGTTGTTCCTCCTAGCTTCCCTTGAAGTCTATGACACAAAAGCGTAGCATATCCTCCAAGGTCTGAATCGTCCTCTCGAACTACCCATCAGTCTCTAGGTGGTAGGTGGTACTGAGACTTAGTTCCGTGCCCATTGCTCTCTATAAGCTACCCCAAAATCAAGGACACGAATCTTGGGTCTCGATCAAACACTATAGAAATTGGGACCCCATGCAACCAGTTAAGTTTCAAGTTTATTTCTCAAAACCCAAACCTATGCATCGACACGCTTAACCTATTTATTTTAATATTTTATTTTTTAAATAAAAAAGTTACCTATCTTTATATATACATATATATATATAGATAATTTTCAAGTTTAGTAAATTTTAGGCATTGGGTAAATCAAAGTAAAAACCTATTTTTTAAGTAAAAAATCTCCAAAACTTGATAAACTTTTGACGTGAGACAAATTATCTTAACTAATATTAATTTTATAATTAAACGTGTTAAGTCGTGTTAAACGGATTGATACTAGTAAAACTCAAATATGACATGTTTATTAATCATGTTATACATGTCACCCGTTATTTCCCAAACTCATTTGTGCTTAACCGAAACCTGTAAACTTCATGTCGTGTTGTCGTATCGTGTCAAAAATTAACACCCCTATGTTTAAGGAATTTCTCAATTCTAGAAGGTCTAAGAAACTTCACACACGAGATGCATGAAGCTCTCTAGAGAGCCTATTACTTTAGACAATATACCATAGGGCCTTGGCCATCCCGAATGTAAGGGACCATGGCATAAAGACCATGGCTGTGCACCAAGCTTCAGGAGCCTTCTAAGACTTGCCCCAAGTCTTTGAAAAACTATGATCAAGAAAGGTGGAAGAGCAAGCTTCACGAGATATTATAAAGCCTCACGAGTTGTTCTTGTGTATGTAGGGAGTCATCATTGTGGTTCCCCCTAATTTTATTATGAGCAAGCAATAGAAAGGAGCTAGAGGATGGATCAACCAATATTAGAGCTGTGCAAGACTAAAGAGAGCTTCACGTCTTTGTCAGACCTTCATACCTCTGAGAGTGGGTGGTCCCGAAGATTCCAACACCATGTAATGTCTCTTGGGAGATTGCCATGTGTGAGAGGCTAATGACAAGGGCTCAAGAACTTACAAGTCTTTTATATGTCCCTTGTATGCTTGCAAATATGTTTTACTTTGTAATAATAGAAAAACTTTTATGACAATAGATGAAGTTGTGTCTATTATGTTTAACTTCAAAAATTAACAAAGTGCCTTTCAAAATGATATGACAGTCATGTATTAACCAGACATTACTTGATTTGATGTGCAACTAATATATGATTATCGTATCATTTGAAAAACAAATTTATGATTTTTTTTTTTTTTATAAGTGTAGCATTGTAATAGAAATTATATGTTTTTTATGGTTGTATTGTTGTTGTTTTATGTTTGTATTCTCTACTAGTTGAGCTCAAATGATTTTTTATTTCTCAAAACATAAAATAGAAAAAGGGAGAGTGAGTAAAATAAATAACTTCAAGTAAAGTTTGTGTGTCAATTATCCCGTGACTTTGAAAGGGCTTTAAGAATTGAATGTATAAATGCATGCACATAAAACTTTAGTACCCTTGGTCTTAGACCTAGACCGTGAAAATATATAGGCGACTCGATCTTGTAGGCGTCCTTATTGACGAGGATGATCTCTTGCAGCATTCCGATGGTCTTTGTAGTGTTCCAAGAAAGCTCGTAATACAAGCTACCCCATTCGCTTCCGCTTTCGCTGTTCTTGATCCGCCTCTTCCAATTTCGTTTTTGCTTCAACTGTCCTTAACCGAAAAGGTAACCGGGTTAAACACCTGTTTGTGTTTACTATGTATTTCATTCACTTCCTTTATCCAATCGATAAAAGACTTCCTAATTCCCCATTTTGGCCTCTTTTTTTTTTTTTTTTTTGTTGATACAAGCAACGTGAGAGAGAAAAAATTCTACCAACTATGTGCGTGCGGTAACTCGAATCAAAATCGTATATATGAAAGAGATAGATCTTTCCATCTCAAATAGGCTAACTTGCCTGGCCTCTTTTACTTCTACAAGACATGAAATACCCTCTCTTTTTTGTTTGCCAAATTTTTATAATACATCATTTTAGTCAATAATAGTACAAATTCTATGTCGAAGTTGGTAGTGGTCTAATGGTATTATCTATTCATTGATAAATAAATTGGTTCTAGTCTTCCTTAAAAAGAGTAAGAAATAATTAGTAGAAATTTAATAACATCGACCCTAACATTTAACGAGACTTTCAATTAACTTAAACTTGTAAAAAAAAAAATACAAGAAAAAATTCGACAAAGATGGCCAAAAAAAAAATGACTTGAAATGCATTAGAATAATATGAATTAATTTTTTTTAATATTTTTAAATATATTATCACAAATTAATAAAATAAAAAACAAATCATACCCACCAAAAAAGGTTATTCACAGGAAAAAAGTTAACAGAAGAAGATAATATTAAATTTATATTTTATAAAGTGTAGTACTGAATCCTATAATATACCATTCAATTTGTGAAGACATTATTTTTCATTATCCAAATTTATGTGTATTTATATACAGTAATGCTATGCTCACTTGGAACTTTCATAAAAAATGTTTACACAGCTGATGTGATGTGATATAAAACCAATAAAATACTGTCACATCAGCTGTGTAAACATTTTTAATAGAATTACTAAATAAGCATAGCATTACTCATTTATATATTTGTATATAATATATACATTTTCAACCACTTTTAGATTCAGCCACGTGTACGCATATGAATCCAATTGAACATGTATAGTTTGGTGTGTGTGTGTGTGTGTGTGTATATATATATAATGGGGGTTTAGGCGGCTCATAGTTTTTTAGTCCACATAAAAAACAGCATATGGTTCTTACTTGTGGTATGTTGGGGCGGCCTTTGACGACGACGTATAAATCATCAGCCGTCGATCTTTGACCATCCAAAATTATTTGATCCAACGGATGGGATTTAACCAAACGAAATTGGTAGGACGGCATACGTTTGTTCAGGCTCTATAGGCCACCCTCGGATCTTACATAGTAACACGTTTCTCATCCACTTCTCTTTCTAAAACACTCTCTCTAGAACGCTTTGCGATCAATCTTCTTCTTCCTCTTCCATTTCCTCAACGACAAGAAAGAAAAAGAAGAACTAAAAAAGTATAGAACAAAAATTTGTTCCGCCCAACTGATTTCGATCGGTAATAATAATATTTCTCTCTCTCATTCGATATTTATTCGTTTAAGGCTTTTTTAGGATTGTTTTTCTTTTTCTTTTACAGTTTTTTTTTATTCGAAAATCAATATGTTTAATATGCTTTGAGTGTGTTTTTTTTTTTTTCCTAAATTTCTTCATACTGTATTTTTTCTATGGGGAGGGCATAATCTGTATTGTTCTTAATATCTCTCTCTCTCTCTCTCTCTCTCTCTCTCTCTCTATATATATATATATATTATATATATTTATATATATGCATACGTATGTGTTTTTGCTTGATTTGTTGGAAAATTATGGGGTGGATGTGCTTTTTAACGGCTTAAATTGCGGGGAAAGCTCTTCTTTAAAAAGAGAAAGTGGAAAGGTTGTTTGTGAATAATTCAAACAAGCACAGCTTTATCACTAAATAAAAGGGAAAGAAAACCATCTTTTTTGGGTTGAAAACTTGCGGGTGTTTGACCATGCGTGTCTTCTTTTCTCCTTGGCTTGTTAAGATGTCAGTTAATTGGGTTGTGGGTGGATGATCATACGATTCATGATTCATAATAAAGGTATTTATTTAGCTATTCCTGTCCTTATTCTGATGAGCTCTTATACCTTTTCTGTCTGAATTCGATCATCTCAATTTCTTTCGCGTGTTTGAGTTTCTTGGGTTTTTTTTGCTTGTGTTTGTATTTTGTAAGCACATAAGTACTAGCTTCTGTGATCACAATTGATTCTTGCTGTTTTGGTTTCCTATGTTATGTGGTTTTTGCCTCCATGATTCTATCTTATTATGTATTGAATTTTGTAGATGGTAATTTATGGTTCCATAGTCTTTTACTATAATATAAATTAGTCCGTGACTTGATGAATTATGTATTGGGTTAGATATTTGAATTTTTCTGTAAAATAAAGACTTGACCCCGAATTTATAGGACTGGCTGAAAGTGTAGTGTGACATTTTGGGTTCTACTTTAAGGTATGAATTCCGGTATTGATACTCAAGAATGGGTTTAGCATGCTTTGGTTTGAGTCTTAAAAATTCATACTTCTCATCAATCTAGCATCACGATTTTTCCCAGTTGAAATCCTTCCAGGGCCCAGGCCATTGTTCTCCCTATGTTGTCCTTGAGAATTTACATGTTAACCTGTAGCCCCTCAATATGAAATATGATTATCTGTGGACAGTGGTGATTTGAGTTTTCTGCAATGGTGTTTTCTCTCTGCAGTTACTACTATTCTTATGTGAAGTTCATTTTGTTATTTAGCATCAAGTTCTATTACATGTTTAGCATTTCTCCCTCCCTTTTTTACCCCCCATTTTGTTAGTTTCCAACTCTTGCTTACAAGTTTTTAGTTTCTGTATGCTCTAAATATATAATAACCCGAAAACTTGTAGAATCCTTGCAGGATTCTGCTCTTTGGAGTTTCTCAATATCCATAACCCTCTTGTTCCATTTATAGATATAATTAATTTACTGTTTAAATTAATGTAGTTAATTACTATGGTTACTGTTTTGATTTTAATTTTCACCATTCCATGAATTATGAGTCTCTCCACTGTATGAGAGAGGTGTGTGCTCTCTGTTAGGGTTGTTCGGTTTTGTTGTTTACTGTTAGCCGTGCAGAGAACATAGGGACACATAATCAGCTTAAATAACAAAGTAGATGTCAAAAGTCCCAATCCAAATGAAGGTCTTGATGATTGGAATATGTTATTGTCATTACAGAAATAAGGTTGTACGCTGCTATATATGGATGCCTTTTCTGGAAAAAGAGCTGTTGGTGGGCTTGTTATCCCTAGAAAAGGAGCTGGTATCACTTTGAGAGATACAACTGATAAAAGCGATCAAAATGTACAGTTCTGCAACCGAATAGGATGCAATGGCAGACTTAATCATACGAAAGGTTCCCAAATTGGATGTTCTGGGAAGCCCAAGTCCTCAAGGTCTCCTTTTCGTTCTTCAAGTGGAAAGGAAATAATTGGAAGTTCCATTAAAACTTGCTCTGTGGTGACCAGTGCAAGAAAATCTTTCCAGGAATCACGGAAAAAGTTGTCTTCTCAATCAGAAACAGAATCATCAGAGACTAGCAGTGTTCAAGATGAGCCAGAAGTGTCAGAACCTCCCTCACTCAGAAAGATTCAAATGGGGTTTCAGTCCGAATTGAAAGAAACTGAGTCTGGCGAAGTTAGATTGATAGAAGTGGGGAGCTCTAGTATAGAATCTAATAGTAGACCTCAGAAGATATTGCGACAAAAATCTGGGTTGGGCAACCAAGATACTCTATCAGGTGCCTCAGTTTCCACGGCATCTAAAAGCAGCCAGGGGCCAAGAAACAGTGCTAATGCCAACAGGTATGGTTTGAGAAATCTAAGATGCAATTCAATATCTGATGTCCTTCCTTCAGGTTGTTCATCGTCAGAGCCAAACCTCAGCAGAAGGAAGGATATTGTAAAAAAGAGAAATCCTGAAGGAGAAAGCAGTTCCTCAGCTGTTGGAGGGAAGAAGAACATTGGAGCATCATTTGAAGATGGACATAGTTCTGTTTCTACCAATGGCATCTCAATTTATGATTCAAGAAGAGCCAGAAATTGGCTTCCCAGAAGGGATAACGGTGTTACATCGGTTAGGACTCGGAGATCAATAAATGATAACACTAGGACCAGGATTGCTAATCAAGGAAATGGGAACAATTTATCGCTGACTGAGTCCCTTCATGTGACCCCACAAGTGCCTCAATCTGATATGCCAGTTGGTGCGTATGTTCCTAGTTCATCACATCAGTATTCAGCAGAAGCTTCTTTAAGTCGTTCAAATTCTTACAGTCGTCCTGGTAGAATCAGTAGCAGTTTGCCCAGTCTGATGCCAATAGGTCCTGCTGAACTTGGCATCACGCATTCTTCAGTTAATCATGATGGGTTGCGGCGATATAACATGGATGGGATTGCAGAGGTATTTTATTTCTATCACATCACAAATTACTGAGGGAGGGGGGATGGTGGAACTTTGTTATCTTGTATTTTTCTTGATAATAGAAATTGCTTTGTCTTACTGTTGCACTGCAGGTATTATTGGCACTTGAGAGGATTGAACAAGATGAAGAGCTAACTTATGAGGTAGTCAATCTTTAGTTTTTGGACTCCAGATTGACCATATGTTCATTAAGACATTTAACTTTTCTTCTCTCCCCTGCAGCAATTACTTGCTCTGGAAACAAATTTATTCCTCGGTGGCCTTGGTTTCTATGATCACCATAGAGACATGAGACTGGATATTGATAACATGTCATATGAGGTTTGTTTTTATTTTTAACAACTTGATGCTTACATAAATGTTTCTAGATTATTTTTCAATCATATAAATCTGTTGGAGTTATCTTCCTGCCAATGGTTTTTTTCGGAGTGATTCTTTCTTTCAATTTTTTTTTTTTTTTTTGAAC
Source organism: Nyssa sinensis (assembly GCA_008638375.1). Taxonomy (NCBI): domain Eukaryota; kingdom Viridiplantae; phylum Streptophyta; class Magnoliopsida; order Cornales; family Nyssaceae; genus Nyssa; species Nyssa sinensis. Next base: position 35,886,724 of record CM018046.1, read on the forward strand.
TGTGTATTGTCATTGACATTTCTAATAAAGAAATATGTAATCTGTCCGGTGGGGTTGAGCGAATCATTTTCTCATGTCAAGTATGTGATCTTTAGCTGTTGTTTTCTTAGTGTGTTTTGCTTCTACTCTAACAGGAATTATTAGCTTTAGAGGAGAAGATGGGTACCGTGAGCACAGCACTACCAGAAGAAGCATTGTCTAAATGTCTTAGGAGAAGCATCTATCAACCTACATCTCTGGAAGATGGAACTATGGATTGCAATGGGGATGAAGATGATAGCAAATGCAGTATTTGTCAGGTCTGCTTCCCATGACTAGAAAATTTCCTATGACTACAATTTTTTCTCAATCCGATGGCCCTCTGTCTTGGATTTTTCCTGCAATTGTCACTACCATTTTTATCAGGCTTAGGTTTGATGGGTGTCAAACCTAAACCAAGCCATGGTGTAAAAGCCTGTTTTGAATCTAACTCAGCTTAACCAAGCCTAAGACAGTTGTATGTTTGCAGACTTATTGGTTTAGATTGGGCTTGATAATGCTAAGATCAAGAGTGATTCCGAGTAATTATTCGCTAGTTGAGTTAATAACTGGTAGAATAGTGGGTTTTATTTGGCTAGTCTCATTGTAGACTGACCTATTTCATGCCAATCTGCCTACCTAATCTATTTTGGTCATCTGTTTGGAACTCACTCTCCAGTATAAGAACCAAATCAAATAAAGTGGTCAGTTCGTAGATGTGTGAGCCCATAGCCTGTCTAAATCTACCCCCCCAGTTCAACCTTTGAGACTGATTTAATTGGGTGCTGCTTCACAGGAAGAGTATGTGGTTGGAGTTGAAGTAGGGAAGCTGGAATGCGAGCATGGGTATCATGTGGTCTGCATACACCAGTGGCTGCAGCAGAAAAATTGGTGCCCAATCTGCAAGACTTCGGCAGCGCCCTCACAATCCTAGTTTTAAATTCCAATTCAGATATTATGCTACTCCAACTATTCTCTCTCTGTACAAATCATGTTTGATTTTTAGCTTTTTCTTATTTTCTCTTTGTTAATGTACATAGAAAATCCCTTTGGTCTCAATCAAGCAATAAACCCAGGCCTATTGGCTTTGTGGTGGCAACTTCATGTTCACTTCCATCAAACTTTGAATGTAAAGATTCACAAATTGCCGATGTTCACTGTATTATGCCTTTTTTTTTTGTCTTTCATGGTTGGGTAAAAAGCATTGCCCTTTCCCAAATTTTTCCTCTCCATCTTACACCAGGCCAGCCAAGTCGTTGGTTCGGTGGTCACCGCCTGTATGAACTACCATCAATCCCCAAAACACGAAATTGCTTCCTGAATAGCCAATTATCTAGAGTCACAATTGGTATGACTACTTAAACCTTCACCCACCAGGAAAATTCTTGAATGGAACTAGTACACAGCAAGAGTGGTGTGCTCTTTCAATGTTCTCATGCCATGTTTATTATTACCCTTTTTTTTTGGAGTCACAACACATGATAATTTTATTGAAAAAATACATTGACACGTGATTCAGACCTACTAAAGAATGCCTCCACCCAATAAACATTACAATTGGTGGTGGTGCGGAATGGAATGTAATGCAAAGGCGGAGGAGGTTTCACATCTTTGTGGTAGGAAGAAAAAGAGAGAGTAGCAGCAAATTGATGGTTTTCCATGGCTACTTATTCTCTGGAAAGAAAAAAGGCAGTTGGGATGAACCAGTGAGTTGGGATTGAAAGAAACCCAAAAGAGATGAAGAATGTGCTTCTTCTTGGAGCAATTTTATTTTGTTTTTCCTAATATACTTGCGCAAGTCCAGCACCATTTACAGCAATGGTTCGGTATCATCTGGATTTCTCTTTGAAAATTATATGTTTTGATATTGCGTCTGCCATGTGGCTTATATGCCAAATATAGTACAATATTTGACATTACTAAAATTATAGCATACCACTGGAGCATGAAATTTGAGATTTGTACTATTTTTTTTAGCATTGACATTCCAAATGGCACAACCATGGGAGATGCCGTTACAATTAACTATGGTTGATCTGAACATAAGGGGCTCATCTCATCTGTGTGAAGTGTTGAGAGAGAGTCAAATGTGAGGCCATGTTGATTCAAACTGAGGTGATCGAGTCAAACTTTATCAAGCTTTTAAAGTTCTAACAAGGGTTGACCCAGTAGAGCAAATTCATGGAAACACTCTACGGAAAACTGTAACTGATATTTAATTACTTTAAACTAATCACTCTCTCACTTATGTCTCAAAGTATATAGGCACTAAACCATGGATCTTTTAGTTTAATATATAATAATAATAAAATAAAAATAAAAATAAAAAAACAAAGAGTAAGGCAGCAATCATGCAAGTCATCGCCCCTTTAAAACACACAGCAAAGTCAAATCACAAAAACAAATAGAAAATAGACAAACTAGATTTCAACAAAGCATTCTTTTAATGTAAACCACCAGGAATCTCCCCATGCCCTCCTATAATCAATGCCTACACTTCGCCTCTTTATATTTAGGCATAAACTCGGAAAGATTACTGTTGCCTCACACTCAGGGATACCAAGGAAATAGCTTAAGATGTTAAACGAGAGAGAGAGAGAGAGAGAGAGAGAGAGAGAGAGGTTTCATGACACAGTTAGACAGATAATACAAATGAGATTTTTGGTAACTTGAAAAAACTAAACTAACAATCAATATGGTCAAAGACAGCTAGGAGGAAATAATAAGAGAAAATAAGAAGCTGTTTTCTGGAAGACATGAGAATTGCAAACCAGTAATAATGCCATTCCAAAAGTAGCTGTAAACCAGCAATAATACCATTCCCAAAGCAACTGTTCTACCCAAATCCGGTCTACGATTCCAGCCACAGCGCGTCAGATTGCAATTACAGTTCCTGAAACATCAAAAGCCAAACTATTTGAAGCAACATTGTTTTACTTTCCATACTATACCATAGTTGATCAGGCTTTTTTAACAACTTAAATACATTTTCCCTAGGCAGCAAATAGAAGTTCTAATGCATTTTTGATATACCCCTATCCAAACATTGGAATTTTAGCAACGGTGGCAAAATTGATGGTGGCAGTAGTGGTTGCATATATGTGGGGTGGTGGCACTGATGGGGGCTGCAGAGATGAAGAGATGGTGACAGTAACTGTAGACAGGTAGTGACAATCAATCTAACCATGAAATGTGTAGCAACCAAAGTGTTTATGGATATGATGATGTTTGATGTGTAATGGGGACTAAGAAAGTATAAGGTGGCAGTATAAATGGTGGTTGAAGGGGAGTTGATGGTGCCGTTAGTGATGGTGAGGTAACATCCATGAAGGGCTGGAGGCAGCCATGATATGGGTTCCCTGCAACACCAGTTACAACCCAACTCTACTGTCAGAATTGCTTGAGTTCAAGTCAGATTGGGTTATGTTGAATTGGCCAGGTTCTACAGAAAGGAATGTAATTTTTTCTTGTCAAACATACTATAACATATTTTACAAACAAATTATCAGTGGAAAAGAATTGAAAAGGATAAAAGACAAGTCGCATGATGAAAGCAACAATAACAACAGAAATTAAGAACATTTGAAACCAATGATGGTTAGGGTTTCCTGTCGTTTATAGTTGGGAAAAATGAAAAGCGTGTCCTACATAACTGTCTTATCCCCCACCAACACACTACATTGGGCTTGGGTTTGGTCACATTTCCAAGGGCCTGGGATTTGACTCAAGCCAAGCAAACCAATGGTTGGTTGTACTTTTTGAGACTAATGATAGTCTGTCCAAGAACTACACCCTAAGCCCAACTGTTAGTCATATTGATCTTAAGCTGGCCTGCCTACACGCAACTTACCCAGCTTGCAGCCTCAATGGAGGTGCTGCTGGTATTGGAAGTGATGATGTGTGTTGATGAAGCGCTGCCTGCTGCTAATAGTCATGGTACAAGAAAAAATGCTTTATTTTTTAGTTTTTGAAAATAATCTTTTCAAAACAATCTTTCCTTTTTGGTGTTTGGCTTCTGAAAAATTTATATGAGAAAAAACTAATAAAGCCCATACCCAGACATGCTTTTTGGTGTTTAGCTTCTGAAAAAGTTGTATGAGAAAATAAATACTACTAAAGCCCATTGCTGAACATTACTTATGTCCTCTGTTGATTTCAAAAGAAGATTACTTTTCAGATGTATCTATTTAGTACATGTGGTTCAAGTGTGAGCTTGTAATGTTAGAATCATACAAAGTAGTCAAATTATCTATCGTAGACTTTTCGACTTGAAATGAGAAAATGGTAAACCAGAAATAGTACTTAGCGGAGACAATGGATTACATACCATGTAGCACATAAGAAAGGACTCCTCCAGCACTCCATTTTGAAGTAGAGTGGATACCTAGACTGCTGTATTGATGAGTACCTCAAGAATCCCAAAAGCTCCAATTTGTTTCATACCTAGGTGTTTTTTTTCTTTCATTTCATTGAGAAGGTACCACAATTTCTGTCTTATTTAATCAAAAATTGGAATTCTAGGTTGTGGTCGTTGATTTGGTTGTGTATTTTGCAAGAAACTGCAATTTTTTGTGAATAGCAAACTTTAGCCACCGGAAACAGCCCATTTTGGTGGCGGTTTTGGCTGGAAAAAGACACTAGTGGTAATACCCTGCAAGAGGAATCCAACTGCATAAATTTTGAGCAAAACGGATGTGAAACAAGGGAGTTAACACAGGTCAGAACTCAGTACCATAACAAGGTTGGCAGCTGGGAATTGGAAGAGGAAGTGAACAGTGGCCATGAGGGCCATGCGTAGTGGCGGCACGTGGGGCCTCCCACTACCACACACATGGGGATTAAACATTGGCATTCTGGACTCTACTAATGGGAGGTTATACATTGGCACTCCGATCTTTCTGGACCCAGTTTTATCGGGACCTACGGCACAAGATTTAAGCCTATTCTGATTCCTACCACATGTATCAGAGTGACCCTAGTACTGTTGAGTTGTTTAAATGAATTTTACTGTGTACTGTAAAATTACTAGAAATAGAATGATACGAAAATTGTTTTGGAAACTAAACCTGTGTACTGTAAAATTACTAGAATGATATGTATTGTTTCCCTAGTTTCTTTTAAAACTGAGTGAAATGTTTTGATTTGCATGCTTGGTCGAGCTAGTTAAGATTGCTAGTTAGTAAATTGTCAGGCTCACTCCTTTCCTTTTTCTCTTCATATTCTGAGGTTTACTTATCAGCAGAACAACATGGTTTGGGTGGAGCATTGTAGGTTTGACTCATGGGAATTAGTGCAATATGATCTACTATTCAAATTCATAATTGACAGAGTTGTGGAGTGTAACTTGTGGATGTAACGATTTTGATGGATGTTTTTTTCTTGACATGATATGCAAGCATGACTTGTTGAAGACTTAGTTTGCTGTGAACTTTGTGCCACTGCCTGTTATTTATTTATTTATTATTTTGGAAATTGATATATGGATTTGGTTAAGTTGTGAATGAATTATAGGTTGAGGGGTTGAGGCCTTGCATACTTGTACATGAATAGGTGGCAGTCGTCATGCCTCATGTTGTTAGGTTTGGGGGGTGACTGCAGTGCTATGCTAGTTTATGGTCATTTTAGAAAAGAGAAAATGAAAAAAAATTAATAGGAGAGAACTCAAAGGAAGGGGTGAGTTGGAAAAAAAAAAAAAAAAAAAAGCAAAACAAAAAACAAAAGTTAATGGCATCGGCCGTAGTTATAATGAAGCAAGAGCAATAAGTAGGTCTTCTTAGTGATGGGATAGGGGAAGACTCCCTATATTCTCTTTCATATATGTATATAGAATCTCTGATCGATATACCCAAAAAAAATTAACAAAGAGTTTCCAATTTTAATCCTGGAAGTATTTTGTGGTAATTGTTGAAGCTCTTGAAGTACTTACTGTGCATTGCAACTAAGGCTGCAAATTTAATAAGCACGGACACGGATACAACCCGATATAGACACAGAAACACAAAATTTCTCAAAAGTAGGGCATGTATACGTCAGGGACATGTTGAATAAATATATTGTTGAGAACTTGATATGCATTGTTGGCCCATTCTCTAATAACTTAAGCTTTTAGGGACACAAAATTTCTCAACCTAGGCTAGTGATAATATTAGGTTTTTATTATATGATCATGTAAAATACCTAGGGCCTCTTCATTAGGGACAGGACAGTTTCCTATCTACTGATATAGGATAGGTTGTATGACTTTTCCTTTTTCTGGGTAGTTTTTTATCATGTCCTATTTTGCCACAGCCAAAAGATGCTCCAATAGCCTAATCACATGGCTAACCCTTGTAATTCCCAGATAATTGACATTTGTCCGCTTCATCTTGGCAACGAGTCTTCGTATGAGATTTCGCAACCTCACGCTTCTTAGCTGGACCTTCCCACATCTTTTCATTAGATCTCTTTCTTTGATCCCAATCCTTAGCGTACTCTTCATTATTCTTTACCACTATCAGGGCCTTATTCACTACTTTAGAGTAAGATTCGAACTGAAATACCAAAATATAATTATGAATGCCTCTTCTTAAGCCTTGTTCAAATTTCCTAGCTTTCATTGCTTCGGTAGCCACCATATGTCAAGCAAAAGGAGCCACTTTAGTGAACTTGGCTTCATATTGAGTAACCATCATATTTCCCCACTCCAACTTGATAAATTTTCTTCCTTTTGTTCCTGGACACTCCTAGGAAAATATTTCTCATAAAACAAATCCCTTCAGAGGCACCCCTTAAATCCTCAGTTGGAACTCCAGTGTTCGCAATTCTCGGCCTACCACCTGACATACCTTTGGTTTACCTATATCCACAAACAAGACACACACATTTATTGTTCCTTTAGATCCATTAGTCATTAATTTCGGGCAGGTCCAAAACACTAGTATTGTTATACTTTTAAGTATCCAACCAATTCTCTCTATCCTAATTTGTTCGATACTTTCATTACGCTTTCACTATGCTACTCAATCCTAATTCTAGATGTCACTTTTCATAGTTCTAATAAGTTCTCGGCCTACCACCCGACATACCTTTGGTTTACCTATATCCACAAACAAGACACACACATTTATTGTTCCTTTAGCTCCATTAGTCATTTAATTTCGGCCAGGTCCAAAACACTAGTATTGTTATACGTTTAAGTATCCAACCAATTCTCTCTATCCTAATGTGTTCGAGACTTTCATTACGCTTTCACTATGCTACTCAATCCTAATTCTAGATGTCACTTTTCATAGTTCTAATAAGTTCATATTGTTTTCTAGTCTCCTCAAGAGTTTCAAATCCTACGTTTTTTACTTCATTATGTTACCTACATCTTAACTTCTAGCCTCCCAAGAATTTCTAAACCTTTGCTCTGAAACCACTGTCAAATCCCAAATTACAAGGAATTGGGTCCTTTGCCAGCCACCAAGGCCATTCCAAACACCAATTCACTTGAAATGTTCCAATTGCAACAAAATAACTAACACAACATCACTTATAATTTATCCACAAGGCCCAAAAGTGCGAGTTTATAATATTTCAATATAAAAGTTCAAACAAATGCTCTACATCCTCACAAGGTTCATCACTACTTCGCTTGTGAGCCCCAAAAGACTCGGCCAAACTATATCCATCTGTTGTCTTAAAAAAAATCTAATTCTTACAAATTCTCAAAAAACATGTATTTATACAAAAGTGTTTCTTAGTTCTCTTTACTCCTTAGCTTGTACCTTCTGAAACTGTACCTGTTTAATGATAAAATGAAAATGGTAATTAATGTGATGAACTCAACAACCCAATGAGAGGCACATGACATGCATTGATTTGATAACAACATATACCTTTTCTAGCATTTCAAAATATAAGTCATACATTTTCAAAGTGAATCAGATTAGTACACTTTATCACATGAATGTCACAGATCCAATAAAATCGTATTTCATTTCAAATACAAGTCATACATCTAACTACAGAGAAAAAATCAGTGCACTCATATTACCAAAAATTATGAATTCTTATGTCATAGTAGTCCAAACTTCATATGCAAAATACGGTTCAAGTCTCAAATTTTAGATGTCGAACATAGTTCAGATCTCAAAGTTCAGACGTCAGACTTCAGAGTTCAATGGTTCAATCATAAGAGTTCAAATATATCCAAAGTCATAATGTTCGAAGTTCAGAGTTCAAATATACCGGATAGTACAAAAACAAGTCGCACTTCTATGGCCAACAAATTAACCCCCGTCGGCTAGGATCAATATACTAACGAACTAGTCCAAAAATAATGACGTTCATCTATCACATCACCAATATACCCCGTGGATAGGGTCCAAATGATGAACGTCTGTATTGGGGAGAAATCATTCGAGATTATTGCCAAGGAAAATAAGGCAGTCGATTATCTACAAATAGTGGAAAGAGGAATTGAGGTGGTCTTGCGTATATGGGTCACGAAAACAGAGATTGATTGGTTGTGCAGTGCTCTAGAGGAGGCATCAAAGGGGAAGAGAAACCTTAGTTACCCTAGAACCCTGTCGGGAAGAAGCCGGTGCCTGAAACTATGGCAAAGATCCAACTAGATGGAGGAATATATGAAAGTTGAAACAGAGACGGAGAAGGAGCGCAAAGATATTTATATTCTAGATGTAGATAGGGGCGGGGGCTGGATGACTACTGCGAAGGGTCAGACATCAGACGAAACTAGGGGAACTGGTTCCCTCCCAAGAAGAACGGAGGGCCCTCTTACAAGGAGGCTGCTTCTCTAAAGGGCTGGCCATCCCAGCCTGTGACGCCAGTTCCAAAGATATGCGATGCCTGGGAAGATATCTCAATCCGCTCAGAATCATGCAATGATAGGACTCAGTATCTAAGCAAATGCCTAATGGGTCAAATGGAGTCGTTGAATGCTTAGTTACCAGCGCGGCACAGAGTGCAAAAATGGGTTGATCGTCACTGGGGGATTCAGGTGGAAACACAAGTGAAGGATATGCACGGCAGTTGGTTTCTCTTTGAGCTTCCATCAAAGGCCAAAGCCATGTGAATTCTTAGCCACAAACAGTGGGTCCTGGACCCCAAACTTTTTCTCCTGCTCCCCTGGAACATGGAGTCTTGTTGTTCCAAGTCAGAGGGAGTTTTGGATTAGGTTCATTGGGCTTTCGGCATTTTTATGGTGCCTGGAGGTGTTCCAAGCTTTGGGGATGAGGTGTTGGGAATGTTTATGTATGGATGAGGCCATGTCGGAAAGACGCCAATTGCAGTGGGCTCAGGGTCCAAATTAAGGGATTCATCGGTGAAGTTCCAGCAACGGTGAAGATTAAGGCCGGAGAAAGGGCTTCGAAGTTCCAGTGTGGATAGAGGCAGGGCCCCAGGTTATGCAAGTAGGGGAGCTCACAGGAGCTTTCCATCAAGCAACAATGGCAGGTGGTGGTAGGGAAGTGGTGACTGAAAAGCACGCGCCTAAGGAGCGTGGGGGGGTAGGTGGTGCAGTCGGGAAGAGAAGGGAAACACGTCAGGAACCATACGTGGGCCATACCTGGAAAGAGGACAGACAATTCAAATTTTGAACGAGGTGGACCTGGGGTGGTGGGCCGAGAGGGCCGTCGTTAGGAGCAATGGGCTAGGGAAAGACAAGGGGGATTTCAAAGATTGGGCCAAGAATGGGAACTGCCCAGAAAACCAATTAGTTGAAGGAATGCAAGCGGCCCAGCCCAATGGGGAAGATACGAAGACTCGGGGAATTAGCAAAACCGGTTTGCCAAGCTGCATGACCCAAGAAGGGAAAGACTGAACTCAGGGGCCCAAAAACATTTCGGAGCACGAGAGACAAGGGAACAAAGAAGGGGCCCACTGCAGGGCCGATAGTTGGAACCGATGTGATGAAAGGGGGCTCTGTTGGGCAGTGTAGAGAGATAAGGGGAGAAACGCTGGGGGGAAAGGGAAGATGGAATCCAAAGATGTTCGCGGAAGAAAACAATAGGGAAGCATGGAGATTCATGGAAATCGAAGAAGGGCAGAGTAGTGAAGGCCTGAGGGAGGTTTTTCCCAATCTCAACCAAGGAGCTTTCCTTAGGGAGGTTCAGAACCAGGAAGCTAGGGCTTTTGACCAAGTAGAAAGCAACGACAGCTGCGAAGACTGGTCTGGTTCAAAGGTGGGCAATAGAGACAGGTGTGATACGGTCTCATCCATCCCTCTTCAGATGGAGGACGAAAGAGAGACAGAACAACGCTTTTGGGCAGACTCAAACATAAGCACAGAAAGGAACCTTGTTATGTGGGAGGGTGGAAGTACTGTGGAACCTCTTATGTATCCCCCCCTCACAATCCTAGGCTGGTCGAGCTCCTAGTGGGCTGCGGACAATGGATGGGAGCGAGGACCAGAGAGCTAAGGAGTGGGAACTGCTGAGATTTCAGACTGGGTTCTGCAGAAGCTGAAGGGTATTAGCAGATACCTTGGGGTGATTTGCGAAGGCTTAGAGGAAAGACTCATGGAAATCTTCTGTGATACTGACTTGAAGTATTGTCAAGGAAAGATTAAGGGGTTGAGGTGCTTGGACGAATCAGCTGAGGAAAAGTAAGCCAGGAAATTGAGCAGAGAATTGAAGAAGTTGGCTTGGTCGGTGTCCTATGAAGGAAGGAGGGAAGTGTTGAGAATGGGGAGATAGCAGAGGTGTTCTAATGTTGGAAGGTCAAAATGGATTTCAAAATCCTATCTTGGAATGTGAGGGGGCTGATTCGGCTGAACAACCTAGACAAGCGCTCTGTAATTAAAGGGCTGTTGAGGAAGTGGAGGCCTTCGGTGGTCTGTTGGCAGAAAACCAAGATGGGTGAGGTTTCTAGAGCTTTCGTCAGAAGTGTGTGGGGTTCCCGATTTGTGGATTAGAGAGCGAAGGCAGCATCTGGAGCATCAAGTCCTGGTGATTTGGGAAACAAGGCTGATATTATCTTGCTCTGATAGTTGGGAGGGTTACTATATGCTGTCTTGCCACTTTTCGATGCTTCAGTGTAATTTCCAGTGGTTGTTGTCTACGGTCTATGGGCCACAGACAGATCTAGATCGAAGGATTCTTTGGTCCAAGCTGGGGGAGGCTGTGGTCAGAGCGCAGCTCCTGTGGTGCATTGCTGGAGACTTTAACGTGTTTCATGGCTGTAGGTTGCTGTCCAGAGGGATACGTGATTTCTCAGATTTCATTAATGCTCAAAATTTGGTTGATCTGCCTCTTGAAGGTGGAAGGTTCACCTGGGCGAGGGGTGGGGAGAGCTTGGAAAAATCAAAGACTGATCGCTTCTTGGTTTCTAGTGCGCGGGAGGATAAGTTCCCCAATCTCTCCCAGGTTCTTCTTCCAAAACCAGTTTCTGACCATGCCCCTCTATGGCTGGACTATGGAGGTATCAAATGGGGAAAGAGTCCCTTCCGGTTCGAGAATATGTGCTGAGTGTTCCAGGTTTCAAGGAGAAGGTGACGTCTTGGAGGAGCAGTAATGTCTGCAAGGGCACTCCTAGCTTTATTCTGACTAGAAAACTAAAGATGCTGAAAGGCGATCTGAAAAGGTGGAATAGGGAATCCTTTGGCAATATTCAGATTAGAAAAGAGCGACTGCTCCATGATATATTGATATCCATGCCATGGATATGCAGGATCAGTCTGGGAGTTCTTCTTAGGAGCATAGGGTGAGATTGGTAAGGGTTGAAAGGAGAGCAGGTCATTCTTCTAAAAGCTGAGGAAACGTCTTGGAGGCAGAAATCGCGTGTGCTCTGGTTGAAGGAGGGAGATCTCAATACAAAAAGATTTCATAACATGGCTATCTCCCACAGGAGAAGAAACAATATCAGCAGAATTAAAGTGGCTGATCAAGTCGTAGAGGAGGAGCAGGAGGTGAGGAGGGGTGTCTCGGATTTCTACAGGAAGTTGTATTCTGAAGAGAAGGCATGGAGACCAAAATTAGAGAACCTGTATTTTGGGCAGCTCAACAGAGAAGACAGGAGTAGGTTGGAACAACCTTTTTCTGAGGAAGTCTTGATTGCTTTAAAGTCATGTGATGGAGACAAGGCCCCTAGGCCGGATGGTTTCTCTATGGCCTTCTTCAAGCACTGTTGGGAGGTTGTTAGCGGAGAGGTGATGGCTCTTTTTCACTATTTCTTCCAGTTAGGCTCTTTTGAAAGAGTCTCAATGCCTCCTTTTTAGCTTTGATCCCTAAGAAGGATGGTGTTGAAAATTAAAGGATTTCAGGCCTATTAGCCTCGTGGGAAACATTTACAAGTTGCTGGCCAAGGTTCTATCAATAAGACTGAAAAGGGTGATGGGAAGTATCATCTCCTCTAGTCAAAATGCCTTCGTTGGGGATCGTCAAATCTAGGATGCAGTTCTTATAGCAAACGAGTGCATCGATAATGGGTTGATTTGCAAGTTAGACATTGAGAAGGCCTATGATCATGTAAATTGGGATTCCTTGTTATTCAGGTTGAGAAAAATGGGCTTCAGGGTCAAATGGCAAAGGTGGATTGAGACTTGCATATCCACTACCTCTCTCTCGGTCCTAGTGAATGGTGCTCCGACTGGTTTTTTTACTTGCTCGAGGGGACTGAGACAGGGGGACTCATTATCCCCCTTCCTTTTTGTGATTGTCATGGAGGCTCTTAGTCCGTTGCTGAGTAGAGCTGAGTTTTTGGGGGGGGGGGGGGGGGGGGGGGCTTTCTAAGTGGGTTCAATGTTCAAGACCAGTCCGAAAGAAGCAAAGGGTTGTTTGCTGATGATACCCTAATTTTTTGCAATGCAAAAGTAGGCCAGTTGAAGTTTCTTCGTTGTGTCTTGATGTGTTTTGAGGCGACTATGGGATTGAAGGTAAATCTTGCAAAGAGTGAGCTGATCCCCATTGGTGACATCAAGGATATAGGGTTGCTGGCAGATGAGCTTGGGTGCAAGGTGGCCTCTCTCCCCTCAATGTACCTTGGGCTACCATTAGGGGCCTCTCCAAGCTCTCGTGCTATACGGGACCCAATGATTGAAAGGATGCAAAGGCGCCTAGCGGGGTGGAAGAGCCAATTTCTTTCTAAGGCGGGTAAGCTTGTCCTGATTAAGAGTACTTTGGCTAATTTGCCAACATACTATATGTCTATCTTTCCCACTCCAGTTTTGGTGGGGAGAAATTTGGAGAGGCTTCAGAGGAACTTTTTATGGGGTGGAGGAAAGCGAGAAAGGATCGTGTTAAAGTCCCCCTCTCAGGTGGTGGTTTAGGGATCAAGGACTTCAAAACCTTCAATAAAGCTTTGCTTGGTAAGTGGCATTGGAGGTTCATGGCGGAGGATCATGCACTTTGGAGAGATGTGGTGGCTATAAAATATGAGGATGAGGAGGAGGGCTGGTTTTCTAGCACGAACAGGGGAGCCAATGGGTGTGTGGGTGTGGCCTCTAGAAAAGAATTTGGAGAGGGATGGCAAAATTCCCGAGGATGGTTAGTTTCGAGGTATGGAATGGGAAAAGGGTGAGGTTTTGGGATGACACATGGTGCGGGGAGGAGGCTCTCAGAGTGCGTTTCCCACTCCTGTACAACTTAGCCAGACAAAAGAGAGTGTTGGTTGAAGACTGTGTTGAGATGGTGGGAGGAGCCATAGTTTGGAAGCCTATCTTTAGAAGGAGCTTCCATGACTGGGAAATGGAAAGTGTGGGAAATTTTATGCATACCCTAAGTAAGTGCCACTTTGACCTAGATAAGCCTGACACTATGGTGTGGAATGTTTCAAGAGTCAAAGAATTTACGGTCAAATCTTTCTACAAGATGTTGCGTGGAAGGGGTGAAGGAGGTTTCCCTTGGAAGGCAGTGTGGCGTTCCCATGTGCCTACCAAGGTGGCTTTCTTTGCATGGACGGTGGCCTCTTGGGGAGCCATTCTCACTATGGAGAATCTGCAACGAAGAGGGTTTCGGCTTGCCAATATGTGTGTTATGTGAAAAGGGGTAGAGGAGTCGACGGGCCATCTTCTTATTCATTGTGTGGTGGCTAGGGACGTGGAATTTGATTGCTAGTCATTGTGTGAGGTTCAATAGGTGATGCCAAAGTCAGTGAGGGAGCTTCGTTTGAGTTGGAAGAGGCAGGGGATGACTAAAGATAAAAGCAAAAAATGGCACATCGCTCCTCTATGCCTTGTTTGGTGCATATGGAAAGGGAGAAATATGAGGATTTTTTAGGGGAACGAGATGTCCCCTTTTTTCTTGAAGGATACTTTCTTACGATCCCTTTATTTTTGGGCCAAACAGGCCTCTGATTTGTATGTAGACTGGTTAGTTGATTTTTTGGGGACTCGAAGCTTGTCCTTGTGTATACGGGCTTTCCCCCATTGGGCACCTTTTGAATATATTTACTTTTACTTATCAAAAAAAAATGTCAACACATTGAGACGCCAACCAAATTCCTAATCTTATCGATGATGTCCAATCATGAAAGCATTTGGGCAACTTATGTTTAGACATAATCGCAAAATTGAATATCGTAAAATCAATTAAAATTAAGTCCAATACATACATACATATATATATATATATTAACTAACACAATTCATTATTACATGATTGAATAAATCAGAGTTTATAATATATGACACTAACTTTTCATATGAATAATAATTCCAAAATCAGACTTTCCAAACAGATAAATAGCTATCATATGGCAGTTTAAAATTCTAAAACAGATTGGAGTTGGATGAGTAGTTTTAGTAAATTGATAGGAATGGAATAAGAAGCAATACTATGATAATATCACGTTTCAAAACAATTTTCGAATACAATATCATCCAACTTATTCTAGTGAAAATAAAAAATAAAAAAAAAAACCCTCTACGTCATGATTCCCATCCATTGTTCATAGCTCTTCTTCAAATATGGAAGATTTTAAAGCTTTCTTGAACACCTACACTAAGTCTAACAAAAGCCCTCTGTCCCACTCTAACAAGGAAGTCTAATTCTAAGCTATGATATCAATTTTACTCAAAATTGTAACATATTTGTATGCAAAATTGAAATATAATTTTGCTTTTAGGGATTTTTCTTTTTGGTGTGATTTTATTCAAAAATTTCTTTCAATTAGATTGCATCTATATTATTTTTCTCTAAATCCATAGAACAATAAGGGTCCACCACTTATTCTCCAATCATTTTATTCGATAGTATAATGTAATGTAATATATATGGGATTGTTGGGTATTGGTAGGTTTTTGTTTCTTTGAGCTTCTTGTGCATATATTTTTAGGAAAATCTGTTATAACATATAACAATTAATCCTTTTTTTTTTTGGCTAAATAAGATTTTATGGCCATTCACATGTTTTTATGACTTGATAATTTTCTCTATCCTAGTTTATCCGGTCCATCATTAATCTAATTTGTAGACTAATGTTGAAAAAGACTTCCCTAATAAACTTAATTACTTAGAAAAAATATCATCAATCAATATTAAATTTTTATATTTCTTTAATTTTTAAACTTATAATCGAATATTAAGAACAAAGTTCCCCCCCCCCCCTAAAGTAAATTCCTGGCTCCGTCCCTACATCTGTGTGTGTGTATGTGTGTGTGTGTATATATATATATATTAAAAAATGATAAATTGCAAGGGAAAGAGCATAACTTTGGGTTTCTCCTCCACTACTGAATGTCCCTTGCTCCTCTCTTATCTCAAGCACTCAACTAGGCACAGTGATGTATTGAATGGGAGGGGGTGCTACCCTTTTATAGATGTCTTGAGCTAATGGGCTCTCACCAAGTGGGTGTGTCTTAAGAAATATTTTTATCTCCCTTACATGTCATTCTCTAAATAGGTTGTTTGCCTCAATGGGACATTTGTCCAATTTTTGCCAATCATACGTACATAGGCTCAAATTTTTAGTCTCAGAACTTTATGAAAATTGACATCTTAGTATAATTCGATATGTAGAACGCAAAGTTGTCGTCCGTTTTTCAAACCATGTCTCTAAAATTTATTTATTGCCCACGTATCCATTTTTGGACTGTGTTGGAGCACTAGAGCATCCAAAATTTCACAATCTCTGAATTATACAAAAATTGATAGTGTAGCATAATTCGATGCATAGAGTTCAACAATGATGTATGTTTCATCAAATTATGTTTATGAAAATTTGTCTATTTTTCATGTATTGCTTTCAGTCTAAATAGCGTTGAAGTTTTATGGCCAGTGTAGTGGCATATACTCGCATTGAGTTTTCTAAATTAATACCGTAAAATGGAACTAAAATTCAAGGAGTTACAACCAGTACGAAAAACACCACGACCACCATCACTAGAGACTTAAAGACAAAGGATTTCTTTGACAATGAAGATGAAGAGAAGCACGTTGGAGACAAGAGTGAGCACCGGTAGCAGTCGAAAGTTCCTCACCAGCCAAAATTTGATCCTTGAACACACTACACTTTGAATTAAGACTTAACAAAAACGAAGGCAACCTGAAACTCTTTGTGCCAAAGATGTTATACTTCCAAATCAGTACTCAATGGCTGATAGAGCATAAGTTGTCCCACATACCTTTCAATGCACCCCAATGTTCCATGAGAGACTTATCACCCTGTTTTAGTATTGAACATACGCTCAAAAGATCATAAATCCGAGATATAGTATGCTCCTATGAATACTTCTCTTCAAGGATACTAACATCTTCTTAGTTGTGTCTAGAAGTTGAACATTGGAGACCCCATACAGCTCTCCATATTGAGTCACAAGCAGGTCATCACTACTAAGTTTTATCTTTGATAGTAAGTGATCCTTGGGGTTCTCATTCCACCAGTTTTTATAATTTTTAAGTCCGAAAAGGATGATCCTCAATGACATACTTTGACTTTCTTCTTCGCACGCTGGGATACTTTAAAATAGCATGAGATCAAGAATGATAACAACTATCATTAACTTCACAAAGGTAATTGATCTCGCTAAATTGTTCCCAAAATAAGGTTGAGAAAAAAAAGACTAATATTAGTCAAGTGGAAGATTTTGTGACTAAGGAAGTCCCTCAATATACATTAGAAGAAATAGTTGACCCACCTTTTGAGATCATTAAAGTGCCAAAAGAATGTCAAAATGAGACACCAAATGAGCTACTCTCCTGAGATGTTCCACATGCTACTAACAACCTTTTAATAACATAGTTGCCTAATCTTACACAAGGAAAGGGCTTTCGAGAACCATCATGAATCAAAATGTGAAGAAGATGGACACTTTTAAAAAGATTCCATCTATGATAGTCTCAATCCATCCATTGTTGCTGCTCTCTTCAGCCCCAAGGAAGATGATTTCTTGAAATCATATGTTGATGGCAATCTCATCAGTAAAATCAGGATCAGAAATAAATTTTCTATCCCCAATGAGCCTCTTTATGGGAGCATTCATTGTCTCTAGTGACCTTATACCTTTACCCTCACATTCTCATCCATCAATTGGCCTAGTCCCTTTACCAATAGAGTCCTATCCATCAGCATTGACAGATTCTTTTGCCTAGCAATTTCATAATCTCCATGCCCTAAGAAGCGCAAACCCTCTATTTTAGCTCACGTCTTAGTATCGGAAATGGACATAAACGGACACTTCACAAACGCGTGTCGAACATGTGAAAAAAGTGTCCAATTTGTTTTTATTTTTCTGAATTTCAGACACATTACGGACACGTTAAGAAACATTTTGGACACGTTAGAACACATTATAGACTTTTTTTTTTGAATTTTTTTCTTTTTTTTTTAAGAGTTTTTCTCTGCTTTCATTTTAGGCTAGAAACATATATGTTTATGTAGTAGATTAGTAGTTAGCAAATTTGTTTTGAAACTTGGATCTTAGATATTGATGATTAAGTAAAAAAGTTCTTGAATTTCTATTTAATAACTTTTTTATTTTGATATTTTAAAAATACAATTGCATTTTTTGTATTTTTATGTCAATATTGATCAAAATAATATTAGATTTTTATTAAATGGTTATATAAAACAATAAAAAAATTATATATTTATGTGTCTCTAACATATCCATTTCCTACGATTTTTGAGAAATGTTGCGTCCATGTCGTGTCGTATTCGTGTCCTATGTCTGCGCTTCTTAGTTTATATGAATATGCATTGTAAAATTATTTTGGGTAATGATAATTTTAAACTTGATCTAAATATTCATTGCCTTACTCAAGAATTCAACTATGGAAACCATACCATGATTGAGGTTCACCCACATGCTCAACCATCTGGCTTTGTCCGTCTTATTCACAAAGTCGCTCTCCATGCATGTTTACATGACTTGTCATTAAAAATGAGTACAATTCTGATTTTTCATGTGGATAACATGTTTCCTTACCAAGGCACCTTTTAGCCTTCTATGTTACCTATAGGTGTTCAAAAAAATGGAGTTGCTTCTGCTTCAATAGTGTTGTCGAAAATATTTTAGAGAATGAAAAAAATGTATTCTTCTCTCTAGGAGATCAAGATTTATAGTCACGGCTTACAAGTAAATAAGGAAACTATCCAAAATTAATTCTTCCAATCAATCCATCAATCAATTAATACAATCAATCAATCAACCTAATGCCTAAATTAAGCAACATATTAAGCTCAATCTCATGCCTAAATTAACCTACAGATTTGATAAATATTTACGGTCAATATTTACAACACTCTCCCTCAAGTTGGAGAGTATATATCTATAACTCCCAACTTGCTACAAATAGAGTCGATGGCAATTTTTGGAAAAGCTTTGGTGAAAATATCGGCAAGTTGACTACTAGAAGAAACAAACGGAGTAGTGATTTCCTTGGACTCTACTTTAGATCGAATGAAATGGCAATCACTTCAATATGCTTGGTCCGTTCGTGAAAGACTGGATTGTTGACAATATGAATTGCCGCTTAATTGTCACAAGGAAGAGGTATTGGACACGTACTAGAACATCAAATTCTTACACAAGTATTCTTAACCAAGTTAGCTCACAAGTAGTATATGTCATTGCTCAATACTCTGCCTCAGCACTAGAATGTGTCACAACTGACACCTTCTTGTTTTTCCATGTCACGAGATTACCCCCTGAGAAAGTACAATAACCAGCAATAGATTTGCGATCTAAAGGTGATCTTGCCCACAAGAAACTACTGCCTTACTGAATTTATCGAAACAAGCTCGGGGAGACTATTTGAGTCTATAAATAGACTTCTGAAGATGACAAACAGACTCCCCCTTGTTCTCAAAACCAAGTGGTTGAGTTATATACATAGTCTCAGCAAGATCACTACGTAGGAAGTCATTTTTGACATCGAGCTGATGAAGAGGCCAATCGAGATTCGCGACAAGAGATATGATAACTCAAAACAAAATTCAATTTGGCAACAGTAGAGAAACTCTCGGTGTATTCAATGCCATAGGTTTGGGTTAGGATTCTTCTTGATTGTGAAGACCCAACGACAACCAACAATTTTAGCATCAGTAGGTTTAGGAACAAGAGCCCAAGTACGATTTAATTCCAAAACATGCATTTCCTCTTCCATTACGGTCCGCCAACCAGATGGGAAAGAGCTTCCCTGTAGGATTTAAGAACAACGAGAGATGACAGAGACAAAAAGAAAGCTTGAAAGGAAGATGATAAATGATCATAGAAGACAAAGTTAGAGATAGGATGAGCAGTGCAAGTACGTGTACCTTTACGGACTACAATGGGCAGATCAAGATCAAAGTCAGAAGAATGAGATGAATCGGCAAGACGGCGAGGTAGGTGGAGGATGTGAGAGAGAAGGTCTAGTAGGAAGAGCGACTAGAGCTGCAGCCTAGTGACAACGAACATACACTTGAGAAATAGGAGGGCGAGTAGGAACATTAGTAGGTAAAACTTGGTCAGGAAATAATGGTGCCTGTAACTGACCTTCTTCTGGAGAATAATAGGGAACAGTCTCAAAGAAAGTGACATCAGCACTGACAAAATGCTTACGTAAGATAGGACTGTAGCACCTATAACCTTTCTGTGTGCATGAGTAACCAAGAAATATGCATTTATGAGCACGAGGGTCAAGTTTGTCACAACCAGACTGCAAATTAAGCACAAACAAAACACATCCAAAAACTTTGGGGGAAAGGGAGAAAGGTGTTTTATCAAGAAACATGGTATTAAAAAGTGATTTTCCCTATAGAATACGAGAAGACATCCTATTTAAAAGATACATAACTATAAGGATAGCATCTCCCAAAAACACTTTGGAACATGCATCTAGATCATAAGGGCATGAGCTATAGCAAGGATGGGACCATTCTTTCTTTCAACAATCCCATTTTGTTGGGGGGTGGTGACACAAGATGTTTGGTGTATAATGCCTTTGGACTTTAGAAACTATTTAAAATGACCGTCTTTACATTCTTGAGCATCATTAGTTCGAAAAGCTAATAATTTGGCATTGAATTGATTAGAAATTTTAGCATAAAAGGATTGAAAAATATTAAACAATTGAGAACGATTTTTAAGCACATACACTCATGTCAAACGAGAATAATCATCAATAAAAGTAACAAAATATCGAGAACCACATAAACTAGTGGTCTGAGATGCTCCCCAAATATTAGAATGAACTAGTGCAAAAGATTGAAAACAAGGGAGGTCAACACGTAGACGAAACAAAACTCTATGATGCTTACTAAGTTCCCATGTCTCACAATTAAAACTAGAAAAATCAAATAAAGTAAGAACTAAGTAACGAAGATTTGCGAAAGACGGGTGTCCAAGGCGATAGTGCTATTGATAAGGAGAAACAACGAAATGTAGAGTAGAAGAGATTGATTGACAAGATGACTAAAGGTAGTAGAGTCCATTCTTCTCATATCCCCCACCAATCATCCTCTTCGTCTTTAGATCCTGAAATTCACAATAAGAGGGATAGAAGGTCAATGAACAGTTGAAAGACTAGATAAGTTTACAAATAGACCGCAAATTGAAAGGAAATTTAGTCCCATTAGCAATTGTGACAAAGGAGAGAGAAGAAGGACGAAAAATATTAGAAAGAAGAGACAAGTTACATGTCATTAGATCAGATGTCCCAGAATCAAGAATCCAAAAAGTACTAGAAGAAGAATGAAGAGGTGTTACCTAACGAGACCAAATTGGCTGTGGAAGTAGAAGAGGCATTGGCATGCTGAAGAATAGAATCATACTCTTTGCTATCCTTGGTGCCCAATTTATCAACCATGATAGGATAAAGAAGTTGCTAAAGCAGAGATTTGGGAAGTGAGAGAAGCTATCCGAGATTGGCAAGGCTGAAGGAGCCAAGAGACTCTGCCGAGGGTGACGAGAGGCTGGGCCGAGGAGGCCGAGAGGTGCCAACAGGGGCCGAGGGAGATGAGAGGCACTAAGAAGGTGAGGACCAAGAAACAAAAGCAATGGTTTAGAAAATCTGCTCTAATACCATATTGAAGATATTTTAGAGAATGAAAAAGATGTATGCTTCTCTCTAGGAAGTCAAGATTTATAGTCACAGCTTACAAGTAAATAAGGAAACTATCCTAAATTATTTACTATAATCAATCAATCAATCAATCTAATGCCTAAATTAAATTACAACCTAAATTAAGCTCAATCTAATGCCTACATTAAGCTACAGATTCGGTCAATATTTACAACAAGTGTTAATTGTTTTTCCACCATTTCATTCGAGCATGGATCAACTTGCAGATGTTCTTGATATTTTAGAGCATGACCACCACCCTAACTCACCAAAATTGAGTTATTCTCAACTTGGGGGAGAAATGATGGGGAACAGAATGTACCCCACGGGCTATTTGTTTTTGATCCTGTGGGATATTTCTTTTTTGTATTTTTTATTTTATATTAGAGTTTAGTTATATTTTTAGGAGTTAGTTTATTTTAGTAGGTTTAATTTAGGATTTGGCTATATATTAAGGTAAAAATACTAAAAAGGTCAGCTTTTGATTATTGACTATCAAATATTGGGATTATCTCCTTTGGTTTTTGTCTATTGGGATTTTCTTTCTCCCCCCTTTTTCTAGTCCTGTTTCAATATCTCCTTTTTGAGCTCTGTGTAGACTTTTGTATTTATATTATGGCCATTTTTGTATCTTGGCCAACTATGGATGCAAACAAGTCTGTAACGATCTTTTATGTTTTGGGTTCAAATTTACCAAAAAAAAAAATTTTTGGGTTCAAATTTACCCAAAAAAAAAAAATTAGGCTTTGAAAATGAACTCAGAATATGCTCTAATCAAATGTGGTAATTGAGATTATTTACATACTCAACAAGTATTAACAAGACAATAGGTTATGCTTCCATGATATAAACTGTCAATTATTCACTGATACAACCCATTTGATTCTGAAAGAGGCTTCAGTGGCCGGGTCATGCACCATAATTCCCTAAGATGTGGGGTTTGGGGATGTAATAGTCCATGCCTTGTACGTGATCTTTAAAGATCAACCCAAATCTCAGCCGAAATAAATCAAAAATACATAAAGCCCAAACAGTAAGAAAACTACTACTTTTCCTTTTACACAAGATACTTACACAGTGATGGGGAATGCAAAGGCATTGGATAACTAATTTCGAAAGGAAATTAGGGTTTAGAATTTATGTATGGCTATTTTATATTTCCTATTTTTAGGGTTTATTTATCTCATTTAGGGTTATTTTATCTTGGTAAGTTTAATTAGGGTTTGTCTATGTAAAGACCCTTGATTTAGTGGAAAAGACAGACTTTGATTATTGATTATTGATTATTGAATATCGATATTGAGATTGTGGTATCTCTGGTCCTCTCTTCCCTCTTTGATTTCTTCTCTCTTTCTCTCTACTTCTTCTCTTCTCTAAACTTGTTTCTCTCTCTTCCCTTCTCCCTCTACTGGTTCTACACCACACAGGCTAGCTAGTTGAATTTCATGGGACCAGGAAAAGGAAATAAATAGAAACATGAATTTTTTTAAGAAGTTTACTCATCATAGAACAAACACTAGTTAGTAGCTTTTCTACAGAAAAAGATAATACTATGAAAATTAAATGTGGTTATCTGGAGGGGAAAAAAACCATTTGATTAGATGGTCGCTGAAAGGGTATTCTTAATTGGGGACAATTGAATCTGAAAGAGCTTCTGCTAGAGCTTACCGGCTATCTTTGCAAATAGATTGGGTCAGAAAGTAATGGGCTGGATCTGTAGGACGACACTTGAATGGGCTTGGCATTGACTTTGGAGGCTTTATTGATGGTTGACCACCATGCATTAATGAATCATGATCAACAAGTTTGATTGGATTTCCAAACATAGTAACAGAGAAGGTCACTGGTAGCATTAAAAAAATAATATTTTTTGAAACATCTCTGCAGGTTGAAAGTATTAGATCACCGGTTACTCCAAAAACTTAAGTTATTAGAGAATGACCCAACAATGTATATCAAGTTCTCAACACTCACCCTCACAAGCAATCCCAAGCTCGCACCTGGAGAGGCAAAGAAATCAAAGGCAAATGCGAAATAAAAGAAAATATAAATGCAAATAGAAAGACTTGAACCTAAAAGCTCTTAAAACTAAGGCTCTGATAATATGTTGCATCACCAATTGCTCTAAAAGCTTAAAGTTGTTAGAGAATGGGACAACAACAATGTATATCAACTTCTCAGTAGTAAGTATAGAGCCATTCAAGATTTAACAGTAAATTTGTCCATGGGCTAGAAAAAAAATGAGGAATTAATGTAAATATCAAGAACATAAAAAGATGTTTTTCAATCTTCCAGGATGAGTAAATGTAATCTGTTCTAACTCTATCCAATTCAAATATTTTCTTCTCACAAGATGAACATTTTAGGATGAAACATTTCATCAGACATGCTCCTATGAAAGGAGTCTTAATGCTTCATTTATAGCATTGATTCCTAAAAAGGAAGGGATGGATAACATAAGGGATTTCATGCCAATTAGTAGGAGCATGTACAAGCTATTGGCTAAGGTTCTAGCTTTGATGATGCAGATAGTGATGGAAAAAATCATATCGCCAAGTTAGAATGTTTTTGTGGGTGGCAGGCAGATCATAGGTGCAACTTTGATAGCAAATGAGTGTGTGGATGCTAAGAGGAAGGGATGGGGGAAGGGTTTGGCTTGCAATTTGGACATTGAGAAGGTTTATGACCATGTTAATTGGAATTTTCTGTTGTTTTTTATGGGGAGGATGGGATTTGGTGAGAGGTGGAGGAGATGGATCAAGCATGCAATGCTTCAGTTTCTTATTCAGTGTTGGTGAATGGCTCCTTAGGGGGCTTCTTTAGATCTTCAAGGGGTTTGAGACAAGGGGGTGATCCGTTATCTCCTCTATTGTTTGTGATTGTTATGGAGGCATTGAGCAGGATGTTCGAAACGGCAAGGTTTGAGGGTATGCTTAGGGGGTTCTCAATCGAAGGAGAGTAACAAGGGGAGGGGGGAGACATCACACTAATTTTTGCGAACAATACCATTGTATTTTGTAAAGCAAAGGAGTCACAACTCTACACTTTGCAATGCATCTTGCTTTGTTTTGAGACGTTGTCAAGAGTTAGATTTAATGTTGGGAAGTCGGAGGTAATTCCTCGAAGAGAGGTTAGGGGGTGGAAGAATTGGCATGGGGTATGGGTTGTGGGGTGGGTAGTTTCCTGACCATGTATCTTGGTCTCCCTTCGGGAGCTTCAGCGAGATCGGCCAATATTTGGGAGGGGGTTATCGAAAGATTCTAGAAACGGCCAGCGGGATGGAAAAGACAATATCTATCAAAAGGAGGATCACTCTCATTAGGAGCACACTGGAAAGTCTCTCAACTTATTACATGTCATTATTCAAATGCCATCTCCAGTCAGGAGGAAGCTTGAGAAGATTTAGCGGGATTTTCTATGGAATGGAAAATAAGAAAACAAGAAGATTCACCTCGTAGGATGGGACAAAGTTCAAGCCCCAATCATAGAAGGGGGTTTAGGGGATAAAGGACATGAAGTTGTTTAACAAAGCGTTACTAGAAAAGTGGTTTCAAAAATATGCTACTGAGGAAAAAGTCATGTGGAAGAAAGTGATAGCCACAAAATACAGGAGTGAGGAGAGGGGGGGTACTCAAAGAATGTGTTGGAGCCCTATGATTGTGGAGTGTGAAAGGCTATCAGGGGTGGGAAAGAAGAATTTGTCTCTTGTGTGAAGTTTGCTATTGATGATGGTATGAGGGTAAAATTTTGGAAGGACCCATGGCACGAGAGACGTGTTTTGGGAGTGAAGTTTCCCAATCTTTTCAACATAGCATTAGACAAGGAGTGTTTTGTGGCAGATTCTATAGAGGTGGTGGGGAATGGAAGGGTATAATTAGAGCCTGAAGTTTAGAAGCAATTTCTACGGTTGGGAGATAGGGGAGGTTGAGGAGTTGATGGTTTTTTTTAGTAAAGTGGCATTGAGGGAGGAAGGGATGGACGGGATAAGGTGGAAGGGCAATGGGGACGATGTGTTTGTGGTACATTCCTATTATAGGAAGATGGTGGAGGGAAAGGATTCATCCTTTCCATGGTGTTTGGTGTGGAATTCTAGAGTGCCAGTAAAAGCTGCTTTTTTTGGCTTGGGAGGTGGCTTGGGACGCCATTTTGACAACGGACAATCTCAAAAGAGGGGCGTTTTTGCTTCCGAGTTGTTGTCCTTCATGCAAAGAGGAGGACGAGACAGTGGATCATCTTCTACTTCATTGTAAGGCTGCTTCGGCCATGTGGAACCTCCTATTCTCATTCTTTGGATGTTCATGGGTCATGCCGACTAAAGTGAGACAACTCTTTTTGGGATGGAGGTGTAGGAAAATCAGGAGAGAATTGTGCATTGCATGGAAAATGGCTCCCTTTTGCGTCATATGGTGCCTTTGGAAGGAGAGAAACAAAAGAATTTTTTAATGGGGAAGAAGTACCTCCATGGAAGTTGATAGACATTTTTTTGAAGACTTTGTTCTTTTAGATCAAAGAGGAATTTCCTACATATCTAGAAAGATTCATAGATTTTTTGGGGGGTCTTAGGCTTTAATTGTTATAGTCGGTCCCTTATAATTTTGTAATTATGGGCAAGCCCTCCTCAGGCTCCTTTGTTTATAAAAGTTATCTTTATTGATTAAAGAAAAAAACAATGTGAAGACCTTAGTAGGAAACATGAATATCACAGGCAATAGTATACACAATTCAACTCAACAAGGCCTTATCCTAACTTTTGGAGTCGACTACATAAATCCTATCTTGTCATTTTGCTTTTTTTAAGATCTGCTCAGTTAAACCACATAATATCATATCATTTTTCTACTATCTCTACAAAAAATATTTGGTGTCTCCCGCATGCTAGCATGATCCTCAATGTCCAACCTGACATTATTAACACAATAATTTTAGACACTCTTAACAATTTATACATGCATTTTTAACCAATCTATATATGTGTGCGCATAAATTGCATACATGCATAGCACTAAAATATTTCTTCCAATGAAATCAGAACTTCTATAAGCTGACATGAGATTACGTTGCCTTACAGTTACATGTAATCATCGAAGATAGAAACCAGGGTTTTATGAACATGACCTTAGTTGTTTATAATCAATTCTCAGAAATTTTTTATTGGATAGGTAAAGTGTAATTGTATTAATCAATTCTCATAAACTAGAGTCTCATATTACTGAAAAAATCTACAAAAGTATCCAACAAAGGATTACAATATCCTACTATCCATAAAAACAGTGTACAAAAGAAATACTTCTAACTCTATAAGGGTAGCTTTAACTCCCTCAAAAATTCTTTTATTCCTTTTTTTCAATATACACCAAAAAAGACAAAGCAGGGTTGTGTCCCAAATCTTTCGAACCCCACAATTTTTACGACCACTTCTTCAACTTCTAAGAAAGTCCACTACGGATCTTGGTAGAACCCAACTGGTGTAGGACCAATAGAGGAAGAAGGGAAGAGAGAGAAAGAAGAGGGATTAGAGAAGAGAAGAAGTAGAGAGAAAGAGAGAAGAAATAAAAGAGGGAAGAGACAACCAGAGATATCACAATCTCAATATTATTATTCAAAAATCAATAATCAAAGTCCATCTATTCCATTCCCAATTAAACTTACCAAAACAAAATAACCCTAAATAAGATAAATAAACTCTAAAAATAGGAAAATATAAATAACCATAAAAAAAATTCTAAAACCTAATTTCCTTTCTAAATTAGTTATCCAATGCCTTTGTGCTCCCCATCATTTCTCCCCAAGTAAAAAAAAAAAACTCAACTCTGGCAAGTTGTGGTGATGGAATTGCTCTAAAAGATGTGGATCGTCAATGTGGAACACAAAGACTGAACCCAACAAGCAAAGGTAAAATAATATCTCTAACCATGAAAACAAAGAAAATCATCAAGTAAAGAATCTCCGTCATAGCCTGCAAAGTGTCTGTCGTGGCTTGCAAGAATAAACTGCACACGATTCATGATTTGTTGTTAAGAGTGGTGCAGGCATCGCATCTGACATTGGAGAAATAGTAACTCACCTGCAAGAAAACTATCAAGAAATACACGAGGCTCCAGAGTACCTCAATTAGATAGCATGTCCTCTATATTAAAAATTATAGAAATATTTAAATCTAATGATATGTCAAGTAAATAAGCATTAGGTCCAATTTCAAGAATTGTTGAAAATGTTCTAGTGGATTTAGATGGGAAATTTGTATAGGAAGGCAATCCATATTTAGACTCAACATAATGAGCTGAAGCAGAAGTGGAAACAAACAAACTATAACCAATAGACTTTTGGGTTGGAACTTAGAATTCTGAAGTTGTAACAACTATAGATTCAAATGACTTATTAGAAATTCTTGTATGTCCCACATGCCTAGTTTTAAATAACGGTCGTTATGTATCATATCGGCCGTTACCTATCGTTTGTTTGACCCTCCGATACCGTTATGGACCGATATATCGATGTGACCAAAATTCACTGTCACGACCCACAACCCACGTAGGATGGGAGTATGGTTCATGATCGGCCACCGAAGCCTCAGACATAATCGAATGGGCTGTATAATAGATAGTTTATTAATATAGCGAAAGCGTAACCTATTTAACCTGTCAAGTTCATATCAAACTCATACCAACCACATTCGATCAGATCAAAATCTAAGTTTGATATCAAACTCACACTTGCAAAATTTATTACAAGTAATTTACATCTACAACTGGCCAACACACAGAAAGGCCACTGTATATATATATACAGAAGCCTGCATAGGCTCAAAAGATATTTACAAGTCTCGTTATACAATTTTACAAAACCATCATCCTTAAGTTCCCTCCCTATCTTAGGCTTCATTAACTGAAAAATTGATTGGGAATGGGGTGAGCTAACAAAACTCAATGAATAATACCAGTGCCCTATCATGGGTTTTAATATCAAGAGCAACTTAAAAAAAAAAAACTAAGGATTTCAAGCATTACTGAAACATTTCAAATGCATTTTCAGAAACGGAATTGCTATTTAAACATTTTGAATAGCAATAAGTAGCTCAATAAAGCTCATAACATATATCAAATATCATTTAGCATGCCTATTACAACGGTCAGAATGGAAAAACCCGCGTCAACTCAGATTCTTAACAGAATGTCATATATAATGACATAGTCACTTATAGTGACACTGAAGAGATCTCTAGGCAACTTGTGGGCCTATCAGCACATGGTCCCCGATAAGAACATAACAAAAGGAGCCCGTGTAATGGCATCTACAGAAACATATTCTAAATCATGTAATTATCCATGGATTTGTAAATCTATTTATCAAACGTACTTATGAAATGTACTTCAATTTCATCAATTGAGAATATAGCATAATGCTTTGCTTGTTAAAACATAGAATAGTATATTTCACAATATCGCATTCAATTCACCGTTCTGCTCGCAATTGGATGAAACATTCTACTGCAAAGCAACTGTTCCCCTGAAGTCACAAAGGGCATCCAAATTAACCCTTGATTCAGCTTGTCTTTAATAAAATGTCTATCAATCTCAATATGTTTTGTGCAATCATGCTGAACTGGGTTATGTGCAATTGTTAATGGCTGCCTTGTTATCATAGTTCAACTTTATGGGCTTATCTATCAGCACTCCTAGGTCACTTGTAAGTGTCTGAAGCCACATAAGTTCACAAACTCCATGTGCCATAGCTCTATATTAAGCATCAGCACTAAACCTAGCTACCACCTCCTGTTTTTTCCTCCTCCAAGTAATCAGATTACCTCCTAAGAAGGTACAGTAGCCTGAAGTAGATCGTCTATGATCCATGGAGCCTACCTAATCTGCATCTGTGAACACTTCTAGTTTCAGATGATTGTGGTATGAGAACAAAATTTCCTTTCCTGGAGGAGACTTGAGATATCGCAGAATACGGTACACTGCCTCTAAGTGCTGAACTCTAGGATCATGCATGAACTGGCTAGTCACTCCCACTGCATATACTATATCAGGACAGTGTGTGAGAGAGGTATATCAGTCTTCCTACCAATCTCTGATATCCTCCCTTATCCACGGGATCTCCCTCATTACCACTCAGTCGATGATTGATTTCCATAGGAATATATGCGGGTTGCATCCCAACATCCCTGTTTCCTTTAGCAAATCAAGGATATACTTATGTTGGCAGATGAAGATCTCTTTATCTTATCTGGCAACTTCAATTCCGAGGAAATATCACAAGTTTCCCAAGTCTTTGATCTCAAATTCATTAGCTAGATAACTCTCCAGACCTATTATCTCTGTAGAATCATTCCCTATCACAATTATATCATCCACGTAAACAATAAGAACAGTGACCTTACCATCTACCCTCTTAGTGAACATAGTATGATCTGTATGACTTGATCTATAACCAAACTTTATCATAGCCTTATATAACTTGTCAAACCAAGCTCTCAGAGATTGCTTAATCCCGTATAAAGCCTTATTCAATTTGCAGACCTTCCCATTTGTTGCCTTGGTAGTATAATCTGGAGGAACCTCTATGTACACCTCCTCCTCAAGATTTCCATGGAAGAAAGCATTCTTTACATCCAACTGTTGCAATGCCCACCCTAAATTCGCTACTACTGAGAGTAGAGTCCTGATGGAATTCATCTTGGCCACTGAAGCAAAGGTCTCTTGGTAATCTATGCCATAAGTTTGGGAAAACCCTTTGCCAACTAACCGAGCCTCATATCTATCAACCTTACCATTTTCTTTCTGCTTGACTATGAAGACCCATTTGCAACCAACCAGCTTCTTTCCATTTGGAATAGAGACCAATTCCCACGTTTCATTTTTCCCTAGAGCTCCCATTTCCTCATCCATGGCTGCTTTCCATTTGGGATCCATTAGAGCCTTTTTCCACCCCTGGGGAACAAATACAGAAGCTAGAGAGGAGATGAAATCACAATATGAAGTGGATAAGGAGTTATAAGACACAAATTTAGATATTGGGTGTTGGCTACAAGCTCAAACTCCTTTACGAAGAGCAACAGGAATATCAGTATCATCGGAACGAGCAGAAGGACTTACAGGAGATGTATTAGAGATATCATCACCTGATGATGTGGCTAAAAGAGCTGGAGTCAGTGATGGTGATTGTCCTAGAGGCACATGGGGTTCTATCTGCATATCTTGACGAGCCTGTTTATCACGAACATACGTTCTCAAGTCAAGTCTGTCTAACCGCTCACGCTCACGATGTTGGGTTGATCCAAAAATTGATTGCACAGGGTTTTCGCGCTTGCAGTGGGTGTTAACAGTAGTTTTGAGTCAATCATTTCAGAACTTCAATTAAACAAGGCAATTCCATTTCACAAGAAATTGATTTTCTGTTTTCTCTTCAAGGTGCTATTAGCACTAAAAGTTGAGTCCAATAACATTTAATCTACTACTTTTGTAGAATTATTTAACAGTAAAATTGTGGTTCAAAGAATAGCAGTTTCATTGTTTATTCAAAATCACATATCCGAAAACACATGAAATTGCACAATGAAGTGTCAATGAAACATGACTACATATGTAGACATCTCTTGAAAAAATTTCTATTTCCAAAAATGTGACGTCTCTTGTAACAGAAACAATGAGAACTTTAGGCCGGTAGACCAAATCAGATTAAAAAATCCCCACACATCACACTCTCCTAAAGTCTTAAAGAAGTTGAATGTAGTTGCAAATTTTGTCGAATCCAACTATGACAAAAGCATTCTTTGTTAATCTCAATCCTTTAAAATAGGGTTAATTACACTTACCTCCCTTGTGGTTTCTAATAATTGCAGATACCTCATCTGTAATTTCTCAAATAACACTGACCCCCCTGTCAGACATGTCGGGCAAACGGCGTTAACGGCAAAGTTGAAATTGCGAAATTGCCTATTGTACAAAATATAGTAAAATATTATAAAAATATCAGTCCGCGTGAAAAGATGACATTGCCCTCTGTCATTTATGCGCCCCAGAAGACGCTTAGATTCTCTCAAGATTTGCAAATCCCATTTCGATCCTCTCAATCTCTCTCCTCTCTGACTTCTTTCTCTCTGATTCCCTCACGATTAGGATGAACTTTGATCGATCAATCAAATCTACACCGATTGTTATCTTAATCGATGATAGGCGAAGATTCGTACCGATTGTGAAGACCAAGTTTGATGATCTGAAGGTGCATGATCGTCGTTTTGGTTGAGGTAAGTGTTGATTTCCGTCCATTTTTAAGGCTTTTGGGTGTTTGTTGTTTGAATCATCTATAAAGTAATTGAATAAGAAAAAAGATTTAGATTTTTGGGTTAGGGTTTTTCTTACTTGGGGTTTCTGAGTTAGGGTTTTTGTTACTTGGAGTTTCTAAGTTAGGATTTTTGTTCTTTGCGTTTAAGGTTAGAACGATTCGGATTTTGAGTTTAGGGTTTTTGTTAGTCTGGATTTTTGAGTGAGGGAGGGAGGGTTATTTACTTCGGCTTTTGAGATTTTGAATTCGCTAGTGTGTGTTTTTTGTGAAGATCGTACCTTGTTTTGTGAAGATTGCAATGATTTGTGTTCTGAGTTCGTGTAGGTGATGATTTTTATTTATTTTGCTTTGGTGAGTTCAACTGAGTTCTACTGTGTGTACAATATTGATTTTGTAACCAATACTGATTATGCCAATTTAAACTGATCTGTTAAATATATATTTCTTCATGACTGTATATTTTTCCCTTCTAAAGTATGCACTGCAATGCCTAAATTGAATGACTGTAATGATGTTTCCCAATTTTGTTCTATTATGTAATCTGTTGTGCCTAATTTGAATAGTTATGTTGATGTTCTCTAATTTTGTTCATTCTATTAATATATTATCCCTATTTCTGTATTTTTTAGCAATGACTGGTCATACATATGATTTAGTTGTCCATTATAGTCAAACAATGAATATCATAAGAAATGGTAACCTTGATAGATATTCTTACCTAGATCTAACAGAAGATACTAGGTCAAGTGTCACTATCTCATTTGTCCTCGTTGGTTTGGCACTAACAATATTGTGTGATGTTCCTGGGTCCAATGATAAAATGCTAGTGGAGAGTAATGAAGACATTTTAAGAATGTTTGAGATTCATAATAGTAGGGAAATTAAGTTGTATGTGGACGTAATGTGTAGTACGTTGTCTCAATTTGGAGATGTTGGTATGTTGCTTGCAACCTCATCACTGCCTGCAACTAGTGCAGTACATACAGGTACTGTTGATAGCAATGATAATATATCGGATAGTGGAGATGTTGAGGACTACAGTAAGGGTATTTATGGGTTAAGTTCTGAAGATGATGACTTAGATATGAATAAAACTGATTGTGGTGAGAATATAGGTAAAAACAATAGCGACTTCACAGTTGATCATGGTGATGGGTTGTCAAATTTTGAATCTGATGATGATGTTGAATATGACCCTAGTACTAATGATAGTTCTAGCAGTGAGGAAGACAGCGTAAGCAAGAGTACAACCAGGGTATTTGATCAAAATTTGTATGGGAAGGAGTTCAATGTGAAGGAGGGCAACAAGATTGTGTTGAAGGTAGGGCAACTGTTTGAAAATGTTGACAAATTTAGGCCAGTCTTGTAGGACTTCACAGTTCAACAAGGTTGTAGTATAGTTAGAGATAAGAATGAAAAGGCTAGGGTGACAACTCACTATGTTTCTTGTAAGTGGAGAATCCATGTCTCTCCTTTACTTGATCGGGTTACCTACATGATCAAGTCATATAATGGAGACCATACATGTGTCAGATTGCATTCCAACCCTGAGGCTACCTCAACATGGATTGCTAAAAATTTAGGAGAAACAATTAAAATAAATCTAGACTTGAATCTAGATGCAAGGCAAACATATCTTCAAAGGACATATGGAATAGAAGCAAGCAAAATGCAGTTATATAGAGCAAAGAGAAGGGCACTAGATGAGATTGAGGAAAAACATGGGTCTTCTTATACTATGCTTCCAAAATATGCAGCAAAAATTATGAGAACTAACCTTGGCAGCTTAGTGAAGATTGAGTATGACAAACCTAGTTTGACAATGAACCCAAGCTTTAAAAGAATCTTCATTGCTTTTGAGGCTTTGATTAATGGGTTCAAGACAAGTCGTAGGCCCTTTGTAGGCATTGATGGTTGCCACTTGAAGGGTCCCTATGGAGGGGTTTTACTTGCTGCAGTTTCTCTAGATGGAAACAATGGTTTATTCCCAATTGCTTTTGGTGTTGTGGAAAGTGAAAACAAGGACAGTTGGACATTCTTCCTTGAAAACTTGTCTACCATAATTGGTACACATTCCCAACAAGTGCCTTGGACCTTTATCTCTGACCAACAAAATGTGCACATTCTCCAACTTCTAATTATGTTTAATTTGACTTCATCTACTTCTTATGCTATGTTGACTAGCTTTTTTAACCATGTTCTTTTTATTCAAATAGGGAATTGATCGTGTTATTGCTGATGTATTTCCTGAAACTAGTCATCGTAGGTGTTGTAGACAGTTATATGGTAATATGAGGGGTAGATTTCCAAGGCTGTTAGTGAGAAAATACTTTTGGAGGGCAGCTGGGCCATACAATGCAGTTGAATTTAGAGAGGCAATGGATCATTTGAAAGGTGTTTCTGCTGATGCACACACTTGGCTCACCAAGCTGCCTATTGCTTCATGGGCAAGGCATGCATTTGATCCATTGTTAAAGAATGATCATATCACAAATAACCTCACAAAGTCGTTTAACAATTGGGTGGGTAACTTGAGGGGCAAACCCATTTTTACCATGTTAGATGGTTTGAGGTCCAAGTTAATGAGTAGGATAAGGCTGAGATATGAGGTTGGTACTACTTGGGAAGGGGCTGTGACTGCAAATGTGAAGAAGAGGTTAAATAAAACTGCTACTGCTGCAAGAGAGTGTACAATTCTATTCGCTGGTGGTATGGAGTTTGAAGTAAAAGACGAACAGGGTATCACTTTTGTAGTGGACCTTGACTGCAGGAAATGTGTTTGCGGAGCATGGTAAATTGGTGGTTTGCCTTGTAAGCATGCAGCAGCTGCAATTGGTTACAAGAGGGGGAATATAGAGGAGTATTGTGATGATGCATTTAGCAAGGAAAAGTACCTGGCTGCCCATAAGCACATATTGCATCCAATTGCTGAACCTAAAATGTGGAGAGCAGAGGCTATTGCTAGGTGACCCAATATAGCCTCCACCTCTTCGGTGATTACCTGGCCGACCTCAAAAAAATAGACAAAGAGATGCTGAGGAAGAGGTGGCAGGCACTAGTAAAGCAAGAAGGTCATTTAGTTTGAAATGAAAAAATTGTCAACAGTTGGGACACAAAAGGAGAACTTGTCAGAGAGCTACTATTAGAGGTAGAGGACCAAGAACTGGGGGGGTAAGCATCTGTATTCATTATATTTTATTTCAGATACAATTTCCTATAAAAAATGTTTAAATGTTAATACAAAATACCAATGTAACAGCCAGTTGCAGCAGGACACAGCAGTCAAGTGAGTGAAGGAAGTGATACAGGCATTTACTCTGAGTGTTTAACACAAGAGGTATTCCTTTTGTATTTTAATAAGTAGTTTCAAAGTGCCATTATTGTTTTACTTACTGATTTCTTGTTTTATCAGTCACAAGGGCTGGGAAACAGAGCAACAAGAGAGAAACGGAGAGGGATAGGGAGATCAGTTGGTTTAAGGTTCAATTCTGACATAGGAAGAGGAAGAGGGATCAATCCCACCTAGGTAATACTCTTCATTTTCTTAGATGATGATATTCTAAAAATAACTGCAAATTATTTTCATTGCAGATGACTTTTTATTGGGTTCAGTTGCTGGTTTTTTGCTTCATCAGTTGCTACTTTTTTTGGTTGTTCTTTTGGTACTTGTTATTGGGTAAAGTTGAAGCCTTTTGTTGTGGTTCGATAACTGATTTTTTTTTAGGCTTACTTGCTGATTTTTTAGGCTCCAATTCACGTTTTCTTTGGTGGTTCAATTGATGGTTCAGTTGTTTGTTTTATTTTTGGGGTACAACAGCTTCTTTTTAACGTTGCTTCAGTTGGTGGGAATTGTTTTTTTGCTGCTACAATTCCTAAGAATGCTTTTGATGCTTTGGATAGGTACTAGAGTTAGTTGCGTAGTGGAATGTTTTTTTGGATTTACTAGGCATTTCATAAATATAGTTGGACAGTATTTTAGATCATAGCTGATGAATTAGTAAATATAGTTGGAGTTAGTTGCCTATTTTTGTTTTTTGGTTTTGTAGGCAACTTCATCAGCTTAGTATATAGTTGGATTTTTGTATTTTGGGATCACCAGGAATACTTGTAAGGTCACAATGGCTGTATTTTTGTATATCTGATATTTATTGTACATGACTTTATATATTAATGAAACAGTTTGGATGTCATTTTGTTGTTTATGTATTTCGTCTCTTTTGTATTGATTGGAATTCAAATAAAGAAGAGACATAACATGATACTTATATTACTTACCATATTTAGTACAAAATATCATACAGGTTTGACTACAACAATAACACAGTTCTTTCTAACTTAGATCAAACCTGTCCTCCTAAAAGACTTACTTTATCATTACAGCAACAAAAGTTAGCAAACAAGCAAAACAAGTCAACACAAAACTTGAAATCACCAACAGTTTCACCATTCCTTGGTTTAGCTCAACACTTTGTAGCCTTGATGAGATGCCCCTAACTTTAGTCTTTATGTCACACAAATCATCAGATAATTGGTCAATACCACTTCCATTATGCCCAGTTGTTTGACGATTTGTCAGTGATATAGATTGCTCCACTGATCCTACTAAAGGATCACACCATTCCCAAAAGGAGCATGCTTTAGCTTCACATGAGTAGTATAATCTTCCTTAATTTTTTTCCCATCATATTGAGTACTTTTCACAAATGCTTTTTTCCCATGATCACAATATTTATTTGCATATTTCTAGCACTTGAAAGAACTTTGGGTTGGGCTTGAAGTGGCCATCTAAAATAAATCAATAGTGAGTTGGTTTAAATATAAAATGGACGTAAAATCAATAGCTTAAATATAAAATTGGAAGTAAAATCAATGGCTGGTAGGATTTGAAAGATGACTTACATGCACAGTGATATGCTCTTTAGAGTGGCAGCTGGGAACTTGAAAGAGAACAAAAGAGTTGTGGGAGCATTCTAATATATAGGGCTTCGGTGCACATGAGATTTTGACTAGAGAATTGAAGGGTCAATTTTGTCTTTCAATTTAAGGTCAATTTGGTACATTTACATTGAAATTAAAGGTTAAAATAGTCTTTTTATAACTTATAAGGGCAATCTGGGCATTTCTGCTCTCTTTTTTGCTTACATCATCATTTTCCATCTCCGTCAATATCAAAGACTGACGGCAGGGGGGAAATTGCAATTCTGCACCAAAACAAATGGGGGACAGTGTAAGTTTTTGAACCATAAGAGAGGTATCTGCAATTATCAGAAACCATAGGGGATGTAAGAATAATTTACCCTTTAAAATAAACTGAGATTATGAAATACTTTATGCTGGAACTTATATCATCAACTCAACAATTGTAATTTGCCAAAAATAAGCAAATCAACAGAACCTTTCTAAGCGATGGATTTGTATTCTTGGCTCTTTCTTGATAACCTTAATCGGCAAACCTTTGATTCCATCATATCTAAAAAATTGTCATTCTCTTAGTCTCCAAAGCAAAGTGATACAGAATGTTTTAAAATTGTAGTACTTCAATAAATTATTAGGTTAACAGTCTGCTGTGCAATACATTAGATTGATTAAGAATTATAAGAAAAGAATTCTGGGGGAAAAACTAGGGTTTGTAGGGGACTGTTTTAATGATTCAACTTTCAAGTGTGGTTTAAGTAAGAGGCAGCAAACAACTTCTACTGCGAAGAAATTAGGAGAACAGAGACAAGAAGAGAAGGAAGAATTAAAAGAGAAGAGAGAAGAGGAAGAAGTACGAAGCAAAGATATCACAATCTCTCAAACAAAGCTCAAATCAAATTTTGCAACTTCTCCATTCAATATTCACCAACTCCTAAAGAAATCATTACAACCCTTTATATACCCAGCCCTTATATCAAACTAATATAAGTCTTTATTTAACTCATAGAGTGAACTGCATCCTGCTAAGGTAGCATGAAAAGTTACTCCCTATTGTGAAGTGAACAGTACCTACCACACTATTTTACCTCTGGAGATACTTAAGATGTTTTATACTTTCAGCTATAAAAAGTAAGAACAAAAAGAAGTGAATAAATATGACTCAAAATTAAAATGACACAGAACCTAAAACAACCGTGACCACGCTCTCTCAAACCAATAAAACTTCTTTTAGTGTGGGGCCGAAAGCCTTTAGTTTTTGGCTTTTTGGGCTTCCTAAGAGGGTACATCTTCACTAAGTTGATGAGTTTTTTGCATCTTTCTCTCTCTTGGTTTCTCTTTACTCTCTCTTCTATCTCAGTTTGTCTCTCCTCTCTTCTTTTTCTTTTATGAGTCCTGCATCAATTAGTATTAGAGCTCAAACATCAATTCAATCCTTGTTCATTATTGACTGAATATATGTATGTTTGTTGTCGTAGACCTCCCATCTCCAACTAGATCTCATCATCGTTATCAAGCATATAACTAGTGAATCATCATTATCCCAGACCACAATCATCACCGTCTCACTCATCCCAGTTCCTTCCTGTCTATCGATTACACATGTCGACAACCGTAGGGTTTTCTTTGTCACAAGTCATCATCATTGGCATCTAAACCGCCAGAGTCATTCATCATCTTGGTCCTCCCTATCAAATGCAGCCGCTGCCATCACCTATAACAGACCATCGTCACTCCATTGCTGTGAAACCTCTGATTTTGGATTTGGACATTCCTACCACCTAGTCGTCATTCAATTATCCATGTCATCTGATCATCACCATTGTGGCCGACGACACCTTCAGCAGCATCGTTCGTCATTGTGACAGAGCCACCTTTCTCTTCACCTATCTAGAGCGTCCTCACAGAACACAGGCTTCTCATCATTGCCTTCACCTTTGCAGGCTTTCGCCTTCAGATTGCCATCGGTTGGTCACCGTGTTATTCCTTGCCATAGTTGTCAACGGCTATGATTTGATTTGTGACCCACATGTGAAACCATAACCTTAGAGAACAACAAGGCTGTGATCACATGGAGAAGAAAATAATAGTTGATCCGCGATTGATCTGACACGACTCATTTGAATTAAAATGACCTAGGATCGACCCATCTAACACAGCCAAAACCTAGATTTGACCCAGCAACCAGACCGAATAAAAAAAAATTTGTCAAGTCACAATTCGGCTAAGGGAGAGGTTGGAGGACTGTCCATGGTGCTGTGAACAATACCCATAATGATTTCTTTTGGTTTTAGGATTAAATAAATATATATCTCAATAGAGGAAGGGTTGGGTTTGTGAAAGTGGGGTTTTTATGATTGAAAAGAGAGGTTAGAAAGATAAAGAAAAGAAGAATCCAGGCATCATACCCATGTTTCCATAAGCAATCACCTTTAACTACAATTGCATCACAAAATCATAGAAGAGCACAATACTTGCATGATTCTCTAAAACATTTTCTCCATCGAACTGGAAGAATTACCCATTGGCATACTTTTCCCAGTAAAACAACATAGCCATATTAAAACTCGTATATAAAAACCCAATATCATAATTTGACTCAAAATATATGACCCATAGACCATACTACAGCCCATGTCCTGCAAATCTAAAATTAGCAAAATTCCCATGACCCTACAAAAGCTAAAAAAATAAAGATAACTAAACTAATACCAAATTAAATTAAACATAAAAAAGAATCAAACACAACTTAAAAGTTGTCTCTAAGATGTCCCAAGTGGGCACCGCCTTGAAACCCAACCAATTTCAAAAAATTCCCTCTTCTTAGTATGCTCCTTCACAAACTTTTTATGAACAGCATAAAAACTTTTTCTCGAATCAAAATAAATTCTTGATTAGCATGGGACCCAAAAGCCTTAATTGTTGGGATATAAAAAGGGTATGAATTCTTAACAAAGAAATGACTACCGCATCATCAAGACTCCCCAAAATCACTAATATCAAGTTTCATCCTTTTCTCCCTCTTCCATTTCATTAACATTTTCACTCATCTACTTGACCACAAGGTGGAAAAACTGAAAACAAAAACTTATTACAAATAACAGAATTAACTATTTCCTTTGAATGCAAATAGTTAACAATACCCATAAACCAACATTATATTCATAGTGTGAATTTCATTTCAAAGAATTTAAAAAAAAAAAAGTAACAAAGAAATGCATAAAAATGGTTGATAATAAATAAAACTATAGCTAGCAAGGTAGGACTCCAACAGCATGCTAGAAAATGAACTTGCAAAGACCATCCTCTCCTAATATATTTCTGTAAGAAAAGCATACTCATGGTTCACAAGTAAGCACAAGCACCTAACAAGCTGGAAGAATAAATTATTTGAAATTAAATTTGAGGAATCTGCAAGATGTGCCCAAGCAACAATAAAAACATGAAGAATGTGTAAAAGCATGACGAAAACTTACAAATAATCCATGTGCTACTCTCTTGTGTGATTGGCTGATGCCATTTGTTAATGGATACTCTTAAGATGATCAAAGACAGGGAATGAACTGAACTGTACTTTGACGTGGTCAATAACCAGTTTAGCCTCTCAACAGAGGATTTGAGATAATCAGTAAAAGATGTGTCAAAACATTTTTGAACAGTTCAATCTTTAAGATTCCCCGCATTTTCTTTCAGCTTTCTGTTTCAATTTGAAAGGCACTGCAATTGAATCTGCATGGCATCAATCTGCACTGTTACCTGCTCTGACATTCACATTTTAATTTATGCATTCTGTAAGAAACTGGCATCAAGTGCATATGATCCCTTAGCTATCACCAAAAGAACTTTCACATTTTAATTTTGGTTCTCTAAGAAACACATCAAGGGTCAGCATATTAACTCTTAGCTATCATCAAAAGAGCAGTACTGATCAAAGGAAATTAATACAGATGTTTAAAGAAAAGGATGCCAGTGCAATGAAGATATCTGTAATGGCCCAAAAACAATTCAAAGAAATAAATAAATAATTAACTAATTAAACATGCTCACATGGGACTTCTCAATAAAATGATTTGACAGCTTCAACGTTAGGAAAGCATGTTACACTCTTAATATTCATTGCATCCGTGCCATTCTTCTCTTTTTCCTGTTCTTTTCTTTACTTTTCGGTATTTTTTTTCCTCTATGTTTCTTTTTCTGGCTGAGGATAAAAGGACTCACTAAATGTGCACCCAGCAGTAATGCAAATATCCTAGAGGGCATTGATATCTTCCTGTTGAAATTTCTTGGTGATTTGGAAAACCGAAAGGAAAAAAAATAAAAAGAACAGACTAATCAAAAAAAAAAGTATACAGAGTACAGAGAGAAAAAACCATGACAAAAATGTTCACTTCCTTAGGAGAGTACTCATAAGTGAAAAGGACTCAATAAAACTAAAATATAAAAAGCATCGCAGAGCATACAGCACTTTTTTGAATAAGAATATGTAAACTGATATTACATTATCCAATGATTGCACATTATTTACCAACGTATCATGTATCAAAGATAATTCAGATTAATTATAAAGTTCTCAAATAATTTCTAAAAACGCTGCAATTAAAATAGATGCTTCTAATTGATTAGCATGAATTTATTTATTTTTTGATCGGTATATTAGCAAGAATAACTTTCCCCAATTTAAATTTAACCTCAAATTTTATAACTTATGAGATTTTCCCTCATCAGAAATTTTCCACTATCAGTTCAATATGTGAGTTGTGGAAATTCTTAATATTATCAAATTATAAGCTTCTCACATCCAAATTAATCTAGGATTGGAAAAAAAAAAATCCAAATTAGTCCTACAACCCTGGCTGACTGCAGAAATATTTTCCCTTCCTTTAAGATTTTAAAAAGAAATAAATGCTGCACCAATTTTATAGCATCCACAAAATATTTATGGCATCAATCCTAAGCAAGATGAATACTTAAAATTAAACAAGTCATGACATAAAAAATACATGACATTTGGGAACTCCCAGCAAAATTTAAGCCATGATATCTGCTGACAAATACAAGTATAACAAATCACATATCCCCGTTTTCTCAAAAACATGAAAAGTAAAAACACAAAATTGATGGAATATAACTTCAGTAGATGAATTTTCAATTGTCATATACTGGGAAGTGGGAACATTCAAATTAATAACATCAAGAACAATAAAATGGATGTTACTCTGTTATTGATATTGAGATTTGAATCAAATTTCAGATTTGAAAATACATACAGAACAATTCTGCAGCTCTTACATAATGTGACTTTTACCTTTCACAAAGCTACAGAACAGTATCCCTCCAAAAATTTTTAGATTTCCTCTTCATAGACTGTAAATTATATGGAAAGCCCAAGATTTGCAGTGATGGCATCAGACAGACAGCATGAATGCTAAATGTACAACAGTAAAACCAAACATGGGCATTCTTTATAATTACCCATGGCTGCTGTTAAATAAATTCTTGATTGTGTACAGGATCCGCAGCAGGAAAATAAAGATATGACAGGCACAGACCCTCTTTCATCTTGGAAGGGTCAGAGCTTCATCTGAGTGAGAGTCACCTGGCTCATAACGGCCACGAAACCAGAAGTGATTGTATCAGCACGTCCAAACTCAGCTGTCAACCCTCTGAACCAGAATAGACTGACCCATCTGTATCTCTGGGAAACACCAATATCTTGTATGAATGTCTTATTCCTCAAATGCATGCATACAGATCTTCTCCAGCAGCAATGGCCAGTCTTCTCCAAGTTGCTGTGGATTTAATTCCATCGCAACCTTAAAATCAAGCAAAGATATCGAGCAACAGGGTCTTTGTTCCTGCATAACTTCTGCAGGCCCACCGCTACTCTGCGTGTGTAAGTGATTACTCAGCCACATGCCATTAATATGCTTGCCTTGAATCTGCTGTTTGTGGGCAGGATGTTTCTTCAGTCCATGTGCAGACCTGGCTCCAACCAACTCAACACAAGACCTGATCAACCGCTTCAAGTACACATCCAACATATTATTCAACATGTTAGCACATTCCATAGAAACCCCTCCAAGACCCTGTGCTTCTGCAATCTGTTCCATACGTTTCCTCAGAGTCCCTGTATCTGACAACCCCCCACTGTCAAAATAGCTCACAACATTGCCATTGCTTGCAACGGGCAAGACTTTGCGGGCCCCACCTGCGCTTGCTGAGCAAAATGGAATTCCAAGAGGAGCAAGGAGAGGATTCCTAGAGATATTCAAGTGGTTGGCCTGCTCAACCTCTTCCCCATCTTCGACAACAGCTGCTTCAATTTGGTCTTTACTACGTAGTGAAACCGGATAATCTGTTGATTTCTTTATTCTGGGCCGTCCGTTATCAGGTTGCTCAGCAAGTCCTTGAGGATGCTGCATTGGTCTTTGGTAATCACATGGAGTCAAACTCCCATTTTCCATCACAGTTTTCATGCCATGGTCTTCTGTAGCCATTGATTGATGTGACACACTATCTGCTTTGCCATTAGGTCCAAGAGGGCTAGGTCGATCCCTGAGCTTCCGATCACGAATTGCAGACTTTCCCTTTCGCGGGGAAATTGGCAAAACAACCCCATTCGACCGAATTGGTGCACTTGGCATTTGATTCGGAACAACCAACACACTTTGCTCGTGGCCATCTTCTGCAGAAGGAGAATTTTTTCCAGCAACTGCAGCAGATTTTGTGGGTCCCACATCATGAACTGGAGGTAGAGTCTTTGCATGACAAGCATTCTTTAAGATTGAACGTACAAACTGATTATGGAATGGCAGATTCTCCCTCCCAAGCACCCGAAAACACAACCTATCAAACTCACCTTTACTCAACTTCTGGCTTAACAATCTATTCAAGTAAAAAAAATACCGCTTAGACCTCTCCGGCCCAATCTTCTTCACTATCTGAACCTTCAAGTCCCCCACATCAATTCGTGAGTTCTGCTGTGGTTGCATGTCTCCAACAAACTCATACACTATCAACGGCTATACAAACCCCCCTTGAAACCACCAAAAACCAATCCGAATTACAGCTAGCTCCCCATCCAAACAACCCTAAATTCTTCCATCCACGCACCATACAATGCACAGTCGAATTTCATCTTTACAAAACCGAAACCCTAGGAATCAAATTACAGCCTTCAAGCACAGATCAAACTAACTACAAGGAATACTTACTCATGTTCAAATTCTTCGTAAATCAAAACCCTAATTCTGAATCACCAAAACACCACTTGTTCTCAGCTCCCAACTGCAAAAACCGTCCTAAATTCATCACTGCACCGTCCGAAGAACACTCCTTTCTTCAAAATTCAACGACTCTGTAGTGACAATTCACACTGATAACACTGAGATCGCGAGACAAAGTTCACCACAAAGAGATCGACAGTGACTTCAAAAGTTCGAAATATAGATATAAAAACAAAGAGAAATAGAACAACAGAAAGTGATAATAA
Source organism: Nyssa sinensis (assembly GCA_008638375.1). Lineage (NCBI taxonomy): Eukaryota > Viridiplantae > Streptophyta > Magnoliopsida > Cornales > Nyssaceae > Nyssa > Nyssa sinensis. The sequence continues at coordinate 35,930,899 of CM018046.1, forward strand.
GCTTCGAAAAAGTATCAGAGTTTGGTTGAATCCTGACCTTCGAGAGCTTCGAATTGTTGCAGGAAAAAAAAAAGCTTCCAATCTTCCGTGACTTCTTCCTTCGTTGTTTCGATGCCTTTTCGTAGCTTCTCTTCTTCGAATTCGATTGTTTTCTTTGCTTTGGATTTGGTAAGCGAGCTTTGATCTCTTTCTCTCTCTTCTTCGATTGTTCACTGCATTGGCTGTTCTATTTGTTTAAAAATTCATCCTTTTTTCTTGGTGCTGATTTATCGCGCTCTTTGTGAAATTAGATTGCTCCCTCGATCGCTGCTACTGCTTTCTGTCTCTCTCTCTCTCTCTCTCTCTCTCTCTGTTTCTCTCCCCTCTTTGAGTCGCTCCTCCTCACGGTCTCAACTTGTGTTTTTTTTTCCCTCTTTTATTTATTTAATTAAGATTATTTTTTTATTTTGTTTTTTTTTTCATTCTGGCTGACAGCCTGAAAATTGTGATGTTCTTTCTCATTCATTTTCGGAGTTGGTAATTAGTTATTAATTAGTTGCATTATTAATTATTAAATGAAAATTTTAAATAATATATATATATATATACACACACAATTATAAAGATAAAGAATTAAATCTAAAATTTGTTTTCTGCCATGTCAAGAGGAATTCCCTCTCTTACTAAAATTCATATTAATAATTACAAAATTCAACGGTTATTAGTGGTTTTTGATTTTTTTTTTCTAATTTTTTAGGGCCAATTTGGAGGTGTTTTGTTTCCTAGTTATATTTCCTTGTTAAAAATACTTTCTGACTAGGACAATAATTCGGGCAAGCTATCCAAGTCTAACTTGAGTCTAACAATTTGTTTTCAAACTTAAGTTGTGTTATATTTAATTCAGAATGGACTTAATAAGAGAATCTAAGTCAAAACTTAATTTGGGTTAGGCTTGTGTAATATCCCGATCTAATTAGATAAAATAAATTATTGTAATATTGTTTTTTGAGCTTAAATATATGTTAATTTATTTGATATTTTAAATTGGAACTAGTAGACCATCAATGTTAACATTAGTACATGAAGAAAAAATTAGGCAAAATAAAGTGAGGCGTGAATAAATTAAAATTTAATCAAATTTGAAGATAAATACAGAATATTCTTAGTCAAATAAAACATGATATAAAATGTCAAAAATTAAAGTATGACATAAAAATCTAGCACACAACAATTAAAAAGCAAGACGAAAATATAAAGAAGTTTTTTAAAATAATTAAGACACAATTTAAAAATCTGACAAATAATGCCAAAAAATGCCAAACAAGGCATAAGATGGAAAAAGGGAAAAATGAAACCAAAAGGATTTGAACCCTAGACCAAAATGGGAAGACATTTAAAGCTTAAAAAGAATACCATTTGGGTTGTGAGCACTTTATGCTATATATTCCACCAAATATATATATATATATATATTAGAATATATATATATATATATATACATGACATGTGTTCCTAATATATATAACATGTGCTATGTATATGACATGTGTTGTTAAAAAAAAAAAAAAGACAAGAAACATGTGTGTTCTGCGTATATACGTGTAAGGAGCAGACCAAGCTTCATGTGTGTATAGTGTGAGTGTATTGTGCATGTACGGTTGTAAAGAGAAAGAGTGAAGTAGAGAGAGAAGAAGAAGAAGAAGAAAAGAAGGAATTCATACAAGTAGAAACTATCTAAGGATTCAGTGGCTGAAGCTAGAAGAGAAGAAGTCATGTTGAAAGGTAAAACTTCAACAAACTAATTTTCTCTCTCTAACTTAAAAGAATAATTTCAAGCTGTAAATTGTCATATACATGCATGCATGTAATTCTAATGTGTGTCACTAGGGATTGGAAACAAAATAGGAGTGTTTAAGCTAGGGAAACCGTTACCACCATTGAAGCTCCTTCAAAAAACCCAGACCTGCATTGATGTTCACTAAGCTTGTCTTTGACACTTAGGACTTTAATTAGATGCCATGAGGGTTATAAAAACCTAATCCGCGATCAAAATCATCAAGATAAGGCTATGAAAAGCTGAGTTGCAGGTCACGGCTTAGAAAGACAACCCTTCAAATTGAATACCAAGACCTGATTTTAGAACTGAGGAATAAATCCCCATAATATAAGGATTATCACAGGCCAAACCCAATCAGTTTTGATGGAGAATTGAGCATGTTTGAAGCAAGTTTCAGAAACTTCCATGAAAACTCAACCGAGCTGTTGAGCCTATCTCAATACCCTAAACCAACGCCCAATTAACTTATAATGTCTTAGAAGTCCATAGGACTTGGAAGTAGAAACAATGGAACTTTAAAACTCTACGAAATAGGAAGAGAATTTTGTTGCAATTTAGGGCTACAGTAGCCTCGCGTGGGGAGAAGAAGATGAATAAGGAAAGGGTTGGGTCGGGTCGGATCGGATTGGATCCGGATAAGGGTTGGGTAAGGACCCGCCCCATTACGCAATGAGTCTAAGTGGAACGACACCGTTTTGCTAGCTTTTAAATTAAAATAGAAATCATCATGTTTGGTTACACGGATAAGAAAGTCAATTTAATAACCGAGAATGGAATAGGGATATTCTATCCCTAAACCAATCTTTAGTCGCTGTTTGGTTTTGAAACATCAGGAAAAAAAAAAAGGAACCTACTGGCCAATGGGTTTCGACCCATTGATGTGTACGTGTGCGTGAGCCCTAACCCACGCATGTGAACCACTGTGCCACTAAGGCACTTGGTTAAAATAATACTTAAATAAATATATAATATAAAATACTATAATTAAATTAATAAAGTATTTTCGATGTCCGAATAAAATAAAAAAGTAGTGTAACCTAATTTTTTTGGTATTCCAGACTCAATGGCTGTAGAGATTTGAAAAAAATAAAATAAAATAAAATAAAATTAACTTAAATATATGCTAGTGCGGTCATATATATGAAAAAAAATATATATATATATATATATATGAATTATGTGATATAAGAGCAGTATAACATGTAATAAATATATTATATATTATGTGTACAAATATCTAATACAAAGAGAAATAAAGAAAGAAAAGAAATGGGCAGCCGTTTGCAATATGAATGTGTCACTGTGTACATATTGTGTGGTCGTGGTGAAGGCAACAAGGCTGCCGATTCAAGTGGGGAGTATAAGTATATTATATATTGTGTGATGGAGGTTAATTGGACGGTGGAAGGAAAGTTAAGAAGTAGGCTACAGCCGTAGCTGTTGGAAGAAGAAACCGAGAAGATAGAAATTAGGAACAGGGGCTGGTCTCGTGAAAACAGGAAAGAAAAGAGAGAAAAAGAGAAAAAGGGGAAAAAGAGAAAAAGGGGAAAAAGAGAGAGAAGAAGAGAGGAGAAGAGGGGCGACGGAGGGGGGCGAATCCGACGGTGGCCTCGGTCTTCAAGCGTGCCAGGTTGGCCTCCGTTGCCAACGATCCTGCTTCGTCACTCCAAGGCCAAGCACCGCACGATTGCCGCATCAGTCCACTCGGTGTTCTCACGGATTCAGATTTTTGACGGACTAAATTCAACTCAGTTTTGGGAAGGATTCTGCCGTGAGGATGGGTTTAAGCAGCGTATTGGTGTTGAAATTGTGGTTTAGATTGAAGAAAATGGAGGAAAAGAAACAAAGTCGGTGCAGGGGATTTTGTTGGTTCTTCTCTGTACCGAAATTGATTCACGACGCAGAGATAATGGCGATGCTGCAGTATGAATTTGTGTATATATATGTGTCTGCGTTCGTGTAACGGTGCAGAAGGGGAGAACAGATTGTGATTGTCGAAAATGGAGGTTGATTGATCATTGAATGGTGATGTTGCGGTTTTGTCGGTGGCTACGGTGACGACTTGATTGAACATTTCCAAGAGCAGTTTGGTTCGGAAAGGGAGGACAGGTTCTATCTGTATCTTTTTCTTTTCCATTTTGGTTGCTGTGATGAATTGGAGTTATTTTGATTTCCTGAGGTTTTCAGAAGGTGTTGGTTGGATTGGATTGAAAGTTGAGCAATGGAGTTTTGGATTAGAGGTGATCGATGTGTGTAAGTTTGTGTAACGTTGGGGGAAATTGCGGCAAGGTGAAGCAGGAGGGACGGAAGTGCAGCAGCGCTCCAGCAGCAATTTGATGGGTTAAATCCATATTAATTTCAGATTTGAAGCAGCAATAGGTATATCATATATGGTGTGCTTGTGTAGTTGGAACAAGGGAAGAGAGAGAGTGAGGATTGCAGCAACAGCGCTGCAGCAGGCGCAGCGTGCAGCGCTGTGTGTGGTGCATTGGTGACGGTTCAAGTGTAGTGGTTCCGTGAGATTTAATATATGTATGTATGATCGTGTTGCGGCAGAAACGGTGAAGGGCGGTGTGGTGGTGGTTCAGAGAAATGGCCGTAACAGCAGCCACTGTTGCGGCACAGCAGCAGCAGAATGGAACTGGTGTTTGTGGTGGTGGTTGTGCAGTAGAGTGTAGTGGTGCAATAGATAGATTAATATATATGCGTGTGTTTGTGGAGCAGTGCAGCAATAGACGTGTACATAGGGTCGGTGCAGCAAGGGTATGTGTATATATGTACCCGTGTGCGTGTTGGTGTAGCAGCGCAACAGGGGGGCTATGGGAGTTGGTTTTCCTGCAGCTGTTGGACGTTGTAAGTGATGTGATGAATCGGATGAAAATATTGGGAGCAGTTCGCTACACGGAGTGGTGATTTTTGGGATGGATGCTGCTTCGAGGGACGGTTATTGACAGAATTGGCTTCGAAGGCCAAACAACAGCAACCAGCTTGATTACATCGTATCTGCCATTGTCAAAAGAAAAAAAAAGAGATGATGCAGTAGTTTCAGGTTGAGTTTGTGGAAGATCAGGTGTGTAGATTGGGTATGCTTAATACCACTGGTTCGATTAGAGGAAATGGAGAGAGTGTAGTAGCAGTAGAGGCAGAGGTAGAAACAGTAAATGGAAGTGAAGAAGTTAGTTGAATGAAATTCAGTCTTGCTGTGGGGAACATTTCTAGCAGACGTTTGAGGAGTATCCTTTGAAGTCTTAAAGATAGGTTGTTGGGCAAATTTAAGGGAATTTTTGTGAAACTCAGTTCTCATATTGGTGGTGTGACACATGATTGGGTTGCTGGGAGTTCAGTTTAGTCACAGATTTTTCGTTAACATATGGGTTCTTTAAAGTAGCAACGGCCAAGGACAGGCTGACGCTTGGGGGATCGTTACATAGAGCTGTTCCCAGCATTACTTGAGGATTTGAATGAAGCCATGTCTAAAGAGATTGAGAAGAGCTGAGTTGGGCAGCATGCTTGGTCAAAACTTAATAGCCATCCATCGGTTGATTAGGCCACGTAGTGGACACGACTTCTGGGGGTTGAGATAACCCGATCAGGTATGGTACTTTACTAAGTAAGGAATAGAATTAAATTAGGATTGATGTGCATATTGCTTGAATGATTTTTGTGCTTATCTGCTGATAGAAGATCACATAGGAATTATTGCTTTGAGAACCCTTGAGTTGTTTGGTTATGTGCTTCATATGTGATTTACTTCTTGTGATTTACCTCTTGAGTTATTATCATATGTGATTTATGTTCTAAACGGTTTATTGATATTGTGATACGTGGGTTTGCGTAAGTGTTGAGATTGATTGAGTATGACACGTAGCATTGTGAATGAAGTCTTGTGATTTGATCTTCATTGTGATGAATTATTTAAAGTATGTTGCATATGCTTATGAAAGTGACGTTTCATTTGGACTGTATTATTGCATGATGAAAGCATGGCATCTTGGCATTACGTGATTCCTTGAAAGCATAGTGTGGGTCAGCACGAGGTGCTGGTGCATTATGAGGGTGCAGATCCTGTGGTGAAAAACCAAAAATTGGCCATTAGGTACTCGCAGGCCTACGGGGTCCGGACCGTAAAGCGAGACATATATTGGTACTTGCATGCTAACGGGGAAGAACCGTGAAGCAAGACATGGGTGTGACATTGAGATGCATGGGTGTGTCACGCATGTTGCCTGTGCATTGTGTTGATGAATTTGTGAACGTGATATAGGGTTTTATACAGATGTGTAGTTTGTATATTGCCATTATATTGTATGAATGATTAGGGAGGCATGTAGATATACATGTACACTTGCACATGCCACGACTTAATTTTATTCCTTGCATTAGTATTGTACCATACCAGCATGTTGGCGCTGACCCATTCGTGGGCACAGGTTTCAGATAAAGCTCTCGGTACGCGGGACTTGATGAAGTCTTGGAGAAAGGAGAGGAAGTAAATTTGGAAGAATATTTGGGCCCTTGGGGCGTATTTTGATATTAATGGAAATGGCATTGTATATTGTAATAAATATGGAATTTATGATCTTTTAGTTTAAGTGTAGAAGTAGATGTGATGGATTGTATAAGTAGGCGATGTATATTTAACTTTGATAAGGTTGTGGCCATCGAGTGAGGATGGATTGTGATGTATTTATATTTATATGATGTTATATTATGCATTGTGATTATCAGGGGGAAAAAAGGTTCGAAAAACAAAGGAGGTTCTACCGAAATTTTTATAAACCGGGAATGTATGTGTATTGACAGAGATATATGGATGTATAGTTATGTTAGTGGAATAGGCTTGTATCTAGATTAGCTATATTAGTTAAATTGTTATTTATTTATTTATTTACTCGTTTATTTTATTTTCTTCCTTTAGTCGCGTCCCCGGGTTCGGTCGGGAATTCGGGGCGTGACAATGGCAAAGTTCAAATTACAAAATTAAATCTCAAAAAATATGAATGGATGAACTGGGTTAATATCAAAAATATCCTGAGGCCAAATAATAATACCAAATGACCCCCAAAAAATATGAAAATATGTACCTTAGATTTTTTCGACATTTCGAACTCAACGGTGGAGTTTGTTTTGTCAAATTAAATATCTAAAATACTGATGCATGAAATTGACTATTTTTATGACACTCTAAAAACACGACGATGCTACCAAAAGGGGAAAAATAAGCCCATGGACTTAAAATACAATGCATGAGATTTAAAGACAGAAAATTTATAAATAAAATCAAGTTTAGTTTATGAATGACAACAAACTGAATAATATTTTTTGATTTATAAGATCTTCCAAGGGAAAGGAAAAAGAAGTCTGATTCCTTGTGAACAAAGGAGAAGCTATTGTGAAGTAAGTAAACCTGAACTCTAACATGTGGTATTCCTAGCCATGTCATAGTTTATTTCCTTGAAGCTGTCAATTTGTTATCCATACATACCTGACATTGATGATCTCTATAATTTGATGTTTGTCATATATCGTGGATTTGTTGAGAATTTGATTGCCAATATACTGTGTCACGACCCGAAACCCTCCCTGTGCGGATCTCGCATTGCGACCGCTACCCTTAGGCCCGGGACCCTAGGGCGAAGGCTCACATGAGCAGCAGTATCGAATAGGAGTACGACTTGTGTTTGCGGAAGCGTGAAAATTTTTTCTTTTCTTTTCTTATTTTAAATTTACGCACATCCATCTGGTACTGCCGCTATTCATAATGATACACATGATTATACATTCAGAGCATAACAAAAATTCTGAAGACTCTATAACTAATACATGTTTGATTGCCCCGTGGGACTTATACATAACAGTGTACCGCTTTACTAATACAAAAGTAAATACTTAAAGTTCTAGTGTTTAACAAAAGAACTACTTTAACATTTCTTCCAAGACGGCTAAACTTATCATCATCATCCTCATATCAGTACTTCCGTCAATCACCTGAAAGGGGGGATCGGATAAAAATCCGGTAAGCTAATCTAAGCTTGTGAATAATTCCAGTAGTCATCATGGGATTTCAATTGGCAGTGCTTTATCACATGAGAGTTTATAAAATAATCACTACCAATTGCTCATATACTTTGAACACAGAATATATGCATTCCTTAAAACATATAGCTTTGAAACTATTTAAGTATTCAAGCTAAACTTATACATATGTACTTTAAAACATGTAAGTATGCATGATGAAAATGAGGGTAAAACCTGCTTCCATTTCCAACATAACATCTTATCACTTTCATTAGTGGAATTCGTTTCGAACCAGACTCTTATTTTACTTTATGTGGAGATATCTCATATGCTTGGGGGATTAGATCCTGCTACCTGACATTTATTCGTATCGTGGTTGAGTTCCGAAGAAACTCAACAAATCCTGTGGTGCTTATGCACAGCTTTTCTTGTATTTAAATACACTTATCACATAACTTTTTCACATAAATGCTTTTATGAGCATTTAAAACATAACGTTCATAATTTCATGATAGAATCTTCAAATACTTGGAATATGCAAATTCAGAACACTTTACAAGATTTTTGGCATTTTAACTTAGACATGCTGAATATATTTTAAAAAAACTGTAGAGGAAACATTTACTGAGCATGTCACAATAGGGTTCATAAGAACAGAAATAATTTAAAACTGAAATCGTGAAAATACTGAATTTGGAATTCAAACACTTCATATCTTTTGAACTTAAAACCTTTTCAAATCCATGGAATTAAATATTCGCTTCAAGTACAGGGTTACTCACCTTATACTTCCAGGTTGGCTCTACTGAGGTGCTTTCCCTTTGCCTTTTCTTAACCTAAAACAGTTTATAAAAATTTCATAAATTTCACATGCATTTAAATCAACTAGTGATCTTAGTCTATCCTTAGACTACGTAAGCCTATTTTAATGATAGGTTTTATTTCTAAAATCTACCTATCTCATAGTGGTTTATAGTTGTATTACACATCTATTCACATTATGGCTTTATTATAATAAGCATTACCTCTGAAGCATTTCACTTAATGTCTCGGTGTTTTCTCATTCCTCTTCTTCTTCCTTTGGTTTTGCTTCAGCAAGTTTCCTTGCTACAGCTTCCTTCAAAAGTCATCCCATTGGAACGATAGGAGCTCTATAGATAAAGGGCCAGACCGAGACGATCTCACTCGTCTTGGCGATCCTTATGTGCCTTTGGATTACCTTTTGCTGCCACAAGAGCTCGTCTATAAAGTCTTGTTGTGTTTTACCCATTACTTGATCCTACCCTAAAACACAATTCAATGTATTAGAAATCGAGTTTCATTTTAATTATACTCTTCTGGTAGCTCCATTAATTTTAATTTTGATTTATTTACTTCACATGTTTACGTGTCGTGTCTTTTCGTACTTTATTCCAACATACGAGCCTTAGTTTAGTACCTCGGCATCGTTCTAGTTTATTGTCACCTGACTTATGCTATTCATCAAATTTTATATCATTTTATTATAAACACTTCTTCTGGTCAAATAGACTTTACCATTGAGTCTGGAACGTTGAAGAAAGTCAATCTAGGCTTTTGTGGACTTCTGTTTGGGTTTAGGAGTACTAGGGACAAAAAGGTAATTTACCTCTTTACATGTCTTAATTTTTTAGGACCTCGTCTCGTGACGCGGACCTCACCATTGGACTCAGGAGGTCCGAGATAGTAAGAATACACTAATAACTTGTTCAATTTGGACAACGGGCATTTTCGTCATTATTTAATTTAATTTAATTTAATGAAGTTTATACATTATATATATATATATATTTTTTTTTTCGTGCGAATATTTGGCATGGGATTGTCCTGTCCAAATTGGTTCGCACGCTTGGTTTCATCCCTTTGGTCCCCTGTTCGAGTCCCAAGGTGTTGCGCACTCTTTTATTTTCTTTATTTTATTTCATATATAATATATACATATTTAGGCCCATTTACATCACACGCATATGTGTGTCCAAATGGAAAGGAAAGGGGTTTCCTTGTGGAGGTCTGCCATTCGAGTCTCAAGGGCTTCAGCCCCTTTATTTTTCCTGATTTTCCTTGGCCAAACAGTGTATAATCGATTTAAATTGGGATAGGATATTCAATCTGTGCGTAGGTTATTTCATTTAGCTCATAAACGCGTAACCAAACAGCCCCAATCAGGGTTTTAAAACCCTTAAGCCAAACGCTGCCGTTTCATTTATGCGGTGGCCCTGCCCCCGTCATAACACGTGTCCGAGTCAACACGCTTAACTCGAATCGAGTTGGCGAGTTAACTCATCGTCTTCTTCATCAACCTAACACTGTTGCCCTAAATCTTGAACTTCATTTCTTTCAATTTCGTGTAGCTTGGCTTAATGATTTCTTACTGTTTTCATTCGTTTCTGAGACATTAAGGGTCATCTTGGCATTCATTTTAGAGTTCGAAATGAGTTCAGGTGTTCGGTTTAAGGTTTGATAGTCAAACCTGCAACTTATTCGTTTATGCTTATTTCTAAACCATATCCTTTGAGGTTTCATCTATTTTGGTCTCCTTTTCATGAGGTTTTATTTTTCATTCTTAAAAGTGGTTTTCATAGTGAGTTGGTGAGGTTGGGTTTTAAACCCGAAACCTGTAACTCTAAATTTTTAGGGTCTTCTTGGGTTTTTTTAAACACGGACCTGTGTTTTTAACACCCTTAGAGGGTCTAGTTTAGGTCTCAATACACCAAACAGGGTTTGGTTTCAAAGATTTCAGACCTGTTATAAGTAAGGTCCTTCTATGGCCGTCCCTTATGGGTTTGACGTTTTAGATCATTTTTAGGTCTCAATTTCATGCTTGAACAAGTTTAAACACATTTTAAACATCAAATATATATAACATAGCCTAAATCGCTTACATATATGCAAGTTATTTTAGAGAGAGAAAATACGGGTTGATGTATTCTCTCACCTTTTCCTCTTGTTTCCCTTCTGGATTTCTTCTTCTAGCTTCTTGTTTCCTCATCTTTTGGATTTATTTCTTATGAAGTGAGCATGTAGTGCATGCATTGGTTTTTAAACCAATCCACCGCCATCTCTCTCTCTCTCTCTCTCTCTCTCTTTCTCTCTCTACATGACCTCACTGCCCTATTTCTAGCCTTCACTTCTCATAAATTTTCTTACATCCCATTTAATTTTTCTTTTTCCAAATTCAGCTTTTTATTAAATTTTTGCTTGATATTTCTAAGTTATATGTATATTATATATATTCACACACCAACACACATGTAAACACACACACACAGCCGACACTCACACACACTGATTCACTATTTTGCACACACAAAATATCTACATGTATTTTTATATTCATATATATATATATATATATATATTTGTTCACATGTGTACATACATACATATATACTTTAAATCATATATACATGTATATATATATATATATATATATTAAACACACACCTAGTGTGTGTATTTCACTTATTATAATATACATACTAAAATCATATGTATACATATTATACACATAATGAAATACATATAGCTACTTAATTAAATTTGGTATCCTTCGACCCTCGGTTTATTCGAAGTAAATTTTAACTACTGGCTTGTTACCTCATATTGCGTGCCATATGACCTGATATTTGGGTCAGGGTATTACATACTACATGAATATTTGTCCATTTCTATACTTGCTTGGATATTGAAAAATTATACCTCTCACTACTAAGAATTTGCTATTCCACAAATATGTACATCATTTGTGAAATTTTGATGATCATGATATTATTATGAGTGCCTAGAGTTGTGATCTGTCACAGCGTCCATCTGATTCACAGATGCTTGTGGACCTACGGTGATGTGAACCGGTGTGATCGAAATCCCTTGAACCCACAATCAAATTGAAAACTTACCTAAGAAAGCCAAAAATCAAGTCAAGATGATCTAGACTCGTTGAAATCTTGTTTCAAGAACCTAGATTTGATGAGAATGCCACAAAGGGTTTGCCTTTGATAAGTTCTTAGTTCAATCAAGAACAAGTAGAGAAAATGAAAAATTCTCTATAAAGAAAGCTTCATTCACGTTTCACCCCTCCAAAATATGGCTACAAGTCTTTTTAAACCCCTCCATGAAACTCTAAGGCCGAATAAGACCTATATCAATTAAAAGACATGGGCTGAGCATCTTCAGGCCCAAAACATCCTAAACTACACGCCTAAAGCTAATAAAAGAAATCCACTTAATGAATTAAATAGTCTACATGAAACCATTAGGCTATGCTGCCCCCCTTTGTAGCTTGTATCGCATTCCCTCTGTAGCTTGTATCACATGGATTAAAGCGGGTTCTTCTTTTTTCAAGCCCATCTTGAATGTTGGGGTCTTACTCGATGAATTGGCAAACTCGGTCCAAGTGGATTGCACCAATCCTTGCATTGCTTCCTTGATCTTCTTAGCTCTTGACCTTGTGATTGGCCCATCTGGAACTTGCAAATGATCTTTAAGACTCGGTCCACCATAGTGTCCATCATTCCCCCTCTCCTTAAAAGGATTTGACCTCGAATCGTCACCTGCATCAAAGGGAGAAAGATCAGAACATTGAAAGTAGCAAAGACATTATACTCACTTGAAAGATCCACTTTATAAGCATTATCATTAATTTGCTCAAGGATTTGGAAAGGTCCATCTCCTCGAGGATGCAATTTAGTTCTTCTATGGGCTAGGAATCTTTCTTTGTGCATGTGAACCCAAACCCAATCTCTTGGTTCAAAGATGACACGCCTTCGCCCTTTATTGGCTTGGGAAGCAAACTTTTCATTCTTTTGTGCAATTTGAAGCCGTACCCTTTCATGAATTGACTTCACCAATTCGGCCTTCTTGTGTCGACCCCAACTACTCATTTCATCAATAGGTAAAGACATCAAATCTAAAGAAGTAAGTGGATTAAAACCATAAACAATTTCAAAGGGAGAATAAGAAGTAGTAGTATGCAGAGTCCTATTATATGCAAACTCTATAAATGGCAAACAGTCCTCACAAGTTTTTAAATTTTTTTGAATGATAGTACGTAAGAGTTGAGTTAGAGTCCTATTGACTACTTCAGTTTGTGCGTCGGTCTGTGGATGATAAGTAGTGGAAAATAAAAGTTTGGTACCTAATTTTTTTCACAAAACCTTCCAAAAGTAGCTAAGAAATTTAACATCCCTATCAGAAACAATACTCCTAGGTACACCATGGAGTCGTACTATTTTCTTGAAAAACAAATCAGCTATGTTTGTGGCATCATCTGTTTTATGTCATGAAATGAAATGTGCCATTCTACTAAATCTGTCCACTACCATAAAAATAAAAATCTCTACCCTTTTTTGTCCTAGGCATCCCCAAAACAAAGTCCATAGTTATGCCTATCCATGGCTCACTAGGAACAGATAAGGATGTATACAACCTATGTGGTAAAACCTTAGATTTGGCCTTTCAACATGTAATGCACCTACCACATATTCGAGTGACGTCTCTTCTCATCCTAGGCTAAAAGAAATGTTCATGTAAAATTTCTAAAATTTTTCTGACACCAAAGTGCCCCCATTAATCCCCAACCATGTGCCTCATGCACTAATAATTCATGCATTGAACAATTTGGCACTCACAATTTGCTTCTTTAAATAAATAACCATCATGCTTGTAAAACTTACCAAATGCCTCTTTATCACACGCCATATACACATAAGAAAAATCAGCATCATTGGCATACACGTCTTTCACATATTCAAACCAAAGCATTTTAGCACTCATAGAAGTAAGAAGTACATACGTCCGTGATAAAGTATCAACAGCAATGTTCTCTTTACCTTACTTGTAACGGATGACATAAGGAAATGTCTCGATGAATTCCATCCATTTAGTATGTCTCTTATTTAATTTACCTTGACCTGTGAGATGCTTCAATGATTCATGATCGGTGTGGATCACAAATTACCTAGGCCAAACGTAGTGCTACCACGTCTCTAGAACGTGAACAAGAGCATAAAGTTCTTTGTCATAAGTGGGATAATTTAAGGCCGCCCCACTTAGCTTCTCACTGAAGAAGGCTATGGGTCGCCTATGTTGCATCAAAACGGCTCCAATTCCTATTCTTGAGACATCACATTCAATCTCAAAAGTTTTGTTGAAGTCAGGGAATGCTAACACAGGTGCATAATATAATCTTTCTTTAATATTAGCAAATGCATTTGCTTGATCAATTCCCCAATGAAATCCAACATTCTTTCTAATTATTTCAATGAGTGGTGTAACAATGGTGTTAAAATCCTTAACAAAATGCCTATAAAAACTAGCTAAACCATGAAAGCTTCTTACCTCAGTAATACCTTTAGGCGTTGGCCACTCCTTGATGGTCTTGAATTTTTCTTCATCCACCTCAATACCTTTTGTACTAACAACATAATGAAGAAAAATAACTTTTTCCCATACAAAAGGTACATTTCTTAAAATTAGTATACAACTTTTCACATTTTAACACATCGAACACACATCTCAAATGCTCAATATGTTCATCTAAGTTCTTGCAATACACTAAGATATCATCAAACTACACGACTACAAATTTGCTAATGAACGCACGTAATACATGGTTCATTAATCTCATGAAAGTACTAGGTGTATTTGTAAGTCCAAATGGCATAACCAACCATTCATAAAGTCCATATTTAGTCTTAAAAGCAGTTTTCCATTCATTTCCCTCTTTCATTCAAATTTGATGGTATCCACTTTTAAGATCTATTTTACTAAAAATACATGAGCCATGCAATTCATCAAGCATATCATCTAATCGAGGAATGGGATGACGATACTTTACTGTAACATTGTTGATTGCTCTGCAATCAACGTAGATCCTCCAAGTTCCATCCTTCTTTGGCACTAGTAGCACTGGTACTACACATGGGCTCATGCTTTCTCTCACGGACCCCTTGCTCATCAAATCTTTAACTTACCTTTGAAGCTTCTTTGTCTCCTCCGGATTACTCCTATAGGCTGGTTGGCTTGGAATAACGACTCTAGGTACGAAATTAATTTGATGTTCAATGCCTCTAATGGGCGGCAACCCACTCGACATCTCCTCTGAAAATACGTCCTCAAACTCCTACAACAAAGAAACCGCCAAACTAGGAAGAGATTGGTTAGTTTCATCAAGATTAAGATAAGATTCTTTGTAAACAAGAAAAATTATAGGCTGATTTGCTAAGAAGGCCCTCTTAACCTCACTTTCCTTTGCATAAAAACTCATCTTTGTCTTTCTTTTTCTCTCTGTAGGTTCTTTTTCTTTTTTCTCTCGTGGCTCCACTCTCTTTACTTTATTCCCAGCCACCTCTCTATTTTCTTTTTCACTCACTATTTTTTTTGAGGTTTTGGCCTCACCCTCATTTTTCTTTTCTCTCATTTTTCTTTTTTGTGTTTTAGCCTCATCATTTCTTATGTGCTTAATCTCACTTTTCAACTTCAGATCCTCATAGACCTGTTTTGGTTAAAGGAGCAAGCTTGATTATTTTTTTATCCTTTACAAAGTTGTACCTGTTCCTAAACCCATTATGAATCACCTTCCTATCATATTGCCACGACCTCCCCAATAAAAGATGGCCAGCATGAATAGGAACTACACCACAAAACACCTCATCATTATACCTTCCAATGGTAAAAGCCACCAAAACTTGCTTATTGACCCTAACCTCCCCACATTCATTCAATCACTACAACTTATAAGGTCTAGGATGCTTCAGTAAAGGTAAGCTCAACTTTTCAACTACGGTGGTACTAGCTACATTGGTACAACTTCCCCCGTCTATAATCATACTACACACCTTGTTGTTTACATAACATCAAGTATGAAATATATTTTCTTTCTGCTGCTCCATATCATCTACCTTAATTTGCGTATTGAGAGCGCACTTGGTAGCAAGAGACTCTCCTTTTACGAGGTATTCCACTACATCATCATCACTAGCATAAACCAACTTGGGCATCTCCTTACTATCATCATCACTTCCCCATTGTCATGCATAACCATCACCTACTTGTTTGGACATTGAGATGCGATGTGCCCTGAACCCAAATATTTAAAACATTTAGGCTGCGTTTGGATAGTGATTCAGATATAATTTTCTAAAATGTGTTTCAAAATTTTGTAATTAATTTTTTGAAAACTGTAAAAATGCGTTTGGTTATGCTAATCAAAATTTAGTTTCTGAGTTAAAAATTGTGAAAATACGTTTGGATATAATAATATTTGAATTTATATACACCAAAAAGTTGAAGTATTATTTACTTCTATCCAATCTCTAGCTTATAATTTATTAAGTTCGAACATATTTTAAAATTTATTAATTTAATTTAATAAATAAATAAATAATTTAATATTATATCGGCTAACTCTTCAATGTTAACCCCTCTCTCATGAACCATCGTGAACCATCCATCACTAGTTTCATCATCACTGTACAAGATCCCAACCATAGTCATCGATCCATAAATTATCTCTTCCATGGTTACTCTCTGTGCAAGATCCCAACCATTGTCATCAATCCATAAATTCTCTCTTACATGGCTACTCCTTTGATGAAGAAATACACAGACAAACATACACACAAACATATATATATATATATATATATAATGATGCTAATTATATATAAAATATATATGTGTGCATAACTTTGTACAGATAGATGGTAGGATGGAGTATGAGAGAGATGGAGTAGTTGCAGAGAGAACCATGAAGAATGGGTTTTTAGAGAGAGATTTTTGGGTTCTTAGAGAGTAGTTAGAGAGAGAATCAAGGACAATGGTTTTTTAGAGAGAAATTTCTGGGTTCTTAGAGAGAGAAAGAGGAAGAAAATTTTTGGGTTTTGAAAGAGAAAATTACAGAGCTCCCATGGAGCACATGGCTTGGTGCCGGTGCCGGTGCCGAGGCCTCGAGGACGGCGACGATGCAATCAACGGCAAACGATAGCAACAATGCAATCGACGGTGCCGGTGCCGATGCCTCGATGATGGTGACGATGCAATCAACGGTAAAGAGATCGAGTCGGCGACTAGGTGTTTCACGGTGGTGGCAGACAGCTCCGACGGTGGCGGTAGTGCTGGCCGACAGTGGCGACGCCCAATCTCTCTCTCTCTCTTTCACTTTCTCTGGTGCTTTCTCTCACTCTTACTTTCTCTCGCTGTCCTATGTCTTGAAAACCACCGACGAGACCTACTTTACTATTTGGATACATCACTTATAAGGGCCTTACAGACGGTCAGATGCATTTCAGAAATGAAGAAAACTCTAAAAACTCAAAAATTCATTTCAATTGTGTATCCAAACAGCATTTCAGTTTTTTGGGTTAAGAAAATTTGTTTTGGATATGTATCCAAACACAACCTTAATATCTCTATTCCTTGAAGATTGGAAATCGACCTTGGGTTTGTTCTTGCTAGTTCCCTCATCTTGTCCCTTAGGTGGTTCGGCCTTTCCCTTTACTATAGCTCAATCATTTCTATCCCACTTTGGTTTCTAAGGAGTGCCAGAAACTGAAGTATACCTTGTTACTCCCTTTCTCTTTAACTGCCTTTCCACCTTTATAACCATTATCTTCTACCTCCACATAATGATACAACTCAACTACATTGGCTATGTCCCTATTCAGACCACTTAAAAATATGGCCATTGCGGCCTCCCGATCCTCCTCTACAGTAGCCCGAATCATAGCCACCTCCATCTCCTTATGGTAATCCTCTACACTCCTAGTCCCTTGTGTAAGGTTTTGTAATTTTTAGTAGAGGTCTCTATAGTAGTGGCTAGGTACAAATCTCCGCCTCATGAGAGCTTTCAACTCACCCCATGTTTCTACAAGTTTCTCATAATTCCTCCTCATATTGGTCACCAATTGATCCTATCAAATAATTGCATAATCAGTGAACTTAATTACCACCAGCTTCACCTTCTTCTCCTCTGAATAATTGTGACAATAAAAAATCAACTCTATTTTCTTCTCACACTCTAAATAGGCTTTAGGGTCATTCCTACCTTGGAAAGATAGTATTTTCATTTTGATGCTCCCAAGGTTCTTATCTACCCCATCTTGACCCCTTGGATTTTGCCTATGTCTTCTTCCACGCCTACCTTTTCTAGGTTTGCCCATTCCACCCATTCTAACTTCAGATGCTATGTCTTCCTCAACCTCATCATCTTCTTCGTTCCCATACTCATTTTCAACGCTAGACTCACGTCTCCTCCTATCTCGCCCACCTTGCAGATTTCTAATCATGACCTCTTGCTGATCCATCCTATCCCTCATCTTTTCCAACACCAAATTCAATTGTTCAAACTATTATTGCATGGCCTGCAACACAAAGGATGAGTTAGCCCCTCCTCCTTAGGTGTTGAGTCAGTCTTATGAGACATTTTTAATGCCCTGCAAAACAAGGATGTTAGTGGTAAAACCTCACACACTCTCTTACATGTTTACGCTCAAATATTGTCACCCCACTCGTGTTTTACTCTTTTGGCCTTTCCCAATACTATTCTCACCCACTTTTACATTTTACCTCACCTATTTTCCCTTTCAAGCTCTTTAAGAACTAGTTGAACTAAATCAAGACACAACCTTGTATTATTCCAACTAGCAATAAATTCAAGAAATAACACAGGAATAAAATGACACGGATCTCAAGAAATTGTACGAGAAAAAGAGCAATGAGGAACAAGATACTAAAGATGATATATTCGACCCTTTTGAAGATAAGGATCAATCAACACCAAAGCACTTCAATTTTCGGATTGCAAAGTATATCAAACAGCCATTTCCAAAATTTTTTCTTCCTTTTTTTTTTCTATGCAGCAACCCTTGAATACACTGTCTTTTTTTTTTTTTTTAATACAGATTCGGTCACAAGCAGCAACAATAATTGCAATTTTCGAAAAAGATTGATATGATTTCAACAAGAAGGAACCAAAATAGAAGGAATCAAAACAAAGATTATAGATTTGGAAATTAAAGCAAAGATTCGTGTAATCAATTAAAGAATTCTCAGATCTGAATTCTTGAATCAAATACAGGGGTAGTCAATTGTGACTTTTTATTTTCCTTATTTTGGGTTTTGAGTTATTTAAGATTAGATTGATCAGTAAGCGTAAGCTTTTACTATTTAAAATGATTAACTAGAACTAATCCTAAAATGATTTTTCAA
This sequence comes from Nyssa sinensis, assembly GCA_008638375.1. NCBI lineage: Eukaryota > Viridiplantae > Streptophyta > Magnoliopsida > Cornales > Nyssaceae > Nyssa > Nyssa sinensis. Next base: position 35,949,956 of record CM018046.1, read on the forward strand.
AATAACATGTTAGCCCTAAGGGTTTGAACCAAAGGCATCTCAGTAATTTTGATGTAACAAAATATTGTCCATGTGAACTAATGTTTTAATCAAATGACAATGCAAACAGGCTTTATCACTAAGCGTCTGCCAAATGACTCCCTTATAGCCCTCCAATGCCCAATTACTGAAGAAGAAATCCAGGACGCTCTTTTTAGCTTTCACCCTAACAAAGCTCCGGGGTCTGACGGCTTCAATGGTTATTTCTTCCAAAAAGCTTGGAGCATAGTCAAACCTGAGGTCACTGCTGCTATCTCTGAATGCTTTTCTTCTAGATCCATTCTCAAAGAGATCAACTCTACGACCATAGCCCTTATTCCCAAGGTCCCTAATCCCTCTTCTGTTCGTGACTATCGCCCTATCTCTTGCTGTAACACTATTTACAAAACCACCTCCAAAATCCTCGCCAATCGCCTCAAGAAAGTTCTTCCTAGCCTCATTGACCTATCCCAATCCACATTTATTCAAGGAAGAAATATCAGTGATAACATCCTGCTTGCTCAAGAGCTCATGCATAACTATCACAAGAACTCAAGCTCTCCTCGTTGTACAATGAAAGTTGACCTTAAGAAGGCCTTTGACTCGGTGCGATGGGAATTTATTATTAATTCTATGTGCATTATGGGATTCCCTCAGCCTTTTATTGATTGGATTTACTGCTGCATATCTACTACTCGCTTCTTAGTTGTTATTAATAGTGAATTAGAAGGTTACTTTCCTGGAGCTAAAGGGTTAAGGCAAGGGGATCCCCTTTCCCCCTATCTTTTTGTTCTTGTAATGGAAGTTCTATCCTTGATTATACACCAAAGATCTGCTGTTCCTCAATTCAAGTATCATTGGAGATGACATAAAACCAAGCTGACCCATCCTTGCTTCGCTGATGATATTATGCTCTTCTGTCATGGGGATATCCATTCAGCTTCTATTCTTAAGAAAGGGCTTGACACATTTGTTTCTTTCTCTGGGCTCCTTCACAATGCCTCAAAAAGTCACATTTTCCTCTCTGGCATGGATAACAACACTAGGCATCATATCATTGACCACATTGGCTTTCCTGAAGGCTCCCTTCCTATCCGTTACCTTGGTGTTCCTTTGATATCAACTAAGCTTAAAGCCCAGGATTGTAAATCCCTGGTTGATTGCATCATTGGTAAAACCACTCATTGGTCTACTAAGACTCTTTCTTATGCAGGACGGCTTCAGCTTATCAAATCCTTGCTTTTTAGCATCCAGGTTTTCTGGTCTTCCCATTTCATTCTCCCCAAAAAAGTGGTTAATCAAGTTAAGCAAGTTATGAGATCTTTTCTTTAGAATGGCAACCATCTCATTTGGACCAGATCTAAAGTTGCATGGGATGATATTACTTGCCCTAGAAATGAAGGGGGGCTCGGGATAAAAAAGCTTGTTGATTGGAATCAAGCAGCTCTAGGGAAGCTCATTTGGGCAATTTTCCAAAACCCTTCTAACTCCCCTTGGGTTCTTTGGATTCGCAGCAATCTTCTGAAAGGTAAGAGTTTCTGGGAGATCAAATGTCCCCAATCTTGCTCGTGGACTTGGAGGAAAATGCTTAAATTCAGAACCTTGTTCAAGCCTTTCATCAAAATTTCTATTAGGAATGGTCTCTTTGCTTCTCTTTGGTTTGACTATTGGCTCCCTCTCTGGTTCCATATATGATAATATGGGGGAAAGGGTTATATATGATTCAGGCCTTGGGAGATATGCTAAAGTTGCTACCATTATTATGGATCATCAATGGAGCTGGCCGGTAGCTAACTCTCATCATCTGCTTGAGCTAAAAAATGGCATGCCTAATAACCTCCATCCCTCTCCCCATAGGGATGACAAGGCTATTTGGTTGCCCTCCTCTAATGGGGCCTTCTCCATCAACTCAGCTTGGAATTCTCTTAGAAGCCGGAAGCCTTAGGTTCATTGGTGGAAGCTTGTGTGGCACCCCAAAGCCATTCCTAGTGCTAGATTTATTCTTTGGATGGCCATTGTCACATCCCCCAGACCCACCCTGTGCGGATTTGGGGCACGTGACAAAGGCCAGTTAGGCACCCATCGGGTTTTATCAGTTTTTTTTTTTTTTTTTTAAAACAAAACCCCGACGGTAATCCTAACCACAGGCCATTCAGATATAAATCCCAAGCATAATGCATTCAACATGTATAATTTAAGCAGCGGAATTTTCACAAGAGAATGCATACATATATACTTGGCAGAGCATTCAGGATACATCATAGTCAGTCCTATCTTAATCAAGCTTACAAAACAGTTTCACTACAAAATGTCATAATCTGTTCAGTTACACAAAAAAAGTACAAAAATGGTATAGATTCACAAAAATGGGTTATCATTTTATCTGGGGGTCTCCAACATTTTCCCCCTAAGTTCTGGACCTGCTAAACCTGTCCATCTGAGAGTTCCCCTGAAATTATTAAAATAATGGAATGAGCTTTAAAAAGCCCAGTGAGTAACACAGATATCCAGGCAAGAGTTTCGAATTCAATCTTTGCTTAAATCACATGGTAATTAAATCAGTTTGGGATTAATAGTTCAATAAATCCAAGTCAAGTTCAATAGATCAAATCAGATAAACGGTTCAGAGTGCTAGCATATCAATCAGAAGTATAGTTAATCATTTGAGAAACTAGAAACCATGTCATCGGTGATAAAAGCATGCATTTAAAACAATTGCATTTAAAACATATGGTATTCGAAACAATTTAGCAGATCAAGGAGCAGTAACTTAAACAGTGTCAGAAGTTACTCACCTTCAATATTCGAGTTTGAAGCTATGAACGGAGCCTTCCTCTTTTTCTCTTTAAGCCTATAACAATTTATAAAGATTTATCAACTCATGACCTTAGACTGAGTAAGTCTACCCTATGATGGGTTTCATGGAACTAACTTATAGTGGCTAGTTCTTAGGTCTTACCTCTTAAGCATTTGGCTTAGGGTTTCAGTATCTTCCTGTTTTTTCATCTTGGCCTCGGCAATCATTTCTTTAGTACGTGCCTTATATATGAAGGGCTGGACGGAGACGATTTCAGTGGACTTAGCTATTCTAATATGGCGCTCAATAACTCTTTGCTGCCTCAGTAATTCTTGCATAAACTCTTGCTGTTTCTTATCGGCTAACCTCTGGGCCTTAGTCATGATGGTGAATTTCTTGCCCTGTCTGTCCATGGTAGTTTAAGTGATATTTTTACCTAGATCACAGCTTAACATGTTAGAACAGATGCCTTCACACATTTATCGGTTCTGATTTTCATATTATGGACCTAACCATTGAGTTCGGAAGGTCGAAGAAAGTCAATTTAGACTCTCTCGGCTTTTAAATCTGGGTTCGGGTATGTCAGGGGTATTTTGGTCATTTTTGCCGTCACATAATTTCTGCCTCGGGTTCGTCATCTAATCATGTATACAGTCTTACAAGTGTCAGGTCTACTACTGGTATCAGTTCCGTTGAAATCGGATTTCATTTGGCCTTGTACAGGGTCAGGGGTATTATGGTAATTTCATACATCATATTTTTTTCGGTACCTCATTTGCAGTCACGGACCTCACCATTGGACTCAGGAGGTCCGAGACAGTAGGAATACATATATAACTTATGATTTTTGGACAACGGACTAATTTGGAGTATTTAATTTAATTAAATGATTTTAATTAAATTAAATTAATTTTGGAATATATATAATATATATATTATTTTAGGCAGAAAATGAACGGTCGAATAGGGTGGCACAGCGGACGCGTGCCACCTCCCTCTCCAATAGACACCACGTTCGAGTCCCATAAGGCGCAAAATGCGTCTTTTATTTCTGGTTTATATTTAAATATATAATATATATATATATATATATATATATATATATATATATATATTACGTCGGATATGGTTCACACGCAGGTGCGTGGCCGAGTGGAAAGAAGGGGTGCGTGGGTTCTGGAGGTCAGGGGTTCGAAACCCCGTAGCCCCGTTTTTCCTTCCTTCCCTTTCTTTTCTTTTAAACGTAACTATTTAACATATAAACGGCCCAAAACGACGTAGTTTAATTAATGCAGTGGCAGTCCGTGGGACAGACACGTGTCCGAGTCAACCCGCCAACTCGGTTTAAAAGACACGGAGTCGACTCAGCGTCGTCTCCTTCGTTGAACCTCACACAGTGATGCCCTAATTTCTACAGATTTTTAATTTCTATTTCGTGACGTTTGGGACACGGTTCCTCTCTATTTTTCATTCAGATATACTATAAATATGATTTCCATCATTTTGGCATTCATAAACCAACAATAAATCAACTCAAACGGTGAGAATAAACCATGCTAGCCGTACCTGCAACTCAACAATACATCCTTATTTCTCAACCATTTTGTGTGTGGTTTGAAGCTACGTGACCTACAGACCATAAGGATCAAGACCCTATCTTCATTTTTCAGTTTAGTCTCGAGTTTTAACGGATTGGATTTTAAACCCGTGGGTTCATTTCCAAATTCGTGGGGCTACAGTGAGTTCTGGAGTCGCGTAGGTATATATATGAGATACTATTAGGGTCTATTTCAGGTCTCGACATGCAAAATCTCAAATGGTTATGGTCGAATCAGACTTGGTGTTTCCAAGCTTCATCAATGGAGGTTAGTCTCGGGTTTCACGGTTCTTGACCTATCCGAGACCTCTAAGCCATGCAATACACTCAGAATAATTCCTAGGACCAAGAATAAAACATGCATGCAGTCTATACCCGTAGCAAATCCACTAAACAATTCAAAATTTAAAATCAAGAGAATGAAGATAATTTTGAGTATTACCTTCAACAGTGGCTATCTATTCTCTTTGGCTCAGTTCAGTCTCTCAAAAACCTTCTCAGGTTATGCACCGTAGTCCTCAAGTCTCCCCTTGCACTCCAAATGGTCAAATTTTCCTCAAACTCCCTTGCATGCAAAGCTTTCTCCCTTTCTCTCTCACTACACTCTCACACTCTCTCACAGTCCCTCACGTATGCACACACACTCACACAACTCTGTATTTTCAGAATTCTCTAAAGAGAGAATTTGATGCAAGTTATAGCTTATATATATATATTATAGCTTCATATACATATAGGGCTATACACATATACATATATGTGAGTGTATCTCTGCCCTTAGTGGGGTTAGTGGCTGCTGACCTGATGGAGGTGATGGAGGGCTATGATGAAGGGAATGCATGCAAGGCCATTGGCCAATTTGGGTGGTGGCTTGGGCAAGATTATAGGTTATATACATATATTGTTGTATATATGCACAAAGTAACCAACAGCCTAGTTGGTAACTTTTTGGGACAGATTTTACCTACCTTGGTAGGTCAAGGGTTCAATTCCCCTTGGCCTCTCAAGTGACCATTTTCTCCCATTTTTCTGGTTAAGGCCCTGTTTGGTTGTCGCAGAATTCCAGTTTCACTGTTTTGGCCTTAACTCCCAATCCGTAACTCCTTTTTCAGTGCGGTTTCTTTCTGTCACTTCCTACTCAGAATATCTTTCATTAATCAAGGTCCAATGTCAGTTTTTATTTTCTCGAGTTTTCCATAATTAGCTAATTCAAGTTTTTATCACTATTAAAAATAGACATTAAATTAGCTAAACCTGACATTTCATTCCCAAAACATTTTTCAATACACAAAACATGCCAGTCAAGTAATTGGGGTGTTACAGCCATCCGTAATAGTCTTCGAACCAAAGATCGTTCATTCTATTCTCATCTTAGTCATGATCTCAAATGTCTTTTCTGTATGCGTGAAGATGAGAGTCACAACCATCTTTTCTTCTTTTGTTCCTTTACTTCCAGCATATGGTCCCATTTTCTCTCTAAAAGTGGCTTTCATTGCCCTTCTAGAGACTGGCAGCAGATCATTACTTAGGCTTCCAATACTTTCAAAGAAAAGGGGTTCTCTTCTTCTATAGGAAAGCTCACCCTAGCTTGCACGGTCTATACTATTTGGCGGGAAAGGAATAGAATTTGTTCTCCATGATAAAGAAAAATCCCCCAGCTATCATAGCTCAAATTCAGGAAATGATTCGTGGTAGACTCACTGCCTCTAAAAGGATTGCAAACTCGGCCTCCAATAGACATCTTCAATGTATTTGGTCCCTTCCAAGTAGCATCTTCAATATGTAATGTTTTATTATAATGTTTTGTTATGCTTTGTTTTTGTAGCTTTGGGACCGGCGCCTTTCTTCCTGTAGAAGTTTCTCCTTCCCTTTAGCTTGTTTGAGGGTATGCCCTCTTGTTCTTGTATTTTTGTTCCTCCTTTTGGTTTTATAAATCTTTTACTTACCAAAAAAAAAAAAAAAATAGGTCATCTAGGTCAAAGAAGATTGTTGACCAAGAAATAACAAAGTCTATCAAGTTAAAGGATTCCACTCAAGTACTTCAAAGCTAAAATCAAATCACGTGGAATGCTCTCATGATGCTTCAAGCAAATGGACACATTCAAAACTAAGAAATCAAGATAAGTCAAGAGAAAACTTTTTATTTTCCTTATTTTGGGCTTGGAGTGATTTAGGATTATATTGATCATTGATCATAAACTTTTACTATTTAAAATGATCATCTAAGAACAAACCCTAAAATAATTTTTCATTACAACACATTTCTACATTTTATGTTTTAAAAGATCAAAAGATTTTTATAACAGTACATTGTGAAAAATAAGCAAGAAGGCATTATCTGTCAAAACTAGTCGATCAGTTCAAGAAACTAGTTGACCGATTCTTAAGGCTTAGTCTTACATTGATCAAACCAGTCGACCAGTTCCTAAAACTAGTTGATTGAGTGACCTTTTTCATAACAAAAGCTTGAACCTACTGTCCAATACAATCGACCTTAAAGAGGATTTAGTTGACTATTTTTCGAAGTCTAAAACAGTGTACATTAAAACTAGTTGACTATTTTTAAAGATTAGTTGACTAATTGTTCTTGAATAATTGAACCTCAAACCCTCGAAAAAATTTAGTTGATCTTATCAGTTGACCAAATCTTGATCTTGATCTAATCGACTAGTTGATGATTCAGTTGACTAAATTTATCGATCTGGCACTTCGAAACGCAAAATTAAACAAACAAAAAAAAGGGGAAACAAATTTATTTTGAAATACAAGGACCATATTCATTTGAAGGCTATAAATACAGGTTCTTTAAAGCATTTATTGTTATCACTTTACAAGTTTACACTTTTACATCGTTATTATTAACTTTAGATCTGACCATTGAAAACCTAAATCTAAAAATTTTACTCATCTTAAATGCTCTGAGCTTACACCATATCTATCTATAGAGAGTGAGCATATATTGCACCAAACTACTCTTGAAGAGAATGATTATTGGTAAACAAACTTTGTATATTCTTATTGCATTGAGACTTGTGGATAGGTGCTACCCTTGTGAGGCAAAATGAGATATTTTGTTAGGAAAAGAGTGAAGAACTCTTGTTGTAAAGGTTTGACTTCCACTTGCAAGGAGATCAAGATAATGGAAAAAATCAAGTGGGGATGCTTGAGTCGAGAATGTAGAAAGTTTTCCGAACCTTATAAAAATCGTTGTGTTTGCTTCTTTTTTTTCTCTTTCTACTCTTTTACATACTTATGCATTAGTCACCACATATTTTTAAAATTTATAAAAGTTGTCAATATTTGCTAAATATCTTATTCACCCCCTCCTTTTAAGGTAAATATCTGGGAAGCATCATTTCTTGCAAAATAACACTTTAAGAGAAAAGATGTGGCAAATATTGTACGAATCGTCTTTACCGAAGGACAATCGAAAAATAGACGTCTATTATTTAGTGGCCAAAATTACACCTATTAGAAGGCTAGGATGAAGATCTATCTTCAAGCCTTAGACTATGTGATGCGAACCTCAATCGACACGCTTTGAGACCCAACAAACAATATTGGAATACTTGCCCGAGAAATCTAAAATTCAAATTTGTGATAGAAAATCCCAACCCAACGTTTATAAATGAAACACGAACTGAAGGAATAAAGTAACAAACCCCGACCTAGGTATAAAATTTGAATGCCACAAGGAAGAATCCTTGATAAGTTCACAAGTTCTTTGAAGAACCAATATAAGAAACAAACCTCACATTTTCTTTGATTTTCATTCCATCATTCATTACAATGAGTGCATGATATCTATGAAAAAATATGGCTGAAAATAAGACTACAAAATATTAAAACTGCCCTACACGCCTGCTATAAGGAAAAGGAAACTAACTTGGTTCCACAAATAGGAAAGTAGATAAAAAAGGACTAAATAATAGAAGCCTAAAATTAAGGCTGATTTGGTCTGAAATTAGTAGATCCTTCCGCCAAAAATAGACTAAAATGGGTAAGGAAATCACGCCTAAGGAAGGCGATAGGCACCATGGTGGACCGAGTCTTAAAGATCCTTTACAAGTTCCAAATGGGCCAATCACGAGGTCGGGAGCTAAGAAGTTAAGTGCACAAAATGCTAATTGGGTGATTTTCGTACAGTTTCGACGTCTCTTTGTAATCTGAGTATAACTCTTTCATCGGAGCTCCGATTGAAATGATTCAAGATGCTATGGAAAGCCAAGGAATATTTCTACAACTTTCATGTTTTGAGTTTTCTGAGATTCAGGCTACATCAAGGTCAAAATTGGGTTTGAAGTTTCTGTACCTGCACTAATGACGTTTTTGGCTGCGCAAAAATTTTACTTAGTTAGTGGATTTCTGTTAATTAGTTTTAGTCGGTAGTTTAGGATGTTTTGGGCCTGAAAATGTCTAGTCCATATCTTTTATTTAATATAGGCCTTATTCGGCCCTAGCGTTTCATAGAATGTTTTAAAAAGAACTTGTAGTCGCATTTGGCAGATAGATGATTATTCAATAAATTTTTGGAGAGTGTTTTCTCTACGATTCTTTGAAAAACTATCTGAACTTATCGGGATTTCCCGTGGCGTTCACCAACGACTTATCAAAAGGATTTAAACCACCGTTTGTGGCGTCTTCCTTATACCGAGGTTCTTGTTTTGTACTAAACAATGGGTTGAGGTTATATATATATATAAATATATATATATATATATCGAGGTTCTTGTTTGTCGTAAACAACGGGTTGAGGTCATATATACCGATGTTCTTTTTCGCGCTAAACAATGGGTTGAGGTCATATATATACCAAAGTTCTTGTTTGTCGTAAACAACGGGTCGAGGTTTTCCATTCGGATCTGATTTTAGAACGATCTTGAATTCTTATTCGTTGTCGGGTCTTGTTATTTCTTGGCGAGGTTCACATCATTTGGTATCAGAGCTCAAACTACAAATCAGGTCTAATCTATCTATTTTTTTTTTAATTCTTGCATTAGATTATTATCCTTGAAAAAAAAAATAAAAAAACTCAAATTGCAAGCCACAAGTCGTTTATTTCTTCTCTTCCTTTTTTTTTTGCCAGTCGTTTCTTTTTTTTTCTTTCTTCTTGAACCCTTCAGTTGCCATTGTTGACTTTTTCTCTCTTCTTGTTTTTTTTTTTCCTTTCTCTGCTTCACTTGCGTCGCTTGTTTTTTTTTATTCTGTTTTGCCCTAGCCTAGCCAAAAAAAAAAGGGCATATTCAAGGGTTGCTGTTCAAAAAAAAAAAAAAAGATTACACAAAAAAAATGAGAGTTTTTTTTTTTAAAAAAAAGAGTTCACCAAACATATATATATATATATATATATCTTTCTCCCTTTGATGCAGGTGACGATTCGTGGTTGAATCTTTTTGAGGAGAGAGGGAATGATGGGCACCATGGCAGACCGAGTCTTAAAGATTCGAGGACGAATCCTTTTGAAGAGAGGGGGAATGATGGGAAACACGGTGGACCGAGTCTTAAAGATCCTTTACAAGTTCCAGATGGGCCAATCACAAGGTCGAGAGCTAAGAAGTTAAGTGCACAAAAATGCTAATTGGGTGATTT
>CM018046.1:35967456-36098473 GCA_008638375.1 Nyssa sinensis
TGAAACGCGAACCAAAGGAATAAAGTAACAAACTGATGTGAACCCGTAAGATCGAAATCCCTTGAACCCACAATCAAATTGAAACTTACCCAAGAAAGCCAAGAATCAAGTCAAGATGATCTAGACCCGTTGAAAACTTGTTTCAAGAACCTAGATTTGATAAGAATGCCACAAAGGATATGCCTTTGATAAGTTCGTAGTTCACTCAAGAACAAGAAGAAAAAACTGAAATATTCTCTATGCAGAAACCTTCATTCACGTTCGTAGCCTCCAAATTGCGGCTACAAGTCCTTTTAAAACCCTCTATGAAACCCTAGGGTCAAATAAGGCGTACATCAATTAAAAGACACGGGCTGAACATCTTCAGGCCCAAAACATCCTAAACTACCAACTAAAGCTAATAAAAGAAATCCACTAAATGAGTTAAATAGGTCCAAACGCCAACAACCATAAAAACATAAAATAGGCCCACACGCCTTATACTTAACGAAATAAAAAGCCTTCACAAAACAACTAGGCTATGCCCCCTCCTCTATAGCTTGTATGACATGGATTAAATCTGTTTCTTCTTCTTTCAAGCCTATCTTGAATGTTGGGGTCTTGCTCGATAACTCGGCCCAAGTGGATTGCACCAATCCTTGCATTGCTTCCTTGATCTTCTTAGTTCTCGACCTTGTGATTGGCCCATTTGGAACTTGTAAAAGATCTTTAAGACTCGGTCCACCATGGTGCCCATCATTCCGCCTCTCCTCGAAAGGATTCGACCTCAAATCGTCACCTGCATCAAAGGGAGAAAGATCAGAAACATTGAAAGTAGCAAAGACATTATACTAACCTGAAAGATTTACTTTATAAGCATTATCATTAATTTTCTCAAGGATTTGGAAAGGTCAATCTCTTCGAGGATGCAATTTAGTTCTTCTATGAGCTAGGAATCTTTCTTTGCACATGTGAACCCAAACCCAATCTCTAGGTTCGAAGATGACACGTCTTCGCCTTTTATTAGCCTGGGAAGAAAACTTTTCACTCTTCTGTGCAATTTGAAGTCGGCCTTCCTGTCGCCATCTAAACTACTCTTGTCATCAATAGGTAAAGGCATAAAATCTAAAGGAGTAAGTGGATTAAACCCATAAATAATTTCAAAGAGAGAATAAGAAGTATTAGTATGCATAGTCGTATTATATGCAAACTCTATAAATGGCAAACAATCCTCCCAAGTTTTTAAATTCTTTTAAATAACAGTTCGTAAGAGTTGAGTTAGAGTCCTGTTGACTACTTCAGTTTGTCCGTAAGTCTGTGGATGACAAGTAGTGGAAAATAAAAGTTTAGTACCTAATTTTTCCCACAAAACTTTCCAAAAGTAGCTAAGGAATTTAACATCCCTATCAAAAACAGTACTCCTAGGTACACCATGGAGTCGCACTATTTCCTTGAAAAACAAACCAACTATATGTTTGTGGCATCATCTGTTTTATGACAAGGAATGAAATGTGCCATTTTACTAAATCTATCCACTACCACAAAAATAGAATCTCTACCCTTTTTTGTCCTAGGCAGCCCCAAAACAAAGTCCATAGATATGTATACCCATGGCTCACTAGGAACGGGTAAGGCTGTATACAACCCATGTGGTAAAACCTTAGAATTGGCCTTTCGACATGTAATGCACCTACCACATATTCGAGTGACGTCTCTTCTCATCCTAGGCCAAAAGAAATGTTTATGTGAAACTTCTAAAGTTTTCCTGACACCAAAGTGTCCCATTAATCCCCCACCATGTGCCTCACGCACCGATAATTCACGCATTGAACAATTTGGCACACACAAATTACTTTCTTTAAACAAATAACCATCATGCTTGTAAAACTTACCAAATGCAGCTTTATCACACTCCATATACACAGTAGAAAAATTAGCGTCATTAGCATACACGTCTTTCACATATTCAAACCCCAGCATTTTAGCACTCATAGAAGTAAGAAGTACATACCTCCATGATAAAGTATCAACAACAATGTTCTCCTTACCTTGCTTGTGACGGATGACATAAGGAAAGGTCTCGATGAATTCCATCCATTTAGCATGTCTCTTATTTAATTTACCTTGACCCTTGAGATGTTTCAATGATTCATGATCGGTGTGGATCACAAATTACCTAGGCCAAAGGTATTGCTGCCACGTCTCTAGAACGCGAAGAAGAGAATAAAGTTCCTTGTCATAAGTGGGGTAATTCAGGGCCGCCCCACTTAGCTTCTCACTAAAGAACACTATGGGCTGCCTATCCTGCATCAAAACGGCTCCAATTCCTATTCTGAGGCATCACATTCAATCTCAAAAGTTTTGTTAAAATCAGGTAATGCTAACACAGGTGCATAACATAATCTTTCTTTAATATTAGCAAATGCATTCGCTTGATCAATTCCCCAATGAAATCCAACATTTTTTTTAATTATTTCAGTGAGTGGTGCAACAATAGTGCTAAAATCCTTAACAAAATGCCTACAAAAACTAGCTAAGCCATGAAAGCTTCTTACCGTAGTGATGCCTTTAGGCGTTGGCCACTCCTTGATGGCCTTGACTTTATCTTCATCCACCTCAATACCTTTTGTACTAAGAATATAACCAATGAAAACAATTTTTCCCATACAAAAGGTACATTTCTTAAAATTAGCATGCAACTTTTCACATCTGAACACTTCAAACACACATCTCAAATGCTCAATATGTTCATCTAAGTTCTTGTTGGACACTAGGATATCATCAAAGTACATGACTACAAATTTTCCTAGGAATGCATGTAATTCATTGTTCATTAATCTCATGAAAGTACTAGGCGCATTTGTAAGTCCGAATGGCATAACCAACCGTTCATATAGTCCATATTTAGTCTTAAAAGCAATTTTTCATTCATCTCCCTCTTTTATTCTAATTTGGTGGTATCCACTTTTAAGATCTATTTTACTGAAAATACATGAGTCATGCAATTCATCAAGGATATCATCTAATCTAGGAATGGGATGACGATACTTTACCGTAATATTGTTGACCGCTCTGCAATCAATGCACATCCTCAAAGTCCCATCCTTCTTTGGCATTAGTAACACTGGTACTGCACATGGGCTCATGCTCTCTCTCACGGACCCCTTGCTCATCAAATCTTCAACTTGCCTTGGAAGCTCTTTTGTCTCCTCCGGATTAGTCCTATAGGCTGGTCGGTTTGGAATAACGACTCCAAGTACGAAATCAATTTGATGTTCAATGCCTCTAATGGGCGGTAACCCACTCGGCATCTCCTCTAGAAATACATCCTCGAACTCCTGCAACAAAGAAACAGCCACACTAGGAAGAGATTGCTAAGAAGGCCCTCTTAACCTCACTCACCTTTGCATAAAAACTCATTTTTGTCTCTCTTTTTCTCTCGGCAGGTTCTCTTTCTTTTTTCTCTCATGGCTCCACTCTCTTTTCTTTATTCTCAGCCACTTTTCTATTTTTTTTTTCACTCTCTCTTTGTCTTGAGGTTTCGGCCTCACCCTTTCTTTTTTGCTTAATTTCACTTTTCAGCTTCAGTTGGTCCTCATATACCTGTTTTGGGGTTAAAGGAGCAAGATTGATTGTCTTTCCATCTTTTACAAAGCTGTATCTGTTCCTAAACCCGTCATGAATCACCTTCCTATCATACAACCACGGCCTCCCCAACAAAATATGGCCAGCATGCATAGGAACTACATCACAAAGCACCTCATCACTATACCTCCTAATAGTAAAAGCCGCCAAAACCTATTTATTGACCTTGACCTCCCCACATTCGTTCAACCACTACAACTTATAAGGTCTAGGATGCTTTAGTAAAGGTAAGCTCAACTTTTCAACATTGGTGCAACTTTCCCCATCTATAATCATACTACACACCTTGTTGTTTACATAACATCCAGTATGAAATATGTTCTCTCTCTGCTGCTCCATATCATCTACCTTAATTTGGGTATTGAGAGCACGCTTAGCAACAAGAGACTCACTTTCTACGGGGTATTCCACTCCATCATCATCACTAACATCGACCAACTCGGGCATCTCATCACTATCATCCTTACTTTCAGTCATCACCTCCCCATTGTCACGCATAACCATCACCTGCTTGTTTGGACATTGAGACGTGATGTGCCCAAAACCAAAACATTTAAAACATTTAATATCTCTATTCCTTAAAGGTTGGAAATCTACCTTGGGTTTGTTCTTACTAGTTCCCTCATCTTGTCCCTTTGGTGGTATAGCCTTCCCCTTTGCTACAGCTCGATCATTTCTATACCATTTCGGTCTCCAAGGAGTGCCAGAAACTGAAGTATACCTTGCTGCCCCCTTTCTCTTTAATTGTCTCTCCACCTTCATAGCCATGTGCACCATGTCTTCTACCTCCACATAATGCTGCAACTCAACTATATTGGTTTATGTCTCTATTCAAACCACTTAAAAATCTAGCCATTCTGGCTTCCCGATCCTCCTCTACATTAGCCCGAATCATATTCACCTCCATCTCCTTATGGTAATCTTCTACACTCCTGGTCCCTTGTGTAAGGTTTTGTAATTTTTGGTAGAGGTCTCTATAGTAGTAGCCAGGTATAAATCTCCGCCTCATGAGAGCTTTCAACTCAGCCCATGTTTCTACAGGTCTCTTGTAACACCCCGACTTAATTCATAAATAATTAGTTCGTTAATTATTAATTAGAAACAAAATAAAGAATGATTAAGAAAATTTATCGGGACTTCCTGATGAATTACGATGGACTAATAAAAGGATTAAATACACGAAGAAGCAATATAGTATGTTAATTTAATTGTTTGGAACACAATTTGAGATACCGTAACTGATATACCACAAACCGACAGAACCAGTCACCGTCAAACACGTGTAATTACAAAGCTCGGCCATCTCCGGCATCCAGAACAGACTCGTTCATTCAGGGCAGGCTCGAGTAATTATCCCCCAGAGCTCATTGATCCGGGCATGGGCCTTTCAGAGCAGATCTGCTTACAGAACTTATAAGCCTGAGCACCAAACCTTCAGAGCACTTTCCATGGTTCAGAGCTCATTGCCGCCTTAACACCCTGCAGAGTAGAGTATAAGGAAACAGTCTTTTACAAGGAAACTATCACTCACAGATATCTTTCAATCATAGTATTCAACATAGAAATTGCTATCTTTGATGATCAAATCCCTATTTTTATGGCTCCAAATCCTAATCAACTTAGGAAAGCCGCAACCTATAAATTAAACCCTAAAGGTATGCTTTAGTTTCATGCTCATTCTTTGGCTTACATTAATGTTTTTCAATTCAGTTTTATTAACTTAAGCATCGGAGCGGCTACCGCCGGAGCCAATCTGGTGGTCCTCTAATCGTCTTTTGAGTGTTCCTCAGGCAATGGAGTTTTGAGTTCTCGGCAACCCTTGCGAGAGCCAAAAAGTGCAGCATCAGTTTGGCGGCGTCTGTGGAAAACGACAATCACCAAGTGCTCTACTTACCCAAAAACTCATTCTCCCTTTTACAAAAGGATTATGGCTCCTAATCTCCAGCCCGAGGAAGAACACTCAAAATCCACAAGACCCTCAACCCCGACCGCCAGCCGGACGAGGAAGAAGACGAACCAGCCGATCCCTTACGGCAAGAGCTTGATCAGGTCAAGCGACAGAATCAGTTGATGCAAGAGCAACTTCTAGCCATGTCTAGAACTTTGGCAATGCTTACTCAGAATCGTGGAACTGATCCTCAGAATCCACCCGTAAACACGACTACTCAAGAGGCACAACCTCCTACTACTGCTCACATTCATGGAGACCCCCAACCATCGGTAGCCGTAGACAGAGGGACACCAGCCTTCATTCCAGAGGTTCATTATCAAGGCACCACTAGGGCCCCAACCCTGGAGCTTCGGGAGTGAATCTAGCACCACAAGAGTCTCAACCACAAGTAGCTCCTACACCTCCAGTCTATGAGGACTAAGGTAACCCCCTAGCCATGGGTTGGGATTATCCAGCCCAAACAGGCCCTGAAGCCGCAAGGCTTGACTTATAGCAACCAATCCTACCTAGGGCCCCACAAAGAGTTGAAAGAAATTGCGGACACTATGGATTGCACCATTGCTATAAGGGGAGTTCAAGTTCCTCCAGAGCAAGGATAAGTTAGCAAGGCTGCTCAGAAGGCTTGCCACACCGTTCACCCCTACCATAATGATAGAGGAGAGGCCCAAGAAGTTTATAGTCCTGAAATTCACCCTTTATGATGGGACTGGGGACCCTGGGGACCACCTTTCCCATTACCAGCACACCATGGCCTTACATGGGGCTTCTAACGCCTTTATGTACCGCACCTTCATAACCAACCTCACCGGCACAGCTCTGAAGTGGTTTCACCACCTTCCACCGAACTCAATCACCAGTTTCTATGAGCTCGGAAGGTGATTCCTTGACAGGTTCATGACCAGCCGAAGGCTGAGGAGGGGTCCTAAGTTCTTGTTGAATGTAAAGCAGGCCAAGGAGGAGTCCCTCAGAGAATACATTGCACGTTTCAATATCGAGCTCACTGAGATTACAGATTGCAGTTCAAGCTTCCTGGTGGCTGCACTAACCTCTGGCCTTGCCCAGGGAGGTTTCAGGGACTCCCTGACAAAAATCCCTCCTACCGACATGGCAGCCCTTATGGATAGGGCCAGGAAATACATAAATATGGAGGAAGCGAAAAATACCTCCCAGAAGTCGAAGGAGCAAACTCAGAAGCATGACATAAAGAAGGAGGGCTAGAAAAAGGACAATTAAAAAAAGGGAATCTGGTATGGCCATAAAAAGATATTGAAGCCCAGAAAAAAGAGCAGTACCTAGAGCTCCCTTTAACACCACTCCAAGGGGATTCACCAGCTTCACACCACTGAATTCCTCCCTGAATCACATACTTCGGCAGGTCCGATCTCGGGAGAATCTAAGGTGGCCAAGAGCCGCTAAGAGGAGATCCAAACCTCCGAGATCAGACTAAGTACTGTGACTTCCACAAAGACTGTGGGCACACGACTAATACGTGCCAGGCCCTCAGACATGAAATCGAACAGCTTATAAGGAGGGGTCATCTGCAAGAATTCATCTGGCATGACGGAGGGCAGAACCCCCCTAATGAAAGGCCTCAGTAGGGGAGAACCCGACCAAAGGCCCGATTAGAGACAGGAACAAAGGGAAGGGTGGAATGAGCCTCAGCGACAGAACAATGAGGTTATCTTTGTCCTCCATGCAGACACCCCGACTGATAGGGACTTCCACAAGGCAAGAAAAAGATATGTTCGGGAGGCCAGAACTATTCCTAGCATCCTACCGATCTCTCATATTGAGAAAAGACTGAAACCAATACCTGAGATCCAATTCTCGGATCAAGATCTTGCAAGGGGTACACTGTCCTCACAGTGATGCCCTTATCATCTCTCTCAAGATTGCCAACTTCGAGATTCGAAGAGTCCTGGTGGACACTGGAAGCCCTGCAAATGTCTTATTCTACGAGCCCCTCAAACTGCTGAAGCTTAATCCCAATGACATCAAACCCACAACCGTGATCATGGCAGGATTTGATGGGAATCTCAACACTCCATTGGGAAGGATTGACCTCCCTACTACGGCAGGAGAGGGAGATGGACAACAGACCACCATGACTGAATTCATGGTTCTGAATGCCAAGTCCCCTTACAATGTCATAATTAAGAGACCCTGGCTACATCAGATGGGAGCAGTCACTTCAACCCTCCACCAGTGTCTAAAGTACGTCCACAATCAGGTTGTCTATTCTATTAGAGGGTGCCAACCGACTTCTAGAGAGTGTCATGCTCTAACTCTCAAGGAGAAGGCTCCCAAATAGCAATTACTGCACGCTTGTGAGTGCATGGATCCAATCCTCACCCACCATCACGAGACTGAAAACTGCCCTTCCAGAATCGACGAGCCACTAAGCCCTAAAGGAAGGGACAGCAGGGCCAGGCCCATTGGCGAACCCATTAAAGTATTAGTAAGCTTGGAATCACAAGGGCAATATCTACAGATAGGTCCAGACCTAACTCCTGACGAGCAGAATGAGATGATAGAATTTCTGAAAGACAACTTCTCTGTGTTTGCTTGGGAAACAAAGGATATGGGAGGGCATAGATCCAGAACTAATGACTCACAGACTAATGGTAGATCTGGACCACCCACCTGTGAGACAGAAAAGAAGGCCACTCACTCCAGAGCGACACCAGGTCATCAATGAGGAAGTCCAAAGGTTGCTTGAGGCCAAGATGATACGAGAAGTATTCTACCTAGAGTGGTTAGCCAATACCGTTCTAGTCAAGAAGAAGAATGGCAAGTGGAGAATCAGTGTCGACTATACAGACCTAAATAAAGTTTGCCCCAAAGATAGCTTTCCTCTTCCGAGGATAGACCAGCAAGTTGATGCTATTGTAGGGCATGAACTCATGAGCTTCATGGATGCCTACTCGGGATATAACCAAATCCAGATGTACCCTCCAGACCAGGGGAATACAACATTTATAACCGAACGAGGTCTCTATTGCTACAGGGTGATGCCGTTCGGATTAAAGAATGTTGGGGCCACATACCAGCGTCTGGTCAACAAGATGTTTAGCCCTCTAATCGGCAGCACTATGGAGGTTTTCATTGATGACATGTTGGTCAAAAGCCTGCGGAAGAATAGCCACCTCCAGCACTTAGCCCAAACATTTGACATCCTCAAGCAACATAAGATGAAATTGAATCCCTCAAAGTACACCTTTGGTGTAACCAAGGGAAAGTTCTTGGGGTATATCGTTTCCCAAAGGGGCATCGAAGCAGACCTCACTCAAATCGGTGCTTTAATTGGGTTGGAGTCACCAAAGACCAAAAAGGAGATCCAGGCTCTGAATGGTAGAATCGCAGCTCTGAGCAGATTCATCTCCAAATCCACTGATCGCTGCTTACCGTTCTTTAGAGCTCTAAAGGGCAACAAAGCTTTATGGTGGACAGAAGATTGTGAAAAGGCATTTCAAGAACTGAAGGAATACCTAGCTTCACCTGAACTCCTGGCAAAGCCGATCCAAGGGGAAAAACTACTTCTCTACCTTACTGTCTCTGAAAATGCTGTCAGTTCGGTCCTAGTCAGGCTACACAGAGGAATCCAGAAGCCCATATTTTATGTCAGCAGGGCACTGTTAGACACAGAGAAAAACTACGCTAAGATTGAAAAACTGGCCCTTGCACTAATAGTATTTGCTCAGAAGCTCCGGCATTATTTCCAAGTGCATCCTATTGAAATCCCAACTGCCTACCCCTTAAAATCAGTACTAAGGAAGCCTAAAGTCTTAGGGCGGTTAGTAAAATGGTCGGTGGGGTTAGGGGAGTTTGACATAACCTATGTTCCACGGATCTCAATTAAAGGGCCAGCTCTAGTCGATTTTGTTGCTGAGTTCACTCCGGCACTACAGAGCAGGGCACAACTTTGTGAAAGCTGGGGAACATGGCAGCTTCATACTGACGGATCTTCCACGGATCATAGATCAGGTGTTGGTTTAGTATTGCAATCCCTTGACGGGCTTGTGGCAGAAAAGACAGTCAGCCTTGGATTCAGAGCCTCTAATAATGAGGCAGAATATGAAGCCCTTATCCTCGGCATAAAACTGGCACTAGAATGTGAAGCTCGGAACCTTGAAGTCTTCTCAGACTCCCAATTGGTGGTAAGCCAAGTCTTGGGGGAATTCGCTACTAAGGATGACAGGATGCTTCAGTATTCAGAGCTGGTCAATTCACCGAAACGCTCTTTCCAAACGTTCTCCATCCAGAAAATAGAAAAAGCCAGAACTGCAGAGCTTATGCTTTGGCAAGCATGGCATCCCACTTGCAGTCAGAAGAGGACTCTACGATAAAAATCTCCCATCAGCCAAATCTGAGCATAAAGAAGGCCCAAGTTGCCCAAGTTACTAAACAACCTCAAAACTGGATGACCCCTATTTTTTAGTACTTAGAAAGAGGACTCCTCCCAGAAGACAAAAACAAGGCCTAGAAGAATCCGAATCAGGGCGGCTCGGTACCTGATCTTGAATGATAAGCTATACAGAAGATCCTATTCTCAACCCTTGCTGCGATGTTTGACTCCAGAAGAGTCTCAATACGTCTTAGCAGAAATACATGAAGGAATTTGTGGGAACCATAATGGGGGCAGGACCATAGGCCACCGAGCTTTGACACAAGGCTACTACTGGCCAAGTATGTTGAGGTAGGCCAAGGAATACGTCCGGAAATGCAATAAATGCCAGCGGTTCGCTCCCTACCAACACTAGCCCCACCATGAGCTCATCCCCATCGTCAGCCCCTAGCCCTTTGCTCAGTGGGGGATGGATATCATAGGCCCCTTGCCTAAAGCCACACCAAACAGGAAATATTTACTAGTGGCCATTGACTACTTCTCCAAATGGGCAGAAGCAGAGCCACTAACACATATTACGGAGAAAGAAGTCAAGAATTTCACTTGGAAAAACATTGTTTGCAGATTTGGCATACCACAAGTAATCATCTTCGACAACGGTACACAGTTTGCTGGCAAAGTTTTCAAGAAATTCTGCCGAGACTTGTCTATCAGTCAACATTTTTCCTCCCCTGGTCATCCCCAAGCCAACGGCCAAGCAGAAGTTACCAATCAAAGAATACTTGATGCCTTTAAAAAGAAGTTGGAAGAAGCCAAGGGAAGATGGGTTGAAGAGCTCCCTGGCATACTCTGGGCTTACAGAACAACTAGAAGGACGCCGACCTTCGAAACTACTTTTTCACTTGCTTACGGTACCGAAACAGTAATCCTTGTCGAGATCGGTATGCCTACTCTAAGGACTGAAGCTTTCAGTCAAGAGGCCAACGATCAGCAGCTTGCGGAGAATCTGGACTTACATGAAGAGAGAAGGGATCAAGCTGGGATCAGGATGGACGCATACCAGCATAGAATGGCCGACAAATCTAAGTTGGGACTAAAGCCCATCGGCTTTCGAGTTATAGATCTTGTCTTAAGAAAGGTATTTCCTTACACCAAAGATCCCACTATGGGAAAATTATCGCCAAACTGGGAGGGCCCCTACACAGTAACAAAGATAGTTAGGCCTACGACTTGCTGGTTAGAAGATATGGGTGGGAAACCTGTTCCCAGACCTTGGAATATAGAACACTTGCAGAAGTATTATCAATAAAGAACTTTTCTTTTCTCCATGAAGTGCTCTCCAACTAAATGTACAAACCTCGCGTCTGGTTCGACTAAATGTACAGACTTTGTGTCTGGTCCATCAAAATGTACAGACCTCGTGTTTGGCCCAACTAAATGTACAGACCTCGTGTCTGGTCCAACTAAATGTACAAACCTCGTGTTTGGTCCAACTGAATATACAGACCTCGCGTCTGGTCCAACGAAATGTACAGACCCCGTGTCTGGCCCATCAAAATATATAGACTTCATGTCTAGACTATCGAAATGTACAGACCTAATGGTCTGGTCCATCTAAAGATAGAAGTTCTGATTTGCCCAAATCATTTTCCAGTTATTATCAATTCAATTATTTACACAAGTCTCTTGGCTCGGTGAGCGTAGCCGTTACCACCACATATTTACTCAAATTATTGCAAGCTACCTTACCCGGAAGGTCTCTCTTCAGAACTGATTTAAATAGTTCATGAACAAATGGGCCTACAGACAAGTTGAAGTACTACCAAACAGAGATGACTTAGCGCAGCGCCAAGCCAAACCTAGCATTTGCCACAGCTCGCAAAATTTACAAAGTATTTCAGTTCGGGGAAGGCATCGGTGCTATATAAGTCCGTTTGGTCTACTCCCAAAATACACAAATTGATGGAAAACAGTATTCAGAAAAGCGTTCTAGTTATGAAGGAACACATTTCATCAAATGTACACTAAATTCAAAGGAAAAAACTCAGTTTTATTGATAATTCATAAAGAGTTACATCAGTACAAGAAGATTGACAAAGAAACAAGGCGCAACCCTAAAGCTACAATAATTTCGGACAAGTCATAGTCCTGCATCATGCCATCATGGCTTTCTTCCTCTTAACTCCTCCAGTTCAGGGGTGAGGGTCCTGGATCCTAGGTTGCCGTTACCGCCACCACCGGCTCCCATTTGAAAGGAAGGAACCCTGAACCTTAGGCCATCATTATCACTTGCCCGGGCATCAATGAAGGGAGAGGGCTCTAAGTCTCACGACACCTTCATTCTCCGCCTTCATTCTTCTCAAATTCGGCACGGCACCTTGGCCAGCTTGTGCAAGGTTCTCTGCCAAGGGAAGAAGGGGAGGAGGTGTTCCACCATCATCAACGTTCCAAGCCTCGGTTGAATCAAGAGGGGCCCATCTCCAAGCAAGGAAACCCCGATCGGATGCTTAGATGGACAAGGAGATCTTCGCCTCCTTCGATCTTTCCTTGGGAACAGAGGCAAAAGAGTGGGCTGTCTTCAGCCATAGTTTGATCACTCCCAACTCAGACTGAAGATCGTCAATCATCTCCGGACGACGGTAGCTTCTATAGCGATTTAATTCTCCTTGACAAGGAAACATTATGAAGACAGAAAACAAGAAGATTGGGCGTGGAAGCACCCCCTCACTCCCCTATGTACAGATCCTTGAAGACAAAGAATCATCTAGCCAAACCGTCGCGATGGTTGGGAAAAAGTGGCTTCGAAAGCCAAACGACGAAGAGGATCATTAAATGACGCACCAACAGTCATCTGGGAATATAAAAAGACAGAGCACGTGGCCTCTCTAAAAGTCACGGCCTTAGTTAGGCTTCTATCTCAAACTAAGGCTTGGGGGGGGGGAGTAACTGATATACCACAAACTGATAGAACTAGTCATCGTCAGACACGTGTAATTACAAAGCTCGGCCGTCTCCGGCATTCAGAACAGACTCGTTCATTGAGGGCAAGCTCGAGTAATTATCCTCCAAAGCTCATTGATCCGGGCATGGGCCTTTCAAAGCAGATTTTCTTACAGAACTTATAAGCCTGAGCACGAACCTTTAGAGGCACTTTGCGTGGTTCAGAGTTCATTATCGCCTTAACATCCCACCGAGCAGAGTATAAGGAAACAGTCTTCTACAAGGAAACTAGCACTCACGGATATCTTTCAATCGCAGTATTCAATATGGAAACTGCTATCTTCGATGATCAAATCCCTATTTCTATGGCTCCAAATCCTAATCAACTTAGAAAACTCGTAACCTATAAATTAAACCCTAAAGGTACGTTTTAGTTTCATGCTCATTCTTTGGCTTACATTACTGTCTTTCAATTTAGTTTTATTAACTTAAGCATCGGAGCGCTATCGTTAGAGCCAATCCGGTAGGTCCTCTGATCGTCTTTTGAGTGTTCCTTAGGCAACGGAGTTTGCAGTTCTTGGCAGCCCTCGTGAGAGCCAAAAAGTGCAGCATCAGTAACTATAAAATGAACAAGCCTCAAGAACCGCGAGGAAAAGGGATACGATGCGAAGCTTAGAATATCGAGGCCAACCCGGGTAGGGAACTACTAAAAGAAACCGCTTCGCAGAAAGAGAAATAAAAAGAAAGATAAAAAGTAAAAGGCCAAAATATGCATTTTGATTGGCCAAACAAGGCATAAGATAAAAAAAAAAAAAAAATGGCCAAAAAGAGGCAAAAATGGTTGGACATGGGAATTGATCCCTAGATAAAAAAGAGTAAGAAACTTATTCCCAAAAAGTTAACCACTTGGCCAAAAGCACTTTTGTGCTTTATTATAATAAGATATATATGTAACTATCCTACAATGCCTAAATTCTGAATGCTCAAAATGAGGTGGCAGCCCCTCATTGGACCACCACCCCCACCAATCTCTTTTCATGCAAGAAGAAAAAAAAGGAAATAATTATATATATATATGAGTTAATATATATGTGTGTGTGTGTGTGTTGTGCTATGGGGTGTGTGTGTGAAATTAGAATAGTATGTGTGTGTTTTATGTACGGGTAGAGAGAGAAACTTAGAGAAAGGGAGAAGAAGAAAAAGAAACTGAAAGGGAAGAGATCTGGAAAAGTTGGAAAAACAGGAGAAAACTCCATGCATGCAAGCTGTTGGAGGGTTCAATGATTAGAAGCTTGATAGAGAGAGAGAGAGAGAGAGAGAGAGAGAGAGAGAGAGATGAAGGGAGAGATCTGCTGCAGCAACAAACTGCCATGGATGAAAGGTCAGGAAAGCTTAAAAAGCTGGGATTGACCAAGGTATGTGTTTTATTTCTCATTTGATGTTCTGCAGCTAATGAGGAACCTAAGAATTAGTACAAAGGCTGAGAGAAAACTGGAAGAAATCCAAGACAAAAAAAGTACCTATAACTCACTACCGTAACTCAGGAAAATTTCTAGTTACACCAAACTTGGCTTTGTAAATAGAAACGTGTAGGAAATTTTTCCAGCATGCTAACACCCTTCGAATTAGCGAGAATGGTCAAGAGATGACCATGTTATGGCCAAACAAACAGAACCGGTCTATCGCTGGAAAACCTAAGGGTGATGGGTTTTATTTCTCAAAAACTAATCTAGATGTTTTATTTCTCCCTTGATGTTCTGCAGCTAATGAGGAACCTAAGAATTAGTAGAAAGACTGAGAGAAAACTGGAAGAAATCCAAGACAAAAAAATTACCTGTAACTCACTACCGCAACTCAGGAAAATTTCTAGTTGCACCAAACTTGGCTTTGTAAATAGAAACGTGTAGGAAATTGTTCCAACATGCTAACACCCTTCGAATTAGCGAGAATGGTCAAGAGATGACCATGTTATGGCCAAACAAACAGAACCTGTCTATCGCTGGAAAACCTAAGGGTGATGGGTTTTATTTCTCGAAAACTAATCTAGATGTTATAACTAAGCCTCTAGGATGATTTAGAACCAAAACTGGATTCAAAATGATGAAGAAAATGATGGCTTAAAATCTCTAGTTTTCGGCGCAAGGTATCGATACAGGTGAGGAAGATGGAGTTGACTCGGTTGAGTTGGTCGAGTCATGCCGAGTTGGTCGGGTCGACTCGGCTGATCAATGGATGAATAGTGTTTCAATCAAACGGCGTCATTTTGATCTTATTTGGGATGAAATAACGTCGTTTCAAGTTAGTATTGAGGCGTTTATTAAACAAACGTGGTAGACCGGCTTGGACTGGTTGATTCTTGATGATTTAGGACCGGTTCACTTAAAAACGTGGCAAGCCAATCGAATTTGAGAATAGATTTAAATGAATTCAAAAAACAACTATTGAACCAGTGGGTTCAAGTTAAACCTAAAAATCGGTAGTTTCTATAATTATAGTTGAACCCCCACTGTTAAGGAAAATTTTATTAAGGCCCAAAATTTTAAAGAATTATTTCAAACAAGCCCCTAAAAAAAATAATAAAATAATTTATTTAATTGTTTTATTAATTAAGTAAAATGACTAGTTTACCCTTGAACATTAAATAAGTCAAACGAAGCCCAAACAAAATAAATAAGTAGTATACTTTTACTATCTCGGGCATTCCGAACTCAACGGTAGAGTTCGATTTGTGAAATTTAATCCCGAAAAATATAGACATGTAAATTATAAATGACCATATTGCCCTTACTGATACCTAGGGCCAATTTAACATAAAAGACAGTCTATTTTAATTATGTCAGACACTCTAGACTCAACGGTGGAGTCCATACTAGCAAACGAAGTATCGAAAAATGTGACGCGTGAAAGAGTAAAATTACCAAAATGCCCCTAGTGAAGTACGAAACCCAAATTAGACGAAATTGATACTGATGGAAGCCCAAATAATTGTGAACTCATATATGCGACTAAATAATGATTCGGGGTCAGAATATCATAAAATGTGAAATGACCAAAATATTCTTGAGCATGGTAAATGCAAAGTAAAGGCCGAATGAAGGCCAATCTAATCTAATTAATTATCATAAACATAATTATAGGACTAAGACTCCGAAACAGTTAAAGTATAAAATGAGAAATGATCGATGTGTCCCGATGATCAAAAACATATATCAAATGAAATCCAAAAGACTTAGAACTTTACATGTAAGCTATCGAGAATATTCTGAGGACCAAGATACGGTCTGGGGCAAGAATGACAAAATTACTATTTTGCTCCTAAGGTTAAATAAGTATTTAATCGATAATGAATGAAGTCCAAATGAATTAAAAGATGATTCTGAACATTACTGAGCTCATTTAAGGAATTTAATAGCCTAAGTTGAAATCCTAAAATGGGGAATTAAAAACACTTAACTAAATAGACTAAGTTCCAAGTAACTTAAAGCATTGCATAACAATGTTTGGGATTAAAATGGGTATTAATTCATTGTGCAATATTTTTGGAACCATGATTATAGGATCACCTAAGCAATGAAAATGAAAAGAAGCTGTGACATAACAATAGTGGTACTTGTTTGAGAAAGCGATACTAAGAAATTGAGGTAAGTAACTCTTATGCTTTAATATGGGTTATTCCCAGCCAGTCACATTTATTTTCATATGCTGCCAAATTTGTACTCTATCACTACCGATTGAACTTGATTTCTTCGATCTGATGCCAATCGACTTGTGATTATTTATTCATGTGATTATTTATTCATGACTGTACTTCAGATTCGACTTGCTTGCCAATATCTTTTGTGATCTTGATTTGCTGATACTTGAGCTTATTTATACCATCATGTATACCATGTCATGATCTTGTGATATAACTTGTTGATGGGAATTTTGTTGATCCACACACTTATGTCTCGTTGATTGAGATTTTTGCTATTCCACATGATTGTACATCTTGTGTGGAGATTTATTGATTATGATATTTGGTATGTGCCTGGTGTTGTGCTCAGTCACAACGGCCCATCTATTCTCAGATGCGAGGTGGATCTTTGGGGCCTGTTGTGATTTAGAGTTGAGGAAGATGACGGTACGTCCGCGTTCCAATAGGCTTGGTCTGGTCACACCCAAGGGGGAAAGTACGAAAAACTTGAGGTTGACTTAGCAATGAGGATGGCGGTACGTCCGCGCTCGGGAGCTTTTCATGCCAAGTTTACATTATTGAGCTCAGTGCTTTGTACACACAAGGGGGTAGCCAGGCCCTTGATTGTTTATGCAACTGATCTGTTAGAAGTCGATACATGACATTTTTGATATTCATTGGATGATCATATTTATGCCCTGTGAATGATCATATTGTTGCAAGCTTGATATACTTTTGATTGGCTATCGTAATTGTTATGGCAGCAGATTATCATGATAAGCTAGATCCCGTTTTGATTGATTTATTATCATCTTCTTGTACCAAATGTTGGGATATACCTTTCTTTGGACCTTCGGGTCATTGTTGCTCATTCTAGTGACTAGCTATCTGTTATCTCTTTATTATATTATTCTTGTGGACTAACTCTGACCCATGGCAAAGCTAGGAAATTACTTACTAAGTTAAGTTAGCTCACTCCTTCCTTATGACTATTTTTCAGGTGGCCCTATGGGGGATGAAATATAATGAGATAACTAGTGGAGCTAGTGAAGTACCGATGATTAACACTGACGATATGAACTCCAAGTTAGGTTGACTATATACTCTGCAAGGTTAAGTTCAAATTGTGCATTATAACATTGCATTATTATCGATGAGGTTAGCCTAGTATGTTGGATCACGTGAGCAAATTGTATTTGGAGATTCTGGCATAAATGATCATTGGTGATGACATATTGACAAGCTGAATTGTCTGATTGTAACTTCCACTTTAAGTAATTCATTGATATAGAATGGTTGCATTGGAGCATGTATATTGATACTCTAGAGATATTTGGTGACTGATTCTAGACGTGCTCTGATGTGTTTGGATGAGTTGCATTTTTAATTTAAAAAGGTTTTAATTTCTGCTTCTTTGACCTTACATCTAGAATGCAATTCCTTATAAAGTTCAGAAGTTGCCTTTGGTTGGTCGCATTGTTGGTGGAGAAAACCAGCAAGATGGCCAATTGGCGTCATGTCCTCTGGATCCGTGTACGGTGGGTTTCGGGTCTTGACATCTCTCATAATTCTTCCTCCTATTGGTCACCAATTGATCCTATCAAATAATTGCATAATCAGTAAACTTAATTACTGCCAGCTTCACCTTCTTCTCCTTTGAATAGTTGTTACAATAAAAAATCAACTCTATTTTCTTCTCTCACTCTAAATAATCTTCAGGGTCATTTCTACCTTGGAAAGATGGTATTTTCACTTTGATGCTCCCAAGGTTCCTATCCACCCCATCTCGCCCCCTTGGGTTTCTCCTATGTCCTCTTCCACGCCTACCTCCTCTAGGCTTGCCTATTTCACCCATTCCAATTTCAGATGCTATGTCTTCCTTAGCCTCATCATCTTCTTCGTTCTTATACTTATTTTCAATGATAGGCTCACGTCTCCTCCTATCTTGCCCACCTTGCAGATTTCTAATCACGATGTCTTGCTGATCCATCCCTCATTTCCCCCATCACCAAATTCAACCATTCAAACTGTTGTTGCATGGCCTGCAAAACAAAGAATGAGTTAGCCGCCTCCTCCTTAGGTGTTGAGTCACTCTTTTGAGACATTGTTAATGCCCTGCAAAATAAGGAAAGGATGTTAGTGGTTCAAAAAAAAATCTCACACACTCCTTTACGTTTTTACGCTCAAATATTGTCACACCACTTGTGATTCACTCTTTTGGGCTTTTCCAAAACTATTCTCACCCACTCTTGCCTTTTATCTCACCTATTTTCCCTTTCAAGTTCGTGAAGAACTAGTTAAACTAAATCAAGACACAACTTTGTATTATTCCAACCAGCAATAGATTCAAGAAACAAGAAGGAATAAAATGACACGAATCTCAAAGAATTGTAAGAGGAAAATAACAATTAGGAAACAAGATACCAAATAAAATGACACGGATCTCAAAGAATTGTACAAGGAAAAGAGCAATTAGGAAAAAAGATACTAAATAAAATGATATATTCGACCCCTTTGAAGATAAGGATCAATCAACACCAAATTTTCAGATTACAATGTATATCAAACAGCCATAAGCGACCTTTTTTTTTCTTTTTTTATAGCTACCCTTGAATACTGTTTTTTTTTTTTTTTTTTTTTTTAAATACAGATTCGGTCACAAGCAGTAACAATAATTGCAAATTCTGAAAAAGATTGATCTGATTTCAACAACAAGAAACCGAAACAGGTCTAATTGCAAAGATTATAGATATGGAAATTATAGATCTAGAATTTAAAGAAAAGATTCTTGTAATCAATTAAAGAATTCGCAGGTCTGAATCTTGAATCAAACACAAGGGTAGTTAACTGTAAGAATCACAGATCTAAATTCAAATACACGAAATTAACAAGAATGATGAAGGAATCGCAAATCAGAATGATGAACAATTAGCAGATCAGAATAGAAAAACCTAGAACACGCCTAAGACAAAAACCAAATGCAAGAATTAAAAAGGATATATTAGAGTTGATTTGGAGTTTGAGCTCACCAAATGGTGTGAACCCGTAAGATTGAAATCCCTTGAACCCACAATCAAATTGAAACTTACCCAAGAATCAAGTCAAGACGATCTAGACTTGTTGAAAACTTGTTTCAAAAACCTAGATTTGATGAGAACGCCACAAAGGGTATGCCATTGATAAATTCATAGTTCACTCAAGAACAAGAAGAGAAAACTGAAATATTCTCTATGCAGAAAGCTTCATTCACGGTCGTAGCCTCCAAACTACGGCTACAAGTCTTTTTAACACCTTCTATGAAACCCTAAGGCCGAATAAGGCCTACATCAATTAAAAGACACGGGCTGAACATCTTCAGGCCCAAAACATCCTAGACTACCGACTAAAGCTAATAAAAGAAATCCACTAAATGAGTTAAATAGGCCCAAATGCCTACAACCATAAAAACATAAAATAGGCCCACACACCTATACTTAACGAAATAAAAAGCCTTCACAAAACCACTAGGCTATGCCCCCTCCTCTATAGCTTGTATGACATGGATTAAAGCTGGTTCTTCTTCTTTCAAGCCCATCTTGAATGTTGGGGTCTTGCTCGATAACTTGGCCTAAGTGGATTGCACCAATCCTTGCATTGCTTCCATGATCTTCTTAGCTCTTGACCTTTTGATTGGCCCATCTGGAACTTGTAAAGGATCTTTAAGACTCGGTCCACCATGGTGCCCATCACAAACCCAGACCGAATGATTATAATTGATTCACGATCGAAGGTATAAAATTTGAACACCACAAGGAACAAGTTCTCTGAAGAACCAATAGAAGAAGCAAACCTCACGTTTTCTTTGGTTTTCATCCCATCCTTCATTACGATGAGTGCATGCTATTTATAGAAAAACATGACTGAAAATAAGACTATAAAATATTAAAATTGCCCTACACGCCTGCTATAAGGAAAAGGAAACTAACTTGGTTCCAAAAATATGAAAGTAGATAAAAAAAAGACTAAATAATAGAAGCCTAAAATTAAGGCTGATTTGGTATGAAATTAGCAGATTCTTCCGCCAAAAAAAGACTGAAATGGGTAAGGAAATCACGCCTAAGGAAGGTCTGAAATAGGCAAGTCAACCAGCCAATTAATTGATACAGAATAGGAAAGTCAACCAGCCATTTAATCCATGCCATTGCTAAGGAATTTAAGCCCAATTAAGCAAGATCAGCCTCATCAATAGCTTGGATCAAATTTATTACACCATCATCTTCCTTTGAGCCAAGCTTGGAATGCCCCGTTTTAGAATCAGCCCAAATCTCTTGAATCAGCCCATTAAGTGCTTCTTTGATATTCTTGGATCTTGCTCTAGTAATAGGCCCAACCAGAACATGCAATGGATCCTTTTATAGTGCTTGTTGATTCTCATCACTATAAAATATGGAAAGTCATTATAAATGAGCCTCACATTCTTATAAAGGCCGAAAGTTCTACTAGCACCACCAAGGCTACTAAGGGAAGACATTCATTCAAATAAATGCTAAGGCCATGAACAATTTATATTATGCCTTAGACACAAATGAGTTCAATCGAATCTCCACTTTCAAATCTGCAAAAGAGATATGGGATAAACTTGAGATTGCCTATGAAGTTACAAATCAAGTCAAAGAATAAA
Organism: Nyssa sinensis; assembly: GCA_008638375.1. Lineage (NCBI taxonomy): Eukaryota > Viridiplantae > Streptophyta > Magnoliopsida > Cornales > Nyssaceae > Nyssa > Nyssa sinensis. The sequence continues at coordinate 35,988,653 of CM018046.1, forward strand.
ATATTAATATGTTAGTTCATAATTATGAACTATTTAAGGGAGATGTTAGTGAGTCCATGCCCGAAATATTTACTCGCTTTACTAATATTATTACTTTTTTGAAAGCTCTTAGCAACATTTATACTAATGTTGAGACGGTGAGAAAAATGATTAGGTCTCTATTAAGAATGTGAGAAGCCAAGGTGACGACTATTCAAGAAGCAAAGGATCTCAACAAGCTAAGCCTTGATGAGCTTCTCGGCTCTCTCATGACTCATGAGCTTACTATATAAAGCCACGAATAGAAGAACAAACCAAAGAAGAACCTTGCTCTCAAATCTTGATCTCATAAAAGAAGAAAAAGAAGAAGAAGAAGAGAATCAAGGAAGGGATGAGGATGTAACCTTTATCACATGAAAGTTCCAAAGCTACCTAAGAAGGAAGCAACAAAATTGGAAGCAATAAAAAGGAGAATCAAGCAAGAAACCGGAACACATAAAGGTTGGGTTTCATCAACTCAAAGGAGAAGGAAGGATAACAAAAAAGGAGGCAACGAAAGCTACTTGGGATAAATTAGAAGAAGAATCAAGTGACCTGGCCAACTTTTGTCTCATGGCTCAAGAAGATTAGGTAAACTCTAACCTTGACCCATCTCCTTCTTATGATGAATTAGAAAATGCTTTTGAGGAATTACATGAGGAGTTTGAGAAAATCCTTTTATAAAACAATGATCTTAAAAAGAAAATCTATTCTCTTTCAAATTATTTTCGAATTTCAAATGACTAAAATAAAATTTTTTAAAAAAAGAAAAAGATTCTTTATATTTTAAAAATAAGGATCCTGAAGAAGAAAACTCATCTCTCAAGAAAAAATGTGGATGATCTAAATTTCACTATAGGAAAATTTACAAAGTGTAGTGAAATTTTGGATAAGATCATCTCACAACAAAGATGTCTTTGATAAAGTGGATTTGGGATATAATACTTAGACCAAACAAAAGTCTTATCAAAACTTCTTAAATAGAGCCTCTAGTTCTAATGCAACTATTCATGCAAAATCTTCAAAAAAATTTAGAAAATGAATGAAAGACAAAGGCAAAATGATTACCTCTCCTTGATGGCCAACATATCACTGTGTATGCTCCCCAAGACGTCATTCAAACTGGCATTCCTACGTGGGAAAATACCCTTGTCGGTTACTTCATAGCCAAAAAGATGCCTTTCTTCTGGGTAAAAGAAATGGCCAAAAATCTGTGGGGCAGAGATGTCACATCCCGCACCCCACCCTACGCGGATGCGAAAGATGTGATGCCAGTTAGCCGCCTTGTCAGTCTCCGACTGACAATGCGACCAACCGAAGGCAATCTTCTGAACCGTATAATGAATTGCACTCTAAATGTAGGGTCAGAACAGCGGAAATTAAAACCTTTTTATCTCGAGAATGCAACTCAACTATATACCTCATAAGCATGTACCACAGAGCAAATCTATAATCAAACAGCTAATATATATAACAGATATATAACACAGAGCATATCAAATTCCTCCAAAGTACCATTACCATGAGCCATGTCCCTACACATCTATTACATATGAATAAAGTCAACTATATCATCACGCTCACCTGAATAGCCAAGATCAATCCATTAGAACCCAAGTCTCCACATATTATTGCCATCAGATCCTTACTTGGGAATGCCTCTCAGTCCACTAGTGACATGTTCTTGTGCTTTCTAATCCAATGGAGATATACCCTGAAAAATGTTAAATAAATGGAATGAGCTTAAACAAGCTCAGTAAGTAACATAGGTTCCTGCCATGGGTTTCAAAACCAGTTCATATATATATATGCATGCTCAAATGTAACTAAGATAGAACAATGCAGCTCAAGTAGAACAGATACAGCTCAAATAGAACGGATGCAGCTCAAAATGCCTGAACCTTCCCCAGGCGATGTAGGATGGCATTACTTCCCATCCACCCCCTCACATGGAGGGCCTCATATCACACACCTCCGGCTGAGGTCGGTATCAGAGTGGAAAGTGCCTGAACCTTCCCCAGGCGATGTGGGATGGCATTACTTCCCATCCACCCCCTCACATGGAGGGCCTCATATCGCATACCTCCGGCTGAGGTCAGTATCAGAGCGGAACAGATAGGATTGAGCGGATGCTGAGCTCTGGGCATCCCACAGAGGCAGCCATCCATCCACTGATATACTCAATCCCGGAGTGGGCCCCAGACAAGACAACATAACAAACAGAATCAAACAGACTCCAAAGGATAGGTAACAGAACAATAGACTTCAACAGAATCAACAAGATATATCAGAAGGCAGGATAGAACAAAATCATGCCACAAGTAATGCAGATCAAGAGGTATGCATGAAAGCTTATGCATTTAAAACAGTTCAGTGTATAAACAGTTCAGCATATAAAGTAGTTCAGTATACAAGTTTAGATAGTACAGAAAATATACACCAAGTCAGGAGTCCAAGTTACTCACCTGAATATATGTTTATCTCTCTTTCACAGATATCCTGATATTCTCCAGATACGTCTTTAGGCACGTCCTTACATATCCTAAATAATCATCATCAACTACAGATATATTAGAATGTAGCCATTCATGTCTTATTTATCATCCTAAGCATCTACCGGGTCACCTAAGATAATCTAATGGCCTATTACTCTCTCATTGGGTTTCAACTGGGGCTATCATATTCTTTAATTAAGCTTAGTAGCTATTAGGATTTAGGACTCTATTGTTATTAAATCTTTATGTAAAGCATTATTACTTTGCTAAGCCCACGACTAATTTCACCCTTGTATTTAGACCGCAGATCTAATATAAATTCTATATTTCTTGATTTCATTAAAATATTCGTTGGCTACTTTATTAGTGTTGGATTTTAATATCAATTTCCTTGGCTCTTAGTTTGCCTCTTTGAACTGAAACCTACACCAATGCTACGGCTTGTAAACAACGTACATAGTACTACCATTGAATTACAGTTATGAGGGTTTTGTGAAGGTCTATTTGCTATTGAAGTTTACTGATGCAACAAAACTAGAAAGGTACGGATTTATATGACGAAGGTAGGAGTGGATTGATTATGTAGTTTATTAATAATTGGAAACTGCTCTATGTGCTGGACTAGTTAACAAAATAGCTTCAAACAAAACAGAGGAACCGAAGGGACCAATTAAAGGGATACTACAGGTTACGGCAATTCCAAATGAAGCCAACTACAAGTTGTAGTTGTCAACAAAGATTCTTAACCCAATCAATGTCATATATTTTATCCATTTATGACTCAGTTTCTTTAAAACCAATATTCATACCAGTTTGCCATTGAAACGTGATTTAATCAATCCATTGTACAGAATTACATTTCCATCCATGATTTTACCCAACAGTTGAAACTATTTTCAAATTAATAGCTGAACTATATTCCAATCAATAGCTGAACTATATTTAAATCAATAACTGAATTATAAATAATTCATGTATTTCAGTTTTCCAACAGCTGATCACTATTATAATTTTATTAGAGAATGTAAATTCAAAGAATCAAATTTATACCTGCTCTCACATTAGGTGGGTTGTCCATTATTGGACCAAGGTACCTGAGCTCCAATTACAGGAATCAGAAAATTCCTCCATAGCTAACACTATGAAAGGGTGGCGTTGTAAGGAAACCAGAGACTCAGTTGCCTCCACAGCTTCCGAATTAAACTCTCCAATACTCTGATTAGCCTGCCACTATGTCAACCCTGACTACACCCATTTCCTGCACCATTACACGCATACACACATATATACACATATACTCTGCTGCCTTTCCTTCAATCACAACACCCAATAGCTACGTCTCTAAAACTAAAATTCTGCTCTCCGTTTGCATAATTTAAAGCTTCATTATAGTTTCATCACCAAGCATTCCATTATAATAATTGATGAAGAAATTCTCCAACCTTAGAACATTACCATCCAAAAGAAGAAAACAGATGATTCAGCATTCCACCAGACCCGAGCCCATTTTGAACGGCAGGTGCTGCCGCACCGCTGCTGCTGCATTTCCGTCCAATTCCTCAAGCCGCAAGACCTGATTTGTTCACACTCTTTACAAATTTCCCTGCACCGTTTACACACACAGACCTCACACACGTATATATATATATACACACACCGACCTGCTTCCAGCAGCCACAACATCTAACGTGATTCAGCCCCTGATGTACCTCCCATTTGAATTCTCAATTTCTGATCTACACCTGCTCCTTTCCTTCCTCCGTTTCTCTATTTCCTGATTTGTTTAACACCCATACACAAATATGGAAGTTTCTAGGCTGTCATATAGATATATATTCCTGTACGCTACACATATATACCTCACACGTGCTGTTGCTTCAAGAAGTTTCTTGCTTCACCGACTTTCTCCCCCTGCTCTAGAAGCTTCAAGCTTCTCCTATTTTCTCTCCCTTGTTTTATTTTTCTTTTCTTTGCCTCTAAATTCTAGCAGCTTCGGCTGACCTAGAAGCTTTCCCAATTATATATATATATATATATATAGATAGATTACATTCTTTTTATTCCATTCAGCTCCCTTGAAGCTTCTTTAATATTTATATAACATAAAAATATTCCTCATATTTGTCTTATAATGTCTACATGTCATGTACAATAAACTAAATAAATATATATATATATATATATATATATATATATACACCATGGCCGTAATTCAGAAAATACTAAATTATAATAGGCCAGTACGTTTGACATATGTCAGGGCTCAGTAGTAATATTATTTTTTGTACTGCCTTTGGGTCTCCAATACTTTATTTTATTTTCGTTTGGTTTACATAATTATTTCACGGTATTAGTTTTAATATTTTATTCTATAAAATATTAAATCATAATATGCTGATACAGGCGGGAATTATTTTGCCAACATTGGGTCTCTATTAATGTCTTGTTTATTTTCTCATAATTTCCATCATGAATTATTCGTATCATCCATTTGTCTATCTCGGCGCTCAATTGATCGGGTTATCAATTTCCCGAGTATGTATTATTTTTATAACTACGGTATTTAATCCTGTTATGGCTTACCGTATTTTGGCTATTTTAAATTATTAACGTCAGATAGTCTATTTTCCTTAAGTCAGAATACAATCTGGAGTATGTCGGATTTGGGGGTATTACAAGAGACGGCTTAGATGAAGTGCTCACTAATGGCAATGGTTTTTTCTGCTTCAAATTTGATTCCTCTGAAGCTTCAACAAAAATTCTTGAAGATGGCCATTGGAATTTCTCAGGCCACCACATAGTCCTTCAAAAATGGAAATCAGGTATGACTCTATCTAAGAAAGAGGTGGAGAAAATTCGTATATGGGTCAAACTATTCAATGTGCCGTATGAGCTTTGGACTGCCCAGGGTTTCAGCTATGTAGCAAGTGCTATAGGATGACCCTTATATGCTGACTCTCATACTGAAGATCAAACAAAGATCAGCTATGCCCATGTTTGTGTGGAGATTGAAGCCAAAAATGATCTCTCTAACTTCTTTGACATCAAGATAAACGATCATACTACAGTTAAAAGTTTTGTGGAATATCAATGGCTGCCCCAATGTGCTTTCACTGCCATACTCTTGGCCATAGAATCACTAAATGCCCAACAAGCAAGCAAGCAGAAACCACCCTTAAGGCCCCTACAAGACAGTCCAATGGAGAATAGAAAATTGTCTCTGGTAAGGGAAAAAAGGTTCAAGCAGCATCAGAACTAGACATCTCATCCATTTCTACGCAGCACACTGGCGAGCCTAGGGTGGCAGAAACCTTAAGTGAACCTATTCCTCCTATTGGGATTATACCCAATGATGTTAATGATGTTGATTACTTCATTTCCCCTAAAAAATACAGAGCTGACAACATGAATAAAGTAGATAGCCCTTTCAATGATAGCAACATTTCTCAATCTACTGCTACTTCGGATTCTAATCCTTTCCTTGACAAAGTGGCCAAAGTAGATGACGTTGATACTGGCAGCAAACTCACTAACAATCAGCTAAGAAAGCTTAGAAGGAATTAAAAGATTCAGCAAGGGAATCATGACCAGGTGGGTCAAAACACCCCTCCTCTTCTCATTGAATCTAACATGTTGGAATGTTAGGGGTCTTAATAGCCCCTCCAAACAAAGAGAAATTCGTTCCTTTGTCCAAGATTTCTCTCTTGTTTTTTTTGGTGTTGTGGAAACAAAAATTAAGGAAGAAAATAAAGGTAAAGTGGCAAATTCCCTCATCCCTGGCTGGTCTTTTTTGCATAATTACTCCCATTCTCTTGCAGAGAGAATTTGGATTGGATGGAACAACTCTATTTTGCAGGTTAACTCCTCCATATCCACCGATCAGGCCATCCATTGCAATATCATAGTTCATAAATCCAACACTCCTTTGATTATTCAGTCATTTATGGCTCAAAGTCACCTTATCATCGGTAGAGCTTATGGCGGGATATTATTCACCATTCGATTATTGCCCATGCACCCCTTGGCTCGTCATTGGTGACTTCAATGTTATTCATTTTTCTCATGAACCCAAGGGGAATCCAATGAACGCAAGGGGAATTTGAGGGATTTTGAAATAGAGCCCATATGAGTTCCTCCAAAGCTGCCTAGTTCCATTCAACAAGCTTCTTAATCCCAAGACCCCCTTCATTTCTAGGACAACTTACATCTTCCCACACAACTTTGGAACCAGAAAAGATGAGATGGTTGCCACTCCAAAGAAAAGATCTCATTGCTTACTCAATTTGATTCACCACCTTCTTTGGAAGAATGAAGTGGGAAGACCAGAAAACCTGAATGCTAAAGAGCACAGAGCTAATCAACTGAACACGCCCTACATAGGATAGAGATTTAGTAGACCAACGAGTGATTTTACCAATGATGCGATCCACCAAAGATTTGCAATCCTGAGCTTTCAGCTTGGTAGAGATCAAAGGAACTCCAAGGTAACGGATAGGGAGGGAGCCTTCAGGGAAGCCAATGTGATCAATAATATGCTGCTGGAGGTCGTAGTCCACACCTGAAAGAAAAATGTTACTTTTGGAGACATTGTGGAGCAGACCAGAAAATGAGGCGAAAGTGTCAAGCCCTTCCTTGAGGACAGAAGCTGAGGCAAGATCCCCATGACAAAAAAGCATGATATCATCAGCAAAGCAAAAATGAGTCAGCTTAGACTTATGGCATCTCCAATGGTGCTTAAATTGAGGGCCAGCCGATTTTTGATGAAGAATTAGAGAAAGCACATCCATAGTAATCACAAAAAGATAAGGGGAAAGAGGGTCCCCTTGCCTTAAGCCCTTAGCATCGAGAAAATAACCTTTAAGCTCACCATTAATAACAATTGAAAAATGAGATATAGAGATGCAGCAGTAAATCCAATCAATAAATAGCTGAGGAAATCCCATAATACTCAAAGTGTCAATAATAAATTCCCACCGCATCGAATCAAAGGCTTTCTTAAGATCAACTTTCATTGTGCAACGAGGAGAGCCTGTGTTCTTGTGGTAATTATGCATGAGTTCTTGGGCAAGATGGATGTTGTTGCTGATTTTCCTGCCGTGAATAAATGCAGATTGAAAAGAATCAATGAGGCTAGGGAGGACTTTCTTAAGACTGTTGGCCAGGATTTTGGAGATAGTTTTGTAAATGGTGTTACACCAAGATATAGGTCGAAAGTCATGAACAAAGGAGGGGTTAAGGACTTTGGGGGCAAGGGCAATAGCCGTGGCATTTAGTTCTTTTAGGATGGTTCTGTAAGAAAAAAATTCAGAGATAGCAGCAATGACCTCAGGTTTAACAATATTCCAAGCTTTTTTGAAAAAATGGCCATTAAAGCAGTCAGGCCCTGGAGCTTTATTAGGGTGGAGGCTAAAGAGAGCTTCTTGGATTTCAATTTCAGAAACAGGGCATTGGCAGGCATTGAAGAAATCAGAATGTAGGCGCATTGGGATAAAGCTTTCAGAGCTTGCTTTCCTAGGTACTAAATGGGACTTACAGTTCCAAGGAGATCATGATAAAAGTCGACAATGGCGCTCTTGACCTCTTTTGTGTCATCAATTCTACGACTATTTGCATCAAGGAGGCTGACAATGTTGTTTCGGTTTCTTCTGTTATTCACAGATTTGAAGAAAAATGAGGTGTTTTGATCGTATTCAAAAAGCCATTGAACTTGGGATTTTTGCTTGGCAAGACTTTCCGCACTAGCAAGAATAGAATAATAGAGATGGTGAGCTTCTTTTTCCTCTTGAACGAGCCTCCCATTCCCAAGATTCCTCTCAAGGAGGTTTTGGATGTCATAGAGCTTATTACGAGCTTCTTGGAGTCTAGAGGTGATGTTTTTGAATCTTTGCTGATTGAAGTCCTTAAGAGCATATTTAACCTTCTTAAGCTTTTGGCAGCAAATAAACATGGCTGTACCTTGAAAGTTTGAGCTCCAGGCCTGCTCAACAGTAGGTAGAAAATTATCATAGTCAGCCCAAAAATTGAGAATTTGAAAGGGGTTTTGCTCTTTTTCAAAGAAATTTTGGATCTGACAATAATTGGGGAGTGATCAGAGAGGCTAAGGGGGAGAAATTCAGCTTCAGCGGCTGGGAAAGCCGAAAGCCAATCTTGGTTGACTAAAGCTTTATCAATCCTCCTTTGGATTATGTGGGGATCAGCCTGACCATTAGACCATGTGAAAAAGTGCCCAGAAAATCTTAAATCCTCAAGCTCTACATTCAAAAAGCATTTGTTACAATTGTCCATAACATTAGGCCAGTCGTGGCTACCACCTCTTCTATCATGTGGGAAATGGATTGCATTGAAATCTCCAAAAGTAAGCCAGGGGAGACCCTTGGAGATAGAGGCCTGGAGGCTGATGTCTCGCCATAATTCATTTCTTTGAAGAGGGGAATTGGAGCCATAAATAACAGAAATGATCATGGGGGCTTTGGTGTCGCAAACTGTAGCATTACAATGAATGGCTTGATTGTTAGCACATGAAGAATTAATCTGCAGTATAGCATTATTCCAGCCTATCCAAATTCTCCCAGAGGGCGAATGGGGATAGTTATACAAAAAGGACCATCCGGGGATGAGGGAGTTAGCCGTAGCATATTTAGAAGCTTTCTTAATTTTTGTCTCTACAATGCCAAAAAAATTGATAGAGTAATCACGGACAAAAGAACGAATTTCACGCTGCTTAGAGGGGCTGTTCATACCCCTTATATTCCAGCATGCAAAATTCATTGAGAAAAGGAGAGGGTGATGGAACCTGATGTTCCCTTTTTTTTTTTTTTAAGATTTTCCTCTTCCGTCTTTGCTTTTTGAGCTGATTTCTTTTGTGATTACTTCCAGTGTCTGGTTCGTCAACTTTGGCTACTTTGTCCACTAAAGGATTAGTTTCGGGAGTAGTCGTGGATGTAGAGCTGCTTACCTCGCATAGGGAACTTTCAGCTAGAAGAGAATCAATGGATTTAGAATCTTTTGGAGATAGAAAAGAGTCATTGCCATCATATTGAGGGGAGAGATGGGGGTTCAGATCCTTGGCAATTTCCATATCCACTACTGGATTGGTATGAGAGTGGGGGAGGTCTAGCTACTTTAGGTCAGGGCTATCAATTATTGCACCGTTGCTAAGGAAGCCCGTGTGAGGTAAGTCAAGCTGCAGAGCTTCAGTATGGACAATTTTCTGACCTTCTTCCATAATGGGGATTTCAATGTGAGTGGTAGTTTCTTGGGCGTTATCTTCACTTTGAATGGACTTTCCCTTGGTTGAAACAACTCTCCATTCACTCTTGCTGGTTTTTATGGAATTTATAGCAGACTGGTTAATGGCTTTCCCTTCATCACTTTTCATTGAAGGGCATTTGGCAAGTCTATGCCCAAAGGTGTGGCAGTGAGTGCACATAAGGGGGAGCCATGGGTACCCAACAAGAATTTCCACTTTAGAGTGGTCAGTTAACTTTATATGAAAGTAGTTAGGAAGATCTTTGGTCGCATCCACCTCAACACATATTCTAGCATAGTTGATACTTGATTGGTCTTCAGTATGAGAATCTGCAAAGAGAGGTTTCCCAATGGCACTAGCTACATAGCTGAGCCCCTGTGCTGTCCAAAGCTCATAAGGAACATTGAAGAATTTAACCCAAACAGGGATTTTTGCCACATCTTCTTAGAAAGAGTCATGCCAAGGTGCCATCTTTGTAGAATTATGTGCTGCCCAGAGAAGTGCCAATGAACTCCTTCAAGAATGTAGTTAATGGCATGCATTGAATCAAATTTGAAGAAAAAGAACCCGTTGCCATTTGTAAGGACTTCATTTAACCCTTCTTTGATCCATAGTTTCTTTGCAACCTTTTTAACCCACAGAAATGGCATTTTCTTCTCAAGAAAATAACCAACTATGGTATTTTCCCAGCCTGGGATTCCAGCTTGAACGACTTCAAGGGGGGTTGAACAGTGATCCTATCACCCTCAATTTGAGGTTGCTTAAATTCCAATTGGAATTTTTTAGAAGGAGGAGACAATAATTTTCCATTCTGATATGGCTGATAATTTTCTATTCTGCAGTAGTAAGTTTTGAGGAACACCTGTTTCTAGAGTTGGAAATTTGGACACTACTTTGTTAGGTTGTGTAATAGGCACAACACCTTTTAGAGTAGCAGGATGGTGAAGAACAGCTGTAGCGTCATCAGAGCCAACTTGGAAATTATTTATAACCAAAGGGTCAAACCTCCTTACTCTTGTATTGGACGCATAGAAGGTATGGGGAGGGTCCCCATCAACTTTTTGAATAACGGCTTGATGGGAAAGTATATTAGCATTGTGGGCAATGTCAGCACCTTTTGGGGCTGCGGCTATATACATGACAGCTTTAGCTTTATCAGCAGTTGGAATTCTTTCATTTTCAGACATAGAATCAAGTCTTGTAGCTTCAATATTTGACATGTTGAGAGCTTGGGACTGAGGGAGGTTTGGATGAGCAGTCGTCCCACTCCCACTATGCTTAGAGAGAGTTCCACGCTCCATTTTGAGAAGCTGCCTTCTCCCTCTTCCATGAACCCCATTTTTCTAGATGCTATTGGAGTTAACTATAGCTGGATCACACATGAAGGAACAGTCATTTGAGAAGCCCCCAAATTCATTTTCTAAATCAAGAGCAACTTGGGGAATAAATTCCCCATGTCACCATCAGCCCAGGACAGAGCTGGTGAAGACTTATCAGTCCTTTGATTTGCGACTGGAGCTTTGGTGGATGGACCAATATCGTCATCATGAAAATCTTGTGTTGGTCCTTTTTTTATTGGAAGGTAAATGTATAAAAAAAGAAAGGAAATAACAAGCTAGAGGGCAAACCTCAACAGAGCTAGGGGAGGGAATAACTTCTACAGGTAGAAGGAACCCATTTCGAGGCTAAGAGCTTAAGGAAACAGAACAAACAAAACAACAACTAACAAGAAGAAAGACTAAGGACTAAAGAAGAACAACAAACAAACTAGAAGATACTACTAGGCAAACCCCAAGCATTTTCAAGGAGCTGGTTGGAGCTAGAGAGATTGAGTCCTTTAATGGTGCAAAGCCTTCCACGGATCATATTCTGAACTTGAGTGATGATGCCTTGGGGAGATTGCTTCTGGTTGGTGAAGAGCCTAGAGTTTCTTTCCCTCCACAAAACATAAACCGTACATGCTATGGTGAGCTTCCCAATGGAACTAGCCAACGAATTCCCTGTAAAAGTAATACAAGCCCAATTGATGATATGGGGCTATCTACTCGCTGGACAATGGATGCCACTTTTACCAAGCAAATGATGCCATACTTTGGCAGAAAAGGAACAAGAGAAGAACATGTGATCATGACTTTCATTGATCCTCACGCAAAGGAGGCATTGATGATCCGTGGCCCCAGTGAGGTGGTAAATTCTACCTTTAGTATGTAAAGCATGACGAATGGCCATCCAAAGAATAAAGCATGACATCAGTGGCCAACACCACTGATGATTATGAATAATAGCACTCAGCCTTGCATCTTTCCCCAAGCCAGAATCATATATAACTCTTTCACCCATGTTGTCAAAAATAGAACCATTTGGCAACCAGTAATCAAACCAGAGGGAGGAAAGCTGCCCATTACCAATAAGAGTTTTAACGTACGGCTTGAAGGTTGGATGGAACCTAAGAATTTACCTCCAAGACCATGAACAGGACGAGGGACAAGTAACTTCCCAGATCTTGCGCCTTTTGAGGATGCTGGAGCTGATCCAGAGAACCCAAGGGGAAGAGGAGGAGAGTTGGCAAACCAACCAAATCAATTTCCCATAAGCAGCCTTGTGCCATTCCTCAAGCTTTTTAAGGCCAAGACCTCCTTCATTTTTGGGACAAGTAATATCCTTCCAAGTAACTTTAGAAGCAGAAGTCTTGAGATGGTTTCCAGTCCAAAGAAAGGATCTCATAGCTTGCTCAATTTGGAAAATAACTTTTTTAGGAAGAATAAATAGGGAAGACCAGTAGACTTGAATACTAAACAAGACTGACATGATGAGCTGCACCCTTCCAGCATAAGATCGAAATTTATTAGTCCAAGTGCAAATCCGAGCAATGATTCTGTCAACTAAAGCTTTTCAATCACCGGCCTTAAGCTTAGTGGAGATAAGTGGAACCCCCAGGTAGTGGACCGAAAGATCCTTGCCTATTCCCAGTGCCAATATTTTGTCCCATGCAAGTTCAGAGACTGCTAACTCTAACATTGTCCATGTTGAAGCCGTTGCCGCTCTGCATGACGCTGCTAGTTCCCCAGCATTGCAGAGACTGGACTCTCCCGTTGCTAATACAGCGACCATCCCCTCCTGGACTTCCCTTTTCCAAAAACCTGCACCTCTCAAAAAATTTCACTTGGAATTCAAGCCACCTCAAATTGAGGGTGAAAGAATCATTGTCCAGCCTCCCTTGGAAGTTGTTCAAGCAGGTATTTCAGGTTGGGAGAATACCTTGGTAGGTTATTTTCTTGACAAGAAAATGCCATTTCTCTGGATTAAAAAAATGGCGGAAAAGCTTTGGAACAACGAAGGCTTAAATGAAGTTCTTACCAATGGAAATGGGTTCTTCTTTTTCAAATTCGATTCCTTGCATGCCATTAATTCTATTCTTGAAAGTGGTCACTGGCACTTCTCTGGCCGACACATTATTCTTCAAAAATGGCACCTTGGCATGACTCTATCCAAGAAGGATGTAGCTAAAATCCCTGTTTGGGTTAAATTCTTCAACATCCCTTATGAGCTCTGGACAGCGCAAGGCCTTAGCTATGTTGCTAGTGCCATTGGGAGACCTCTTTATGCAGATTCCCACACGGAAGATCAGAGCAGAATCAGTTATGCGAGAATATGCGTGGAGGTGGATGCTACCAAAGACCTCCCTGATTCTTTTGATATAATGTTAACAAACTCAAAAGTGGAAATTCTTGTTGAATATCAATGGCTTCCTTCAATGTGCACTCACTGCCGTATATTTGGCCACCGGATTGCTAACTGCCCTTCATTCAAAACAGAAAATGAGATACCCAATAATCGTCCTACCTTAGCCGCAAGGAAATCCAGCACTAGTGAATGGCTCATTGTCTCTGGCAAAGGTAAATCTATCCTTAGTGATGGAAAAATCCATGAAGATGCCCTCTCTATTGATCCAAATCAGTCAAAATCATGCCCTATAGGGCTGCGGCCAGAAATGCTGCACCCAGGTCCTTCCAGTGACGGTGTAACTATTGTCCCAAGTCATTCCAATACATGTTGCGATGGGTTGCAGCTTGAAATGCCGCAGTTAAAATCTCCTAACGTCGGTACAATAGTTGAGAGCCCTGCCCTTAAGCAACTAGTCCCTCACAAATCTGCTACCAGTTCTGCGTTGGAAATTGCTAAGCCTTCGGATCAGTCTCCCCTCCCCTCCCCTCCCTTCAATCTGAGGACCTGGATTTACTATCCCCCAATGATCCAACTCCCTGTTATCTTCAAACGGTCAGCAACCTAGGCGAGATAAGTAGCTCAACCTCTACTGCTTCTCCTGATTCTAATTCCTTTGTGGACAAAATTGCTAGAGTTGACGAAGCTGACATTGGTAGCAGTTTCACCAGAAATCAGCTCAAAAAACAAAGACGAAAGAAGAAAGCCAAAGGAACAGCAAGTTCCGGCTCCCTCACATTTTCTCAATGAACTTTGCATGTTGGAATATAAGGGGTATGAACAGTCCCTCAAAACAGCGTGAAGTCCGTATGTTTGTTCGTGACCATTCTATTTGTTTTCTTGGTTTAGTTGAGACAAAAATTAAGGAAGCTGCCAAGGATATTACTGCTAATTCCCTCATCCCTGGATGGTCCTTTTGCACAATTATTCCCATTCAGCTTCTGGTCGGATTTGGATTGACTGGAACAATGCTATGCTGCAGATTAACTCCTCGTGTGCTACCAGTCAAGCCATTCATTGTAACATTACAATTCGAGACACCAAATCCTCCATGCTCATTTCAGTTATTTACGGCTCTAACTCCTCTCTCCAAAGAAATGATTTATGGCGTGACATCCATCTCCAAGCAGCTATCTCCAAGGGTCTCCCCTGGCTTATTTTGGGCGATTTCAATGCTATCCGTTTTCCCTATGAAAGAAGAGGAGGCAATGGCGATTGGCCCCCTGTTATGAATGACTGTAACACTTGTTTTTTGAATGCTGAGCTTGAGGATCTGAGACTTTCTGGGCGTTTCTTTACATGGTCTAACGGTCAAGTTGCCCCCCACACAATCCACAGGAAGATTGATAGAGCTTTAGTCAACCAGGACTGGCTATCTGCTCTTCCTTCTACTGAAGCTGAATTCCTCCCTCCTGGCCTCTCTGACCATTCCCTTATTATTGTTAGATCTGGCATAGCTATCAAGAAGAGCAAAATTCCCTTCAAATTTTTCAATTTTTGGGCCGATTATGATGATTTCCTTCCTACTGTTGAGCAAGCCTGGCGCTTTAACTTTCAAGGTACTGCCATGTTTATCTGTTGCCAAAAACTTAAGAAGGTGAAATATGCTCTTAAGCATTTCAATCAGCAAAGATTCAAGAACATCACCTCCCGTGTTCAAGAAGCCCGTAACAAGCTCTATGACATCCAATCTCTCCTTGATAGAGATCCTGGGAATGAGAGTCTCCTTCTGGAGGAAAAGGAAGCTCATCACACTTTTCATTCCCTTCTTAGCAGTGAGGAAAGTCTAGCTAAGCAAAAATCCCGTATTCAATGGCTTTCTGAAAGGGACCAAAACACCTCCTTTTTCTTCAAATCTGTGAATAACAGGAGGAACCGCAATAAGATCCTTAGCCTCCTTGATGCAAACGGCCGTAGAATTGATGACATAAAAGAGGTCAAATCCACCATTGTTGAATTTTACCATGATCTCCTTGGAACTCCTAGTCCCATTCTCTACCCAGGTAAGCAAGCTCTTGCAAACTTTTTCCCTAAGCGCCTTCATTCTAATTTCTTTAATGTCCTTCAATCCCCTGTCTCTGAGCAAGAAATCCAAGATGCTCTCTTTAGCCTTCCCCCTAACAAAGCCCCGGGGCCCGACGGCTTTAATAGCTTCTTTTTTCAAAAATCTTGGAATATCATTAAACCTAAAGTTATTGCAGCTATCTCTGAATTTTTTTCCTCTAAATCCATCCTTAAAGAGATGAATGCCACAGCTATCGCCCTTGTCCCCAAAGTCCCTAACCCCTCTTTTGTCCATGATTTTCGGCCTATATCTTGCTGTAACACCCTTTACAAAACCATTTCCAAAATTCTGGCCAACCGTCTCAAGAAAGTTCTTCCTAGCCTCATTGATCCTTCTCAATCTGCTTTTATTCAAGGCAGGAATATCAGTGACAACATCCTTCTGGCCCAAGAGCTTATGCATAATTACCACAAGGACACTGGTTCTCCTCGATGCACTCTGAAAGTTGACCTTAAGAAAGCATTTGATTCAGTGCGGTGGGAATTCATTACTGACACTTTGAGCATAATGGGATTTCCCCAGCTTTTTATTGACTGGATTTTTTGCTGCATCTCTACTCCTCGTTTCTCAGTTGTCATTAATGGCGAGTTGGAAGGTTATTTTCCCGGGGCTAAGGGTTTAAGGCAAGGAGACCCTCTTTCCCCCTATCTCTTTGTGATTGCTATGGATGTCCTCTCTTTGATTCTCCATCAAATGTCGGCTGGATCTCAGTTTAAGTACCATTGGAGATGCCATAAGTCCAAGCTGACCCATCTCTGTTTTGCTGACGACATCACGCTCTTTTGTCATGGGGATCTTGCCTCTGCCTCTATCCTTAAGCAAGGGCTCGACACTTTTGCCTCCTTCTCTGGCCTTCTGCACAATGCTTCCAAAAGCAACATTTTCCTTTCAGGTGTGGATTCCAACCTCAAGCAGCTCATCGTTGCTCAAGTCGGTTTTCCTGAAGGCTCCCTTCCTATCCGTTACCTTGGAGTGCCTTTGATTTCTATGGAGTGGCAACCATCTCATATTTTCTGGTTCCAAAGTTGCTTGGGAGGATGTTTCTTGCCCTAAAAATGAAGGGGGTCTTGGTATTAAGAGGCTTGTTGATTGGAACCTAGTTGCTTTGGGGAAACTCATATGGGCTCTATTTCAAAATCCCTCTAAATCCCTTTGGGTTCAGTGGATTCACAGCAACCTTCTTAAAGGCAAAAGCTTCTGGGAAATCAAATGTCCCCAATCTTGCTCGTGGGCATGGTGGAAAATGATCAAATTCCGCTCGTTGTTCAAACCATACATCAAAATTGTCATTGGTAATGGGTGTTTTGCCTCTCTCTGGTTTGACTATTGGCTCCCTACTGGCCCCATCTATGATAATATGGGAGAAAGAGTTATATATGATTCGGGTCTTGGTAGAAAAGCTACAGTGAGTAACATTATTCTTGGAAATCATTGGAACTGGCCCATTGCTAATTCTCCCCACCTGCTGGACCTTAAGAATGGTATGCCTCCTAATCTTCTCCCATCCCCCCTCCTTGATGATAAAGCTTTTTGGTTACCCTCCCCAAATGGGGTCGTCTCCATCAACTCTGCCTGGGATTCCCTGCGTAGCCGTAACCCCCAGGTAAATTGGTGGAAGCTTGTTTGGTATCCTAAAGCTATCCCCCGTGCAGGGTTCATCCTTTGGATGGCCATCCGCCACAACTTAAGGACCAAGGACCTTCTTTTCTTTTCTAATGTTGGTCATGACCCTAAGTGCCTATTCTGTTTAAGAGAAAATGAGAGGCACAACCACCTCTTCTTTTCTTGTTCCTTCACTTCCAACATATGGTCTCATTTGCTCTCTAAAAGTGGATTTCAAAGCCCAAATGGGGACTGGCAACAGACTGTTCTTTGGGCTACCAATTCTTTCAAAGGCAAGTCCTTTTCCTCCATTTTAGGCCGGCTCACTCTTGCTTGTACAATTTACAACATTTGGCGTGAAAGGAATAGTAGATTGTTCACCAAGATCGAGAAAAACTCAAAGGCCATCATAGCTCAAACTCAGGACATGATCCGTGGCAGGCTCACATCTTCTAGAGGGATTCAAGACTCTTTCTCCAATAGACATCTCCAGTGTACTTGGTCTTTACCTTGTAGCATTTTTAATATGTAATATTTCTCAGCATGGGCCATGAGCTCTAGGTTTTCTTGTTTTCCTTTTTGCTTGTCTGAGGGTATGCCCTCTTGTTTTGTATTTCTGTTTAGTCTTGGTTTATTTCCTGCTTGGGGTTGAGAGTTCTTCTGCCTGTAGTAGTTCTCCTTCCCTTTAGCTTGTTCGAGGGTATGCCCTCTTGATCTTGTATTTATTTTTCTTCTTTTATATATCTTTTACTTATAAAAAAAAAATAGTATCATTCATACCAGATTGGTAGAGATTGTTTTTGGTGGCGTTGGGACTAAGGCCTAAGAAGGAGGAAATAAGGCAAGGCTGTCCTTGAGAATGGAGACTGAATGAGGATCACCATGGAAGAACAACATAATGTCATTAGCAAAACAAAGGTGAGATAACTCAGTTTTGTGGCATCTCCAATGGAACTTAAAGTCGGAGCCACTTATCGTTCTAGCAAGAATCATAGAGAGAACGTCCATAGCAATAACAAAGAGATAAGGGGAGATAGGATCGCCTTGCCTGAGACCTGTAGCACCGGGAAAGAAGCCCTTTAACTCCCCATTAATCACCACGGAGAATCTAGGTGTAGAAATACAGGCTTGGATCCAATTGATAAATACAGTGGGGAAGCCAAGAATGCTTAGAATGTCCAGGATAAACTCCCATCTAACAGAATCGAAGGCTTTCTTGAGGTCAATTTTCATAGCACACTGAGGGGCACCTGATTCTTGTGGTAGTTGTGCATAAGCTCTTGAGACAAGAGGATGTTATCACTGATATTCCTCTCTTGGATGAAGGTGGATTGGGCTTTGTCAATAAGATCAGGGAGCACTTTTTTGATACGATTGGCCAGGATCTTAGAAATTGCTTATACATAGTGTTGCAACAAGATATGGGGCTAAAATCCTAGATGCAAGAAGGGTTGGGGACTTTGGGAACTAAAGCAATGGCTATGTTATTGAACTTTCTAAAAATGGTGGAGGAAGAGAAGAATTCCATGACAGTAGCAATCACATCATGCTTGACAATGCTCCAAGTCTTCCTAAAGAAATAGCCATTAAAGCCATCAGGGCCAAGGGCCTTGTTAGGATGAAGGTGAAGAAAGACATCTTGGATTTCATCCACACTGACCGAAGCTTGAAGGCATTGAATATGGTCCTCCGAGAGTTGCTTGCAAATAATCTCATTAAGAGTCTGCTTCCCAGCGTAAGGGATAGAACTCGCAGAGCCAAGAGAATCCTCAAAGAATCCCACAATAAAGGATTTGAGATCCTTAGTGCCATCAATTCTAGCACCATTGGAATCAAGGAGGCTAACAATCTTATTCTTGTTCCATCGCTGGAGATTAGATTTAAATAAGAAAGCAAATTTTGGTCCCCTTCGTTAAGCCATTGGATGCAGGACTTTTGCTTGGCCGAGCTTTCCTCATTAGACAAGGCTAGAGAGTGGGCTTTAAGGGCTTCCTTCTCTTCAGATATAAGTCTGTTGTTATCAGGATCTCTATCCAACTAAGATTGAAGGTTGACAAGAGTGGTTCTAGTCACCTGAACCCGAGAGGAGGGGTTGCAATAGTTTCTTTGAGCTAAGGCCTTAAGAGTAGCTTTAACCCTTTTTAAGCTTTTGATAGCAAATAAACATGGCAAAACCTCTGATATCAGAGTTCTAGGCTTGCTCAACTGTAGGGAGAAAGTCATCATAGTCAGCCCAATAGTTAAAGAATTTGAAAGGAATCCTGCTTCTTTTCATAGATAAACCAGTTCTGATAAGAATAAGGGAATGATCAGACAGGCCAGGGGTAAGAAATTCAGCTTCAGAATCAGGGAAGGAAAGCATCCAATCCTCATTGACTATGGCTCTATCTAACTTCCTATGGATAGTGCAGGGGGGATCTTCTGCAACGTGAGCTCTAATGGTAGCATCATCAACACCAATACGGTCCACATTTGCCCCTGCACAGAAATCGGACACGGGGAAGCTGAGCTTTTGCACTCCAAGGCATGAAGAATTGTGTTTGGACTAGTAGGGACTTGGTTCTTTTGTATGTATTGAATGGGTAGTGTCGGTGATGGCTTGGGGATCATTAAGAACTGCATGTAATGGTTGTATGGAAGCCATTAAAGACAAAGAAGTAAGAGAGCAGCAAAAGATTAGGAAAAAACCAGAGAGAGAAGCTCTCCCTTATCTCTAGAATCCATTTGCGGTTTCAACTCATGGCCTCTAGAGAGAAGGGAGAGCTTCTCTCTCTAGGATTTTCCTAATCCCTCTCTTCTCTTGCTCAATGTCTTTAATGGCATCGATCCAGTCCTTTCGTGAAATCCTCTATGATCCCCAAGCGTTATCCGTCATAACCCTTCCCCTTCCAGCGAAGGAACCAAGTCCTATTGTCTCCAGCATAACTGCATCTTCATGCCAGAGTATGGAAAAACTCTCATGCCCCAAAAGCTGTTATGGTACAGGGGAGTGTGTGGATGGTCTCTATGTAAATGATGCTACCATAAGATCTCATATAGAAGCTAAGGATATGTGTTGGCAGCAACCATCACAAGTTATCTCCAATGCAGGAATTGGCCTCTCCTCCAAAGCTCCATTTGAAAATCGACGGCTTGATAAGAGAGTTGTATCCTGGCGAATGGCGTTGAGCAAGGGGAGTTCATACCCCAAGCTGCTCTTGATTTAGAAAATAAATATGGGGGCTTTTTTTCTGACTGTTCCTTCATGAGTGAGCAAAATGTAGTCAAATCCAATAGTTCCAATAGCAATGGTGTTCATGGAAGAGGTAACGGACGGCTGGTCCAGGTGGTGCGTGGCTCTACCTCAATGCGCAGTAAGAGTGGGACAGCAACTCATTCAAACACTCCTTTGCCCCAAGCTGCCCACGTGTCATCCATTGAGACAGAAAGATCTGATCCAACGGCTAGCAATTATGTAACTCCAATGGCTGGAAAAGCAAATATTGATATGCACAGTGTCTCAGTCCCCAATAGCGCTGACATTGCCTCCATCGCTCAGGCTATTACCCATCAGACCACTTGACAAATTACCCACAATGCTGAGCACCAACCTGCCTTACGTCCAATATGTGGGCCCCCTTCCTATCCCAACTACGTCTCTAATTCCAGTGCTAGATGGCTTGATCAAGGTGTCAAGGTGTCATCTATTGAGGTAGGGAGATATGATCCTACGGCTGGAGATTATGGCTCTCATATAGCTGGTGAAGAAAGTGCTAACATGCAAACAGTTTCAGCCCCAAATACCGTTGACATTGCCACCTACGCTCAGTCTACCTATTCCCTCTCGCCCCATGTTGCTAAATCAAACGGAGCTGCAGGCCCCTCTACTGCTGACATTACACATAGCCACCTCCCTCCTTTGCTAAAAGTTACTGGGCCCAAGTCCTGTACCTTCTCTCTGCCTATTCCCAGTGCAAGGAGATCGTCCCACGCAAGTTCAGAGGTTACCGTTCTAGCTAGCACTAACATTGCCCAGGCTGCAGCAGTAGCGTCTCTTCACAATGCTGCTAATCCAAAAGGAAATGTTGACCCTTCTGTAGCTGACAATACTTCTAGTGCTAAACGGTCATCCCATGTAAGCCTTCCCCACTCAGCTTTTCAAAATGATGCTATGCTTTCGGCTCCATCTAACACCATAGGCTTTTCCGCCATTACTGATTCCCCCGTTGCTAACCCAGTGACCATCCCCGCATGGACCTCCCTCTTCCAAAAACCTCCTCCTTCTAAAAAACTCCATTTGGCATTCAAGCAACCTCAAATTGAGGGAGATAGAATCACTGTCCAGCCTCCTTTGGAAGTTGTTCAAGCTGGTATTTCAGGCTGGGAAAATACCTTGGTAGGTTATTTTCTTGACAAGAAGATGCCATTTCTCTGGATTAAAAAAATGGCGGAAAAGCTTTGGAACAAAGAAGGATTAAATGAAGTTCTTACCAATGGCAATGGATTCTTCTTCTTCAAATTTGATTCCATGCATGCCATTAACTCTATTCTTGAAAGTGGTCACTGGCACTTCTCTGGTCGGCACATTATTCTTCAAAGATGGCACCCTGGTATGACTCTATCTAAGAAGGATGTAGCTAAAATCCCTGTTTGGGTTAAATTCTTCAACATCCCTTATGAGCTCTGGACAACACAAGGCCTTAGCTATGTAGCTAGTGCCATTGGGAAACCTCTTTATGCAGATTCCCACACTGAAGATCAGACCAGAATCAGTTATGCGAGAATATACGTGGAGGTGGATGCTACCAAAGATCTCCCTGATTCTTTTGATATAATGTTAACAGACTGAAAAGTGGAAATTCTTGTTGAATATCAATGGCTTCCTTCTATGTGCACTCACTGTCGTATATTTGGCCATAGGCTTGCCAACTGCCCTTCAGTCAAAACTGATAAAGAGACAGCCATTAACCGCCCCACTATAGCTGCAACGAAAACCAGCACGAGTGAATGGCACATTGTCTCAAGCAAAGGTAAATCCATCCATAGTGATGAAAAAGCCCCTGAAGCTGCCCATTTTGAAAACCCCACTATGGAACCAAGACAATCAAATACATGTTCTGAAGGGTTGCAGCCTGATATGCCGTACACAGGTTCTCCCAGTGACGGTGTAACAATTAAGGGCCCTGCTCTCAAGCAACTAGTCCTTCACAAATCCTCTTCCAATCCTGCGTTGGACATTGCTAATACCAAGGATCAGTCTCCCCTCCTCTCCCTGCAATCTGATGACCTGGATACTTTGCTGTCCCCCAAAGAACCAAATCCCTGTTCTCTTCCAGCTGACAGCTACCTAGGCGAGATAAGCAGCTCCACTTCTACTGCTTCTCCTGAATCAAACTCCCTAGTGGACAAAATTGCTAGAGTTGACGAAGCAAATATTGGAAGCAATTTCACCAAAAATTAGCTCAAAAAACAAAGACGTAAGAAGAAAATTTCAAAAAACAAAGGAACAGCAGGTTCCGGCTCCCTCACATTTTCTCAATGAATTTTGCATGTTGGAATATCAGGGGAATGAACAGCCCCTCAAAACAGCGTGAAGTTCGTTTATTTGTTCGTGACTACTCAATCTGTTTTTTTGGTATAGTCGAGACAAAAATTAAGGAAGGTTCCAAAGATGTTATGGCTAACTCCCTCATCCCCGGATGGTCCTTTTTGCACAACTATTCCCATTCAGCTTCTGGAAGAATTTGGATTGGTTGGAATAATGCTATGCTTCAGATTAATTCCTCGTGTGCAACCAGTCAGGCCATTCATTGGAATATTACAATTTGAGACACCAAATCCCCCATGCTCATTTCAGTTATATATGGCTCTAATTCCTCTCTTCAAAGAAATGATTTATGGCAAGACAACCTCCAAGTAGCTATCTCCAAGGGTCTCCCCTGGCTTATTTTGGGTGACTTTAATGCTATATGCTGCCCTATGATAGAAGAGGAGGTAACTGCGACTGGCCCCCTGTTATGAATGACTCCAACACTTGTTTTTTGAATGCTGAGCTTAAGGATCTGAGATTTTTTGGGTGTTTTTTCACATGGTCTAATGGTCAAGCCGCCCCCCACACGATCCACAGGAAGATTGATAGAGCTTTTGTCAACCAGGACTGGATTTCTGCTTTCCCATCTGCTGAGGCTGAATTCCTCCCTCCTGGCCTCTCTGATCACTCCCCTATTATTGTCAGATCCGGCATATCTTTCAAGAAGAGCAAAGTCCCTTTCAAATTCTTCTATTTTTGGGCCGATTATGATGATTTTCTTCCTACTGTTGAGCAAGGCTAGCGCACAAATTTTCAAGGTACGGCCATGTTTATTTGTTGCCAAAAACTTAAGAAGGTAAAATATGCTCTTAAGGATTTCAATCAGCAAAGATTCAAAAACATCACCTCCCGTGTCCAAGAAGCCCGTAACAAGCTCTATGATATCCAAAATCTCCTTAAGAGGGATCCTGGGAATGGGAGTCTCATTCAGGAGGAAAAAGAAGCTCATCACAATTTTCACTCCCTTCTTAGCAGTGAGGAAAGTCTCGCCAAGAAAAAATATCTTGTTCAATGGCTTTCTGAAGGGGACCAAAACACTTCTTTTTTCTTCAAATCTGTGAGTAACAAAAGAAACCGTAATAAGATCGTCAGCCTCCTTGATGCAAACAGTCGCAGAATTGATGACATAAAAGAGGTCAAAACCACCATTGTTGAATTTTACCATGATCTCCTTGGAACTGACAGTCCCATTCACTACCCAGGTAAGCAAGCTCTTGCAAGCTTTATCCCAAAGCGCCTTCATTCTAATTTCTTTAATGTCCTTCAATGCCCGGTCTCTGAAAAAGAAATCCAAGATGCTCTCTTTAGCCTTCCCCCTAATAAAGCCTCTGGGCCTGACGGCTTTAATAGTCACTTTTTTAAAACAACTTGGAATATCATTAAACCTGAGGTCATTGCCGCTATCTCTGAATTTTTTTCCTCTAAAACCATCCTTAAAAAGATGAATGCCACGGCTATTGCCCTTGTCCCCAAACTGCCTAACCCCTCATTTGTCCATGACTTTCGGCCTATATCTTGCTGTAACACCCTTTATAAAACCATCTCCAAAATCCTGGCCAACCGTCTCAAGAAAGTTCTCCCTAGCCTTATTGATCCTTCTCAATCTGCTTTTATTCAAGGCAAGAATATCAATGACAACATCCTTCTTGCCCAAGAACTCATGCATAATTACCACAAGGACACAGGCTCTCCTCGTTGCACTCTAAAAGTTGATCTTAAGAAAGCATTTGATTCAGTGCGGTGGGAATTTATTACTGACACTTTGAGCATTATGGGTTTTCCTCAGCTTTTTAATGACTGGATTTTTTGCTGCATCTCTGCTCCTCATTTCTCAGTTGTCATTAATGGAGAGTTAGAAGGTTATTTTCCTAGGGCTAAGGGTTTAAGGCAAGGAGACCCTCTTTCCCCCTATCTTTTTGTGATTGCTATGGATGTTCTCTCTTTGATTCTCCATCAAATGTCGGCTGGCTCTCAATTTAAACACCATTGGAGATGCCATAAGTCCAAGCTGACCCATCTTTGCTTTGTTGATGACATCATGCTTTTTTTGTCATGGGGATCTTGCCTCAGCTTCTATCCTTAAGGAAGGGCTCGACACTTTTGCCTCCTTCTCTGGCCTTCTGCACAATGCTTCCAAAAGTAACATTTTCCTTTTAAGTGTGGATTCCAACCTCAAGCAGCACATCATTGCTCAAGTCGGCTTTCCTGAAGGCTCCCTCCCTATCCGTTACCTTGGTGTGCCTTTGATTTCTACCAAGCTGAAAGCCCAGGATTGCAAATCTTTAGTAGATTGCAAATTGGTAAGATCACTCATTGGGCTTCAAAATCTCTATCCTTTGTAGGTCGTGTTCAGTTGATCAGGTCTGTCCTTTTTAGCATTCAAGTTTTCTGGTTTTTTCACTTCATCCTTCCAAAAAATGTGGTGAATCAGATTGAGCAAGCTATGAGATCTTGTCTTTGGAGTGGCAACCATCTCAAATTTTCTAGCTCCAAAGTTGCGTGGGAGGATGTTACTTGCCCAAAAAATGAAGGGGGTTTGGTATTAAGAAACTTGTTGATTGGAACCAAGCTGCTTTGGGGAAACTCATATGGGCTCTCTTTCAAAACCCCTCTAAATCCCTTTGGGTTCAATGGATTCGCAGCAATCTGCTTAAAGGCAAAAGTTTCTGGGAAGTCAAATGTCCCCAATCTTGCTCGTGGGCTTGGAGGAAAATGATCAAATTCCACCCGTTATTCAAATCGCACATCAAAATTATCATTGGGAATGGGTGTTTTGCTTCTCTGTGGTTTGACTATTGGCTCCCTAATGGCTCCATCTATGACAACATGGGAGAAAGGGTTATTTATGATTCGGGTCTGGGAAGAAAAGCTACAGTGAATTACATCATTCTTGAAAATCATTGGAACTGGCCTATTGCAAATTCTCCTCACCTTCTGGACCTTAAGAACGGTATGCCTCCTAGTCTTCTTCCCTCCCCCCTCCATGATGATAAAGCTTTTTGGTTATCCTCCCCAAATGGGGTCTTCTCCATCAACTCTGCCTGGGATACCCTGCGTGGCCGTAACCCCCAGGTAAATTGGTGGAAGCCTGTTTGGCATCCAAAAGCTATTCCTCGTGCAGGGTTCATCCTTTGGATGGCCATCCGTCACAGTCTGAGGACCAAGGACCGTCTTTTCTTTTCTAATCTTGGTCATGACCCCAAATGCCTTTTCTGTTTGAGAGAGAATGAGAGTCATAACCACCTCTTCTTTTCTTGTTCCTTCACTTCCAACATATGGTCCCATTTGCTCTCTAAAAGTGGATTTCAATGCCCAAATGGGGACTGGCAACAGACTATTCTTTGGGCCACTAACTCTTTCAAAGGTAAGTCATTTTCCTCTATTTTAGGCCGGCTTACCCTAGCTTGTACAATTTCAACATTTGGCGTGAAAGGAATAGCAGATTAATCACCAAGATCGAGCGAAACTCATAGGCCATCATAGCTTAAACTCAGGACATGATCCGTGGCAGGCTCACAACCTCAAAAGGGATTCCAGACTCTAACTCCAATAGACATCTCCAGTGTACTTGGTCTTTACCTTGTAGTATTTTTAATGTGTAATGTTTCTCAGCTTGGGTTGAGAGCTCTTGTATGTTGTTGTTTTCCCCCCTTTTAGCTTGTCCGAGGGTTTGCCCTCTTGATTTTGTATTAATTTCTGTTTAGTCTTGGTTTCTTTTTGCTGCTTGGGGTCGTGAGCTCTTCTGCCTGTAGAAGTTCTCCTTCCCTCTAGCTTGTCCGAGGGTATGCCCTCTTGATCTTGTATTTTTTTTTCCCTTCTTTTATCTATCTTTTTATCTATAAAAAAAAAGAATCCATTTGCTTTCACCTCAAAAATTGCAATGTATGTACCTAATATCTATTGGTTTACAGTTTGATGATTGTTCTATATTATGGGAATTATTGAGAATAGAATTGCTATGTGGACGTGGTGTTTACAATCGAATACTTGTTCTATGATGTGAGAATTATTGAGGATTGAATAACTATATGGACTTGATGTTTACGATTGAATACTTATTCTATATTGAGGGAATTATTGAGGATTGAATTGTTATACCTAGATCATAATTGTTAGTACACCTTGTACCATGTCTTAAAAGATTGATTGTTATATTCCTAGAAAGATAGATTGCTATGTTCTTATTGTAAGTAAAGTCTAGAAAGATAGATTGCTATGTTATTACTGTAAGTAAAGTCTACAAAGATAGATTGCGATGTTCTTACTGTAAGTAAAGTCTTGAAGGATAGATTGAGATGTCATTACTGTAAGTAAAACCTATTCTCTTACATGTGGTGGTATTCTCAGTCATGCTTATTCCTTCTACTGCCAAAAGTTGTACTCTTATACGTACTCAATGCTTATTGTTTCCACAATGTGATACTTGTTGTATCTTGTGGACATCATTGACTGTTATATTCATGATTGATTGTACACTTTGTACCATGCCTTGGAAGGCCAACAGATATGTTCTCACTACTGAGAAAAAGGATATTCCACATATATATACACTCTTCGTGGAATTATGATAGTCATGATATGTTATGAGTACCCGGAGTTGTGCTTAGTCACAACGTCCATCCGATGCTTTTACTGTATGGGTTGGTTACTGATATGTTACTGGACCTACGGGTCAAACAGGTGACAGTGTGCATGAATGGATGTATGGCGTTGTAAACGCAAAAGAAAGGAAAAAGGAAAGGAAAAGGATATGATAGGCCCCAACAACAATATGTATCAAAAAGTTTATTGATATGACATCCCTTATTGAACTCATAGAATGATCAAATTTTCCCTATGAATGATCATATGTTTTGAAAGCGTATCCATTGGTTTACGATTGATTGATTGCCTATTGATTGTGGCAGTATA
Source organism: Nyssa sinensis (assembly GCA_008638375.1). Taxonomy (NCBI): domain Eukaryota; kingdom Viridiplantae; phylum Streptophyta; class Magnoliopsida; order Cornales; family Nyssaceae; genus Nyssa; species Nyssa sinensis. The sequence goes on from CM018046.1 coordinate 36,016,285, forward strand.
GCTATTGTTTTAACAGACCCCTACTAGTTATTGTGATCTCTATTCTCCTGATTGGCTATTATGGCATCCTATTCATTAACTGGCTATTATGTTTCATATCCTTATTATCTTGGATTATGTTCTTTCTATGCTGACCCTGACCCATGGTAGAGAAAAGGAAATTTACTTATTGAGCATCGTTAGCTCATTCCAATTTACTTATTTATTTCTGGAAGGAATGTTGCGAGACAGTAGTAGGAGCTTAAGGAGTATAGAAGAGCATCTGAAAATGCAATAGAGAAGATGTTATAGTTTCTTCTATGTATTCACCACCTAAGGGTGATGTTATGTTTGTTCCTGTTTTGACATTGTAAAACCATATTATATATTTAAGACTTTCACTAATTTACTGTTTAAGTTTTATATTATACATTGTTTTTATTGATACAAGGAAAGAAAAAGTAGGGACGGCCACAGAGTCAGCCCCGTGATACAAGACTCGCATAGGGTGGGTTTCAGGTCGTGACAAACTACATCACAAAGCACCTTATCACAATACCTCCCAATGGTAAAAGCCACCAAAACTTGTTTATTGCCCTTGACTTGTAATACCCCGAAAAATGAAAACAGTAACCGAGCTTATATGCTTGGGAGAAATTATCAGAAAATGAGATTAAACCAAAAACACTGCCACAACCTGAAACCCACCCTATGCGGATCTCGTGTCGGGGGCCGATCCATTGGTCGTCCCTACTTTTTCTTTTCTTTGTATCAATGACAACAATATATAATGTAACTTAACAGTAAATTAGCGGAAGCCGTAATACAAAAGACTGTTTAACAACTAAAAACTGTAAAACGACATAAATATAACATACAACCACTCTTAGGTGGTGAGTACATGGGAGAAACTACATAACATTTTCTCAAACTGTCCCCCTATGCTCTTGGACTCCCACTGTGGTCCTGCGACATTCTCACTTGAAAAATAAGTAAGTGGGGTGAGCTAACAAAGCTCAGTAAGTAAAAGCCCATCTCCAACATTGGTTAGGGTTAACATAGAAAAATATGAACTCATAGGGTGAACATGATAGCCAATCATGACAATAGTTGTAGTTAACGGTAAAATGCCACAATGGCCAATGAATAGTAAGTCACAATAATCAAGCATGAGAGTAGTGGTATAGCATGAACATGAAAAAGCCAATAAACATCAGTCCACATAAGAATACTGCCACAATAAATCGATCATAATCAAGTACCATCAATGAATGAACTATCAACATAGAATTAGTCATAGGGAATGGCAACATCCTATGAATCCAGTAACGTAAACATATCAGTCAATCATAAGTGATGCATTTACTCTGGTTGGCAAATCTTCGGTCTTTTGGAGCCTGGCATACCCCCGTTAACCTCAATGCATATAAAATGCCCTCATAACTCCATGCGTAAAAATGCCCTCATTTTCATATGTCCGTTCACGGACTTGACTTGTAGGTCCTGTCAATTGATCCGAAGGTCCTCCAACTCATAAGCATTGGATGAATATTGTCACTAAGCACAAATCCGGCAGTCAATTAAATCATGATTCTCTTGTAATTCCATAAGAAGTGTATAAACATGGAATAACTTGTATGGACATATAACAATAGGCCTTTCAAGGCATAATACAACATAACAATCATGATATCGCAGTCAATAACAACCACAAGATAAAAAAATATCACTTGTGGAATAATAACAGTTGGTTCGTAAAAGAGTACAAAATTTGGCAGTAATATAAAGAATGTGGGTTGAAAAATCACGTGTAAGAGATAGGAGTTTACTTACCTTAAATCTGTGTGATCTCCTTAGTATTTCGTGACTTTTCCTTTTCCTTTTGAGCTCCCTATCATTTAGTAAACATGTCTCAGTTCTAACGTTATTCATCAAATTTTATACTTCGTTACTATAATTATCTCTTTTACTGATTTAGCCTCTACCATTAAGTCTGGAATGTCGAATAAAGTTAGTTTAGGCTTTCACGGTTTCCAATTTGGACCTGTATATCGAAAAGGGCAAAATGGTCATTTCACGTCTCTATTTTTTCAGTCCCAATTTCAAAAATCGGACTTCACCGTTGAGTCCAGAATGTTTGAAATAATAAGGATTCACTATTCATTTATTTTAATCAGAGTTCGTTTGGCTTAGGGGAATTTTGGTCACTTGACACTTTTACGAGGATTTTATTAATTTGTTAAAATTCTGGGCTGTTGTAACAGTTTTTGAAAATCAGTTCACTGGTGTAGTGGCTTGGCTTAGTAGTGTTGTTTGCCACCTCGGTGGACTGCTTAGGGTGTTGGTTTTATGAAGCAATGTGTTGGACTTGGGCTCACTTGGCTAATTGAAATGGGCTGAACAGTAAGGGATTATGGGCTTAATATATGATGGGCATGTAGGCGGCAAATTTAGAAAATGGGACTACTTCCAACTTTATTCAGCTTGGCTTGAATCTGGCTCAGTTCAAGTGGCTCGGATCAATGATGTAGCTTTGGAGGGGATGAGATGAAACCAAATACCACAAACTAGAGGCGATGAGATGAGGACTATACCAGAAAATAAGATGCCATTGCAACGTCTACATAGGCGATCCCAGGAGTTGCAGAGCAACGGACAAACATGATGGGTGGACCCCAACAGATTTTTCATCCCCGTTTATCGCCGAATAACAACAGTGACAGTGCTCCTTCTACCTTCACCCATATAGTCCTCTCCAATTCAATCCAACCGGAGACTGTTGGTATTGATAGATCTCACTGGATAGGTCAAAGCAAGAAGGGTATTCAATGAAATCACCCCATTTATCGTCGTCATTAGTGGTGGAGATTGGGTAGCCGATCTGATCGGAACGGACAGTAGTCTGGGCAAGGAATTTGGCCGTTGATCTGGGCTGTGTTGGTGTTCTCAACAGTGCAGAACTGCTGGAGGTGATTGTCACGACCCGAAACCCACCCTGTGCGGATCTCGCATCGCGACCGCCACCCTTAGGTCCGGGGACCCTTGGGCGAAGGCTCACATAAGCAGCGGTATCGAATAGATGTGCGACATGCGTATTGCGGAAGCGTGAAAAACTTTTTCTTTTTCTTTTCTTATTTTAATTTACGCACATCCGTCCAATATTGCCGCTACATACATAGCATACATGGTTACACATTCAGAGTATAACGAAAACTTAAAGACTTCATACATTAATACAATACATATTTGGTTGCCCTGAGGGCTCATTACATATTCTTACATTGTCTACTAATACAAAATGTACTACTAGAGTTCATAGGTTTCTCAAGGGAAACTACTTAAACATATCTTCCCAAAATCAGCTGGACTCATCATCAACGTCCTCAAGTCAAGACTGCTGCTAATTACCTGAAAGGGGGGGTCCGAACAAAGTCCGGGTAAGCTAATCTAAGCTTGTGAGCAATTCCAGTATTCGTCATGGGGTTTTCAATTAGCAGTGGTTTAGTACATAAGAGTTTGTAAAATAATCACCACCAATTGTTCGTATACTTTGAATACAGAATATATGCATTCCTTAAATCATGTAGCTTTGAAACATTTAAAGTATTCAAGCTAAACTCATACTTTGTCAAATAGAGTATATAACTCAAAACATATGCATTTCGTAAAACAATAGCTTTGAAACATTTAAAGTATTCAAGCTATACTTATACTTCGTCAAATAGAGTATATAACTCAAAACATATGCATTTCGTAAAACAATAGCTTTGAAACATTTAAAGTATTCAAGCTATACTTATACTCATGAACTTCAAAACATATAACATAACATGTATTTCTTAAATAGAGTATATAAAACTCAAAACATATGTACATTGAAAATGAGGGTAAAACCTGCTTCCATTTTCAAATCATTTGTCATCTTATCACTTCCATTAGTGGAACCCGTTTCGAACCGGACTCCCATCTTACTTATAAATGGAGATATCTCATTGCCTAGGGGACTAGGTCCTGCTACCGGGCATTTGACAGTCAATTGAGTTCGTATGTAACCCAAAATCTTGTCACAGGGCGATTGAGTTCGTATGTAACCCAAAATCCTGTCTATGTGCTTATGCACCATTATCTTATAAAACATTTATCATGTAACTTTTCTCATAATTACTTTTCATAACTTCGTAAAATCTTCGTATACTTGAAATAAGCAAATTCAGGATATTTAACAATAATTGCATTTTAACTAGACATGCTGAAAAGTATTTGAAGGAAAACTGTTGCAGAAACCAATCACTAAGCATGTCACAATGGGGTTATAAAATAGAACAATTTAAAACTACATCATGTAAATACTGAATTTGAAACTTCAAATACTTCATATCTTTGAACTTAAAACCTTTTTAAATCCATGGAGTTAAATCTCCAATTCAAACACAGGGTTACTCACGTCGATTCTTTAGGGTTAGTGCTAAAATGCGCTTTCCCACTTTTCTTGTAGTTCCTAAGAACAATTCATAAACACCTCATCAACTTCACATTCATTGTAATATCATCTCGATATTCCTTAACTTATGCTTAAATCGTATTAGATCCTAAAACGATTTCATAATTTCATAGGTACTTAATTTAACTCGTACTTGAAACCTATGACAGAATTTAATGTGTTAGAAATTGAATTTATTTCAATTTATACTCTTCTGGAAGCTCCATTAACTTTTACTTAAAGTTATTTATTTGACATATTTACGTGTCGTGTCTTTTCGCATTTCGTTTCTCGTACTTGCCTTAGTATTAGTACTTTGGCATTATTTCAGTTCATAGTCATCTAACAGATGCTATTCATCAAATTTTATGTCTTTTTATTTTAGACATTTCTTTTGGTCGAATAGACTCTACCATTGAGTCCGGAGTGTTGAAGAAAGTCAGTTTAGGCTTTCTTAACATTTAATTCGGACTGTTATATGTAAAAGGACAAAATGGTCATTTACCATTTTACGTGTCACATTTTTCTGTACTTCGTTTCGTAATTCGGACTCCATTATTGCGTCCGGGATGTCAAGGAAAGTCAATTTAGACCTTCTCTGATTTTATTTTGGCTTTAGGGGTACCAGGGGTATTTTGGTCTTTTTACCCCTTTACGTGTCTTTATTTTTTGGGACCCCGTCTCATGTCGTGGTCCTCACCATTGGACTCAGAAGGTCCGAGATAGTAAGAATACACTAATAACTTGTTAATTTTGGTCAAAGGGTATTTTGGTCATTTACCCCTTTGTGTATTTATTTTTTCGGGCCCCGTCTCGTAAAACGGACCCTACCATTAGTCTCAAAATATCCAAAATAGTAAGGATACACTATTCATATGTTTAATTTGGACTTCGTTTGCTCTATTTATGCCACAAGGGCAAAATAGTAATTTAACCTCATTTATTAAATAATTAAATTAATTATTTAATTATTTAATTATTTTTCCAGGGGTCTAAATGCATAAATTTTCCCTCAGTTGGGCCTCGGTATAGTTTTTCTAAAGCCCAGGGGTCAATCCGTAAATATAAGAAGTCATGGTTTATTTTATTTTAAATAAAACAGAAAACCAGAGGGTTCGGTCCAAGAATAAGTGAACCGGTCCGATCTAGTCATAAACCAACCGGTCTATCCGGTTTATTTACATGTGATGACGTCAGCCCTAGCGTCCATTTAAATTAAACCAAATGCAGAACGCCGTCGTTCCATTTTTTCGGTGGCAAGCCCAGAGGCTGCCACCTGTTCGAGTCGACTCAGCCTCATATAAAGGCCGAGTTGACCCGTCTTCTTCTTCCCCACGAGACCGACTGAAAAACCCTAGTTGCAGTCTTCCATTTCTCTCTATTTCGTGGGTTTCTACTCAGCCAATCTCCACTGTTTTGGTCCCAAATTATTCCTAAGACACAACCGACCAGCTTGGCATTCATTTGAAGGATTAAAAATGGTTCGTGTGCTCGGTTTTGGTCGCGATAGCTAAACCTGTATTACCCTCGGTTCATGCTCATTTCTTGACCATTTTTTATGAGGCTTGGCTTGTTTTGTTCCTTAGTTAAAGGGGTTTCATTCCCCATTCTTAAAAATAGATTTAACACAGAGTTTAGAGGTTTGGTTTCCAAACCCGTAACCTGCAAGTCACCATATGGGGTCCATTTCTTGAGCTTCATGGTCGCGGGTGTAGGTTTTTAAAACACCCTTGGAGTCTAGTTGAGGTTCCAATAACCCAAACATGATTTAATCACCATGGATTCAAACCTGCTTGAGCAAGGTCCACCCATGGCCGTAGCTTATGGGTCTTGTGATCTTAGGTGTTTTTAAGCTTAAATTTCATGCTTGTTATGATTAAAATGTGTTCTAAACATCATATATATAAAATGAAAGCTTTAAATCAGTTTATACATAGAGAATTTCTAGAGAGAGAAAAATCTAAAAATTGGAAACTTTACCTGTTTACACCTAATTTCTCTCTTGTTCTACTTCCAACTCTTTCTCTATTCTCCTTACTTCTTCTTCTTTTGGTTTCTTTTGCAAGAAGAAAGCATGATTTGCATGCTTGGTTTTTTAAAGAGAAAGTGACCGACCCTTGCTCTCTCCTCCATTCTCTCTCTTCCCTCATGACCTCACGGCCGAAACCCTTCACTTCTCAATTAATTTTCTTACACCAATTAATTTTACTTTTCTCTATTCAGCTTTCTCTTTGATTTTTGCAAGATATTTGTACATATGTATATTATATATAATATATCACACACACCAACACATGGAGACACACACACTAGCCGACACACACACACACACTGCACTGTTCACACACTGTTCACATGTATATACATTATATATATATAGATATTCTTCCTTGTGTACATGTATTTATATATATACATATTCATACACATTTGATAATATACACACACAATACACCATAATGTGTGCATATGTGTGTTTATATAAATTTAATTTTAACAATTAAATATGTTCTAATAAATTAAATTTATTTATTTATTTAATTAATTAATTTTCCTCTTTAGTGTAAAAACCTTTACACAACTTTTTCATTGTCTCGTAATACGTGCCATATGACCCGGTATCCCGGGTCGGGATATTACAGTGATGGTGGTCTATTGATAGTGAGGTGTTGTTTTGTTGATGACGGAGAGGTTGGTAGTGAAGCTGGGGTTACAGGGCCATTGAGGGACGTTCCTTTTGGGATTGGATTTTGGGGTTAGTGGTTGGGGAAAGAGGGGAAATAATGATGAATTTTCGGTTCTTCAGCTTCCTATACGTTACATTTCAAAATCTCACATCCTTGTCATTTTCTAAAATTGTAACCCCCTTCCTTCATTTACTTTTGTATTAATATAATTTGTAGGTTATATATATATATATCTACTTTATTTTAGCACATGGGCATATATGCATATATCATGATTTTTATTTTTTATTTTTTAATTTTTTTTTATTTCAATATTCGTTCATGGCTTGCTCTGGTATCGCCTGGGCATCATCCGTACATTCAGAACTATTTAGATTTCACAATCCGTCCATTCAATTTGATATCATAACATAAAGCCGTGTCGGCTCAGGTTTACATGGTTTGCTCGGTTACAATTTGGGTCAACGTATTACATTCTACCCCCTTTAAATTGAGTTTTGTCCTCAAAACTCGGATGTTCATAATCTAAGAAACTCTATTATCTCCTCATGCGAATTTCATCATTATAGTTCCTTTTTTTTTTTTTTTTTTTTTTTTTGTCTCTTAGACTTATCTCTGGTATTCAGAAACTATATCCTCAAGCAAAATTTTTTTTTTTTCATATAGAGTTTATAGTTCTTTTGTATCCATCTTTGTTTTAATTCAATAGTGAATTTTGAAAGTCAAGGGTTTGACCTTTTAACTTCCTCGGAACTTTTAACTTATTGTCTCCAAATTTTAATATTAACATTCTCATGCGTATTTCTTTAGTTCTTAGATCGATGGTTAGGGGTCTATTACTTCCATTACTCACCCTGAGTTATCTTTTCAGTTAATTGACTATTTTTCCTTAATTAATTACGAATGGAGTCCAAATGAAATAAATTATAAGTTTGAACGCTATGAAGCCTACTTAAGGAATTTAATAACATAAGTTGAAACCTAATAGATGGGTAATAGGCCAATGGACTTAGATTATCTGATAGACTCCTAAGATAATGAATGAGTTATGAATGGATGAATTCTTATCTGTTTGTGTTTGATGATGATTATTCAAGATATGCAAGGATGTGTCTGACGTATCTGGAGATTAGTAAATGGAGATAAGCGTAACAATTTGTAAGTAAACCCTATGCTTTAATATGGGTTTTCCTAGCCAAGTCACATTTCCTTTCATATGCTGCCAAATTTGTACTCTATCACCTACCTAATGAACTTGATTTCTCTAATTTGATGCCAATTGACTTGTGATTATTTGTTATGCCTCTACGTTGGATTTGATTTGCTTGCCTGTATCATTCTGAGAACTTGATTGCGGATACTTGAACTTAATTGTACCATCATATATGCCATGTCATGATCTTGTGATATATATTGTTGGAGATCTTGTTATTCCACACATATTATGACTCGTTGATTGAGAATTTGTTTGATACACACGATTGTATGTTCCGTGTGGAATTTTGACGATCATGATATGATGTTTGTGCTTGGGGTTGTGCTCAGTCACAATGCTCGTCTATTCACAGATGCGGGGTGGACCCTTTGGGGTCTTGTGTGTCCTTTGGGGACTTGAGATGAAAGAGCTTTGGCACTATTTAGTAAGCCCGAGATAAAGGGGCAGACCTGAATGTGCATTTTTGGGGTATGCTGGGCCCCGGTTGTTACGTATCTGTTCTGTTAGAACTCGCTATTGATATTCTTGGCATTCGTTAGGTGATCATATTCTATGCCCTGTGAATGATCACATTGTTGCCAGCGTGATATACTTTCGATTGGCTATCATATTTGTTGTGGCAGCAGATTATCATTGATTTTGTCATCACCTTCTTGTACCATATTATGAGATATGCCTTTCTTTGGACCCTTGGGTCATTGTTGCTTATATTAGTGACTGGCAATTTGTTATTTTGTTATTCTATATTCTTGTGTACTAACCCTGACCCATGGTAAAGCTAGGATCTTACTTACTGAGCTTGTTTAAGCTCATTCTATTGATCTAACATTTTTCAAGATATATCTCCATTGGATTTAAAGGCACAAAGATATGACCTTAGTAGGACGGGAGGCAATCCAAGTAAGGATTTGATGGTGAATTGTGGAGACTTGGATTCTTGTAGACTGAATCTGGCTATTTAGGTGAGTGATATGATATGATTGATATGCAATTGACGTATTAAGACATGGCTCATGGTAACGGTACTCTAGAGATGTTATGTCTTGTTATAGACTTGTTTTATGGTACATAACTCTGTGGTATATAGATGAGTTGCATTCTCGAAATGAAAAGATTTTAATTTTCACTGCTCTAACCCTACATTTGGAGTGCAATTCATCGAATAGTTTAGAAGTTTGCCTTTGGTTGGTCGCATTGTCGGTAGAGAGACCGGCAAGGCAGCTAACTGGCATCACATCTTCAGCATCCGTTTAAGGTGGGGTGCGGGGTGTGACAGAGTGGTATCTGAGCTAAGTTGGTAAATTTTTGGAGATCCACGGATACCACAAAGTGATAGTTGAGCAAAAAAACTTAAGGATACTTGTACAAGATGGGAACTAGAGGACAATAAGTTAAGAAATGATTTGGGAGCCAGTGTTCACATCAAAGCAGTAAGTCATGGATTAAGAACCACAGAGTACCTGAGCCATGGATACTAATACTGAAGTATCAAAGTGATGAGTCCCAATTTTGGAGATTGGAAGTGGAATTGTGGAGGTCTTTGTTATAGACAATGAATCTGTGATTTTATGGCATCTAATGATGCGCACCATGGTGGACTGAGTCTTAAAGATCCTTTACAAGTTCCGGATAGGCCAATCACAAGGTTGAGAGCTAAGAAGATCAAAGAAGCAATGCAAGGATTAGTGCAATCCACTTGGCCCGAGTTATCGAGCAAGACCCCAACATTCAAGATGAGCTTGAAAAAAGAAGAACCAGCTTTAATCCATGTCATACAAGCTACAGAGGGGGCCGGCATAGTCTAGTGGCTTTGTATAGACTTTTTATTTCATTAAGTATAGGCGTGTGGGCCTATTTTATGTTTTAAGTATAGTCAGTAGTTTAGGACGTTTTGGGCCTGAAGATGTTCAGCCCATGTCTTTTTAATTGATGTAGGCCTTATTTAGCCCTAGGGTTTCGTAAAAGGTTTTAAAAGAACTTGTAGCTGCAATTTGGAGGCTACGAACGTGAATGAAGCTTTCTGCATAGAGAATATTTTAGTTTTCTCTTCTTGTTCTTGAGTGAACTACAAACTTATCAAAGGCATACCCTTTGTGGCGTTCTCATCAAATCTAGGTTCTTGAAACAAGTTTTCAACGGGTCTAGATCATCTTGACTTGATTCTTGGCTTTCTTGGATAAGTTTCAATTTGAGTGTGGGTTCAAGGAATTTTGATCTTACGGGTTTTCACATCATCTAAGGACTAGGGATCAACATTTTCATTGGAGCCATAGTGATATTGAATGATATGTGACATTAGGACATGTCGATAATGGCATGAATGGTTGTGGATCTATTGATTTGGAGGGAAATGATTGTAGGTAAACAAATTATGGCATTGATACTTGTGATTGAGGATACCAAAATGAATAACTTGTGGAATCAAATGTGATTGAATGATCTTAGTGGATAATTTCTACTTATTTGAGGATGATCGCCAAATCTGATTTAATGTGAAATGGGTCTAATATCAAATCTTGGTGACTATATATTTTGTGGATTGTAAATCAGTCTTATTGTGGATTTTCAGAATCTAATCTGACACTTGTATGATTGGGGGATTATCAACTAGTGCGAATTGGAGACATGTCAGTAAAAGTGATTGAGGTTAAACTTTGTGACATTTTATAGAGACACCAAACATTAGACTCCCTTATAGATAAACTTGACTGACAGATGATTGATTCCTCCATAAGGCAAGTTGAGTTAGCTAGATCTATGCTAAAAGATAAATTATAAATGATTCTGAACGACTTTTGAGGATTAATGTGATCTGCTGATTAAAGAAACTGAACTTATAGTAAGTACCTAAAAGTGCTTGAGAAGTCAGAATAACTAAATTTATAATATTAAAGAAGTTGAGAACTTTCATAGTGAGAAAAACTTGACATAATCTTGATAAACTTTAAATGTCAAATATGACGATCAAATAAAGGAATTGATTACCACAACCTACCCAATTAAAAAAGATAAAAGTACCTGAATCCAAAAACAAAGACGTTTGTGCCAATAAAATATATATACCATAAAATGAAAGGAAACTGCGGAATCTCTAACTTGAGCAATCGACAGAAATGGATATATATTTGAGAATCATGAATGATGATTACAAATCAATCTAAAATTACCCCTCCCATAAGGAAATGTTGTAATACAAAGGGCACGTGAGTAAATTATCCTTATAAACACCAAATGATATTTATGAATAAAAAAGGAAGTCTGATGGTAAAATAAAAAGGCGTATGAAAGGATTGTGAACCTTGTGTGAATTATTTTTTGCTTGAGGATATAGTATTAATAATAAAACTTAGAAACAGGTTCAAATGGGAACTCTGATGCTGAAATTGGTGTGTAACATAGAACTTCTAGAAGTGAACGCTTGAGTTTTGAGGACAAAACTCTTTGAAGGGGGGAGAATGTAATACCCCGAAAAACGAAAACAGTAACTGAGCTCATATGCCTGGGAGAAATTATCAGAAAATATGAGATTAAACCAAAAACACCAAAGAAGGTGTATGCTCGGGAAATAGACGACCCAGTCAAACGAGTCAAAATAATTGGAACGGATGCCAAAATGGACGAAATGGGACCGATACGGTAAATTATGTATGGCAATATTCTAAAACAAAATAAAGTATTAACGGGGACCCAAAATAGGAAAAATAACTACTAATGATGCCAAACCTTGACTTTACGCCAAACTTGTCAGCTTCCCATAAGTTGATATTTTATGGAATAAAATAATATTAAAGACGATAATATATGTGTCGAAAAATGTCTTACGTATACCTACGGTATACTTACCTACTAGGTAATAAATGAAAATATATATAGAAATATATGTATAATAAAATATCCCTGTGTATATATATATATATATATATATATATATCTACATACATATATGTGTGTGTGTGTGTGTATGAAGAAGCTACGGGAAGTAATTGGGATAGCCACACAAAAAGGTAACTAAGAAAGGAAGTTGCCTTGTAATATATATACTATATATATATATATATATATATACATTTACATCTTAGCCTCGGGATGGATTCTTTTTGCCTGTAGAAGTTATTCCCTCCCTTGGCTCTGTTGAGGTTTGTCCTCTAGTTTTGTTGTTTCCTTTCTTCTTCTTTAATATACATTTACCTTTCAAACAAAAAAGTTGCTAGAAAAATGACCATGTGAGGCCCATAATATATATATATATATGTATACACACACATGCAGGAAAAGAAAGGCAGCCGAAATGTTTGACCCAAAAACAGAAAAGTGGTAGCACATGTGAAATATATATGAAAGTGAAATTCATGAAGCTAGTAGGAAACTCTGGAGAATTCTAGACTGAGACATATATATATATATATATATATATACACACACACGTGTGGCTATATGCAGCTTATTGTGCAAGCAACCAAAATTTCAAACATCAAAGCAAGGGGAGAGAAAGAGAGAAAGTGAAAGAGAGAGAAGCTGAGGCATAGAGGAAGGAAAAGAAGGGGAAAAAGGAAAATTGGAAAATTCTGGAAAAAGGAAAGATTGGAAAACAGGTATAAAACTTAACCCATTTGATTTACTTCAAATTCTAAAATAGTATTACACAAGTAGAGTAACTTTTGAACGTGTTGGATAGCTAAAACAGTAAACAAAGTCGACAAACCGCCATGGAAGGACCCAAAACTTAGGTCCAAACTGACATGAATCAAACCTTGCTTGAGGTATGGGGATTAAAACTAGAAAGAAAATGATTCACAACGCCACAAAAATCAAGTGAAATGACCAAAAAACGAGCCCCAAAACTAGAGTTGCAAGTCATTGCTCTGATTTTTGGTAGCTCAAATCGAGCCTCAAACTCAGTTTTATGAATAGGATAATAATCCCTATGATTGTACGGTTACAACAAGCCAAAAATTATCACCTCGGGTGGAGAAATGAGAGTGTACGACAGAAATACCCCGTTAGCCATTAACGGTGGGATCGAGCTTGTGAGCTCGTTCCAATCCACAAAACAAATGCCAAGGTGTTTATTAATCTTCCAAAATCACATTAGAATCAAGAATAGTGAAAATCCATGGGCAAAAACTCACGAATTTAGCTTTTAAAATTTTCAGTTTTAGGGTTACTGTTCATCGTCCTGGGGAAGACAATGAACAGTAGGATAATGAACAGTGTCAGATCCAGGTCGGGTCGGCTTGGGTTTGGTTTGGGTCAACCCGGTTTGGGGCGCACATATGGGTCTTTCGAAACGTTGCCGTTTAACTTGTGAAAGAAGGAAAAAAAAAAGAAAAAAGAAAAGAGAGGAAACTGCTGTGCTGGGGAATTGAACTCGGGTGAGCAGTGAAACCATTAAGCCAATTTACCACTAAGCCACACTATTACACGTGACATATATTGGCTGAATATATATTTAATATTATTTAAAGAATAAATTAAATTAAATCAAGAGATGGATTTTAGAGAGAATGGAGAGCTTCCCTCTCTAGTTTTTCCTAATCCTTTGCTACTCTCTTGCTTCTATGTATTTAATGGCTTCCATTCAGCCATTACATGCAGTTCTCCATGATCCCCAAGCCTCCACCGACACACCCATTCAATACATGCAAAGGAACCAAGTCCTACAGATCCAAACACAAATGTTTCTTCACATCTTGGAGTGGAAAAGCTCAACTACCCCATATCTAGTTTCTGTACAGGGGCAAACGTAGACCGTATTGGTGTTGATGATGCTACCATTAAAGTTCACATTGCAGAAAATAAAGGCGATGGCAGCAAGGAGCATCACAAGATATTCATGATGAAGATACTGGCCTATCCACCAAAGCTCCAGTCGTAAATCAAAGGATTGATAAGTCTTCTTTGGCTTTATCTTGGGCTCTTGATTTAGAAAATGAATTTGGGGGCTTCTCTACTGACTATTCCTTCATGTGTGATCCAGCCATAGTTAACTCCAATAGCATCCAGAGAAATGGTGTTCATGGAAGAGGGAGAGGGCAGTTTCTCCAAGTGGCGGGTGGATTTCTCTCTAAGCACAGTGCGAGTGGGGCAACTGTTGGTCCAAATCTCCCTCTGTCCCAAGCTATCAACGTCTCAAATATTGAAGCTAGGTGATATGATCCTATGGCTGAAAATGATGGAACTCCAACTGTTGAAAAAGCTAAATCTGACTTGCATACAGCTACAACCCCAAAAGGTGCTGACATTGCCCACAATGCTGATGTTCGTGCCCACCAAATCGCTACTCAAAAATTTGATGGGTCCCTTCCCCATACCTTCTATGCGTCCAATACAAGAGCAAGGAGGTTTAACCCTTTGGTTACAAACAATTTCCACGTTAGCTCTGATGACGCTACAACTGTTCTTCTCCATTCTGCTACTCTAAAAGGAGTTGTGCCTACTGCACCACCTAACACAATAGGGTCCAAATTTCCAACTCTAGAAACAGGTATTTCTCAAAACTTACTGCTGCAGAATGGAAAATTAATACAAAAGCAAGCAGGTTTAACCCTTTGGTTACAAACAATTTCCACGTTAGCTCTGATGATGCTACAACTGTTCTTCACCATTCTGCTACTCTAAAAGGTGTTGTGCCTATTGCACCACCTAACATAATAGGGTCCAAATTTTCAACTCTAGAAACAGGTATTTCTCAAAACTTACTGCTGCAGAATGGAAAATTATCAACCATATCAGACCACCATGCCGCTGGCCCTGCGTCCACCCCCACTTGGACCTCTCTCTTCCAAAAACCTCCAACTTCTAAAAAATTCCAATTGGAATTTAAGCAACCTCAAATTGAGGGTGATAGGATCACTGTTCAGCCCCTTCTTGAAGTCGTTCAAGCTGGAATCCTAGGTTGGGAAAATACCTTGGTTGGTTATTTTCTTGACAAGAAAATGTCATTTTTGTGGGTTCAAAAGGTTGCGGAGAAACTATGGATCAAAGAAGGGTTAAATGAAGTCCTTACAAATGGCAACGAGTTCTTCTTCTTTAAATTTGATTCACTGCATGCCATTAACTATATTCTTGAAGAAGGCCGTTGGCACTTCTCTGAGCGACACATAATTCTACAAAGATGGCACCCTGGCATGACTCTTACTAAGAAAGATGTGGCAAAAATCCCTGTTTAGGTTAAGTTCTTCAATGTTCCTTATTATCTTTAGACATCTCAAGGACTCAGCTATGTAGCTAGTGCCATTGGGAAACCTCTGTATGCAGATTCTCACACTGAAGATCAGTCAAGGATCAGCTATGCTAGAAAATGTGTTGAGGTGGACGCCACCAAAGATCTTCCCGACTCCTTTGATATAATGTTAACTGACCTCTCTAAAGTGGAAATACTTGTTGAATACCAATGGCTCCCCTCTATGTGCACTCACTGCCACACCTTTGGGCATAGACTTGCCAAATTCCCTTTAATGAAAACTGATGAAGGGAAAGCCATTAACCAATCTACTACAGCTCCCAGGAAAACCAACATGAGTGAATGGAGAGTTGTTTCAAGCAAGGGAAAGTCCATTCAAAATGAAGATAACGACCAAGAAGCTGGTCACATTGAAACCCCCATTATGGAACAAGGTCAGACGATTACCCATTCGAAAACTCCGCAAATTGACTTACCTCACACAGGCTTCCCTAGCGATGGTGCAATAATTGATGGCCCCGACCTAAAGCAGCTAGACCTCCCCCACGCTCCTACCAATCTAGTAGTGGACATGGAAATTGCCAAGGATCTGAAACTCCATCTCTTCGCTCAATATGATGGCAATGACTCTTTTCTATCTCCAAAAGAATCTAAATCCAGTGCTTCTCTTCTCGCTGAAAGTTCCCTATGTGAGGTACGCAGCTCCACATCCACGGCTACTCCCGAATCTAATCCTTTAGTGGACAAAGTAGCCAAAGTGGATGAAGCAGACACTGGAAGTAATCACAAAAGAAATTAGCTCAAAAATCAAAGACATAAGAGAAAAATCTTAAAGGAAAAGGGAACATCAGGTTTCGACACCCTCTCACTTTCTCAATGAATTTTGCATGCTTGAATATAAGGGGTATAAACAGCCCCTCTAAGCAGCGAGAAATTCATTCTCTTGTCCGTGATTATTCAATCTATTTTTTTGGCATTGTAGAGACAAAACTTAAGGAAGCTTTTAAAGATGCTATGGCTGGAAACGCTATTCTGTAGATTAATTCTTCATGTGCTAACAATCAAGCCATTCATTGTAATGTTACAGTTCGAGACACCAAATTCCCCTTAATTATTTCTGTTATTTATGGCTCAAATTCCCATCTTCAAAGAAATGAATTATGGTGAGACATCAACCTCCAAGCCTCTATCTCCAAGGGTCTTCCCTGGATTATTTTTGGAGATTTTAATGCAATATGTTTCCCATATGATAGAAGAGGTGGTGACCACAACTAGCCAAATGTCATGGACGATTGTAACAAATGCTTTTTGAATGCAGAGCTTGAGGATTTAAGATTTTCTGGGCGCTTTTTCATCTGGTCTAATGGTCAAGCTGCTCCCCACACGATCCAAAGAAAGTTGATAGAGCTCTAGTTAACCAAGACTGGATTTTGGCTCTCCCAGCTACTGAGGCTGAATTCCTCCCCCCTAGCCTCTCTTATCACTCCCCAATTATTGTCAAATCCGGCATTTGGATAGGATGGAATAACTCTCTCTTGCAGATTAATTATTTTTGTACCAATGCTCAAGCCATTCACTGCAATGTCACAGTCCGGGACTTCAATGCTTCTATGATTATTTCTGTTATTTATTGCTCCAACTCTCCTCTTCAGCGGAATGATTTATGGAAGGACATCTCTCTCCAGGCCTCCATATCCAACGACATCCCTTGGCTGATTTTTGGGGATTTTAATGCCATTCGTTTCCCTTATGAAAGGAAAGGTGGCAGCCATGAATGGTCCAGTACTATGGATGACTGCAATAAATGCTTCATGAACTCTGAGCTTGAGGATTTATGTTATTCTGGACATTTTTTCACCTGGTGCAATGGTCAGGCTGCCCCCTTCACTATTCAGAGAAAGCTTGATAGAGCTCTCGTCAATCATGATTGGCTCAGTGCTTTTCCATCTGTTGAGGCTGAGTTTCCTCCTCTTGGGCTTTCCCACCACTCTCCAATTATTGTCAGATCCAGCATCCCAAGCAAAAGGGGCAAAATCCCTTTCAAATTCTTCAACTTTTAGGCCGATTATGATGACTTTCTTCCTACGGTGGAGCAGGCCTGGAACTCAAATATCCAAGGGACAGCCATGTTCATTTGCTGCCAAAAGCTCAAGAAGGTTAAGTATGCTCTTAAGGATTTCAATCAGAAAAGATTCAAGAACATTTCCTCTAGAGTCCATAAAGCCCGCACTAAGCTCCATGACATCCAAAGTCTCCTTGAGCGGAATCCCAGTGATAGCAGGCTCATTTCTGAGGAAAAAGAAGCTATCCAATCTTATTATTCTATTCTTTCCAGCGAGGAGAGCCTGGCCAAGCAAAAATCCCGAGTCCAATGGCTTTCTGAAGGTGATCAAAATACTTCCTTCTTTTTCAAGTCAGTGTTAAACAGAAGAAACTGAAACAAAATAGTTAGCCTTTTGGATGCTTCTGGTAACAGAATTGATGACATCAAAGAGATCAAGAGCTCCATAGGTCACTTTTATCATGACCTTCTCGGAACTGAAAGCTCCATTCCGTACCCAGGGAGGCAAGCTCTTGCAGGCTTTATCACTAAACGTCTTCCTAATGACTCCTTCATGGCTCTCTAATGCCCAGTTACTGCTGATGAAATTCAGGAAGCCCTCTTTAGCCTCCACCTTAATAAAGCTCCGGGACCTGATGGATTCAATGGTTTTTTCTTCCAAAAGAATTGGAGCATAGTCAAGCCTGAGGTCATTGCTGCTATCTCTGAATTCTTTTCCTCAAGATCCATTCTCAAAAAATTCAACTCCACTGCCATTGCCCTCATTCCCAAGGTCCTTAACCCTTCTTCTATTCATGACTATCGCCCTATATCCTGCTGTAACACTATATACAAAATCATTTCCAAAATCCTTGCCAATCGCCTTAAGAAAGTCCTTCCTAACCTCATTGATCCGTCCCAGTCTGCCTTCATTCAAGGAAGAAATATTAGTGATAACATCCTGCTTGCTCAAGAGCTTATGCATAACTATCACAAGAACACAGGCTCCCCTCGCTGTACTATGAAAGTTGATCTTAAGAAGGCCTTTGACTCAGTGCGATGGGATTTTATTATTGATACTTTGTGCCTAATGGGATTCCCTCGGCTTTTTATTTATTAGGTTTACTGCTGTATATCTACTGCTCGTTTCTCAGTTGTTATTAATGGCGAGTTTGAAGGCTTCTTTCCTAGAGCTAAAGGGTTAAGGCAAGGGGATCCTTTATCCCCTTATCTTTTTGTTCTTGTTATGGATGTTCTCTCCTTGATTATCCATCAGAGATCAGCTGCCCCTCATTTCAAGCACCACTGGAGATGTAACAAAACAAAGCTGACACATCTTTTCTTTGCTTATGATATTATGTTTTTTTGTCATGGGGATCTCCTTTCAGCCTCTATATTCTCAAGGAAGGGCTTGACTCATTTGCTACCTTCTCTGGGCTTCTTCACAATGCCTCCAAAAGTCACATTTTCCTATATGGCATGGATAACAATACCCGGCATCACATCATTGACCACATTGAATTTCTTGAAGGATCCCTTCCTATCCGTTATCTTGGTGTCCCCGTGATTTCTACTAAGCTTAAAGCCCATGACTGTAAAGCCCTGGTTGACTGCATCATTGGTAAAATTACTCACTGGTCTACTAAATCTCTTTCTTATGGAGGTCGGCTCCAGCTTATCAAATTTGTGCTTTTTAGCATCCGGGTTTTCTGGTCTTCCCATTTCCTTCTCCCTAAAAAAGTGATTAATCAGGTTGAGCAAGCTATGAAATCTTTTCTTTGGAGTGGCAACAATCTCATCTTTACCAGATCTAAAGTGGCTTGGGATAACATTACCTGCTCTCGCAATGAAGGGGGGCTCGGGATAAAGAAGCTTGTCGAGTGGAATAAAGCAGCTCTGGGGAAGCTTATTTGGGCAATATGCCAAAACCCTTTTAACTCCCCTTGGGTCCATTGGATTAGCAGCAATATTCTGAAAGGTAGGAGTTTCTGAGAGGTTAAATGCCCCCAATCTTGCCCGTGGACTTGGAGGAAAATGCTTAAATTCAAGTACTTGTTCAAGCCTTTCATCAAAATTTCTATTGGGAATGGTCTCTTTGCCTCTCTCTGGTTTGGCTATTGGCTCTCCACTGGTTCCATATATGATAATATGGGGAAAGGGTTATTTATGATTCAGGCCTTGGGAGACATGCTAAAGTTGGTTCCATCATTATGGATCATCAGTGGAGTTGGCCGACAGCAAACTCTCCTTATTTGCTTGAGTTAAAAAATGGTATGCCTAGCAACCTTCACCCTTTCCCCCATAGGGACGACAAAGCTATTTGGTTGCCCTCCCCCAACGGGGCCTTCTCCATTAGCTCCGCTTGGAATACTATTTGAAACCGAAATTCCCAGGTTCATTGGTGGCAGCTTGTCTGGCACTCTAAAGCCATTCCTCGTGCTGGTTTTATTCTTTGGATGGCCATCTGTAACAGTCTGCGAACCAAGGACCATCTTTTCTATTCTCGCCTTGGTCATAACCTCAAATGTATTTTTTGCAGGCGTGAAGATGAGAGTCATGGCCACCTTTGCTTCTCTTGTCCTTCTACTTCCAACATATGGTCCCATTTGCTCTCTAAAAGTGGTTTTCATTACCCTTCTGGAGACTGACAGTAGATCATTACTTGGGCTTCTAATATTTTCAAAGGAAAGGGTTTCTCTTCTGCTATAAGAAAACTCACCCTTGCTTGCACAGTCTATACTATTTGGAGGAAAAGGAATAGCATATTATTCTCCAGGATAAAGACAAATTTCCAATCTATCATAGCTCAAATTCAGGAAATGATTCGTGGTAGGCTTTCCTCCTCTAAAAGGATTGCAAACACGAATACTAATAGACATCTTCAATGTATTTGGTCTCTTCCTAGTAGCGTCTTCGATGTGTAATGGTTTTTATGTTTTTTGTAGCTTTGGGACGGGTGCTCTTCTGCCTGTAGAAGCCCTCCCTTCCCTATAGCTTGTTCGAGGGTATGCCCTTTTGATCTTGTATTTTCTTTCTTTCTTTCCTTTTGGTTTTATAAAACTTTTACTTACCAAAAAAAAAATCCAGCATTTCTTTGAAAAAGAGCAAAATCCCTTTCAAATTCTTCAATTTCTGAACTGACTATGATAATTTTCTTCCTACTGTCGAGTAAGCCTAGAGCTCAAACTTTCAAGGTACAACCATTTTTATTTACTGTCAAAAGCTTAGGAAGGTTAAATGTGCTCTTAAGGACTTCAATCAGCAAACATTCAAAAACATCACCTCTAGAGTCCAAGAAGCTCGTAACAAGCTCTATGACATCGAAAGCCTCCTTGAGAGGAATCTTGGGAAGGGAGGCTCATTCAGGAGGAAAAAGAAGCTCACCATCTCTATTATTCTGCTCTTGCCAGTGAGGAAAGTCTTGCCAAGCAAAAATCCCGAGTTCAATGGCGTTCCGAAGGCGATCAAAACACCTCATTTTTCTTCAAATTTGTGAATAACAGAAGAAACCAAAACAAGATTGTCAGCCCTCTTGACGCAAATGGTCAAAGAATTGATGACATAAAAGAGGTCAAGAGCACCATTGTCGACTTTTATCATGCTCTACTTGAAACTGTAAGTCCCATTCAGTACCCAGGTAAACAAGCTCTTGAAAGGTTTATCCCAAAACGCCTACATTCTGATTTCTTCAATGACCTATTTCTAAAGTTGAAATCCAAGAAGCTTTCTTTAGCCTCCACCCTAATAAAGCCCCAGGACCTGACGGCTTTAATGGCCATTTTTTCAAAAAAGCTTGGAATATTGTTAAACCTGAGGTCATTGTTGCTATCTCTGAATTTTTTTCCCTCTAGAACCATCCTAAAAGAGCTAAATGCCATGGCTATGGCCCTTGTCCCCAAAGTCCCTAACCCCTCCTTTGTTCATGACTTTCGGCCTACATCTTGCTGTAACACCATCTACAAAACTATCTCCAAAATCCTGACCAACCATCTTAAAAAAGTTCTCCCTAGTCTCACTGATCCATCTCAATCTGTATTTATTCATGGCAGGAATATTAGCGACAACATCCTTCTTGCCCAAGAACTAATGTAGAATTACCATAAGAACACAGGCTCTCCTCGTTGTGCAATGAAAGTTGATCTTAAGAAAGCCTTCGATTCGGTGTGGTGGGAATTTATTATTGTCATTTTGAGCATTATGGGATTTCCTCAGCTATTTATTGATTGGATTTATTGCTGCATCTCTACATCTCATTTTTCAGTTGTTATTAATGGTAAGCTTGAAGGTTATTTTCCCGGGGCTAAGGGCTTAAGGCTACCTTTTTGTGATTGCTATGGATGTACTTTCTTGGATTCTTCATCAGAAATCGGTTGGCCCTCAATTTTAGCACCATTGGAGATGCCATAAGTCTAAGTTGACTCATCTTTGCTTTGCTGATGATATCATGCTTTTTTTTCATGGGGATCTTGCCTCAGCTTCTATCCTCAAGGAAGGGCTTGACACTTTCGCCTCATTTTCTGGACTACTCCACAATGCCTCTAAAAGTAACATTTTCCTTTCAGGTGTGGACTACAACCTCAAGCAGCATATTATTGATCACATTGGCTTCCCTGAAGGCTTCCTCCCTATCCGTTACCTTGGAGTGCCTTTGATCTTTACCAAGCTGAAAGCCCATGATTGCAAATCTTTGGTAGATCACATCATTGGTAAGATCACTCATTGGTATACTAAATCTATATCCTATGCAGGGCGGGTTCAATTGATCAGTTTTGTGTTGTTTAGCATTCAAGTTTTCTGGTCTTCCCACTTCATTCTTTCAAAGATGGTGGTGAATCAAATTGAGCAAGCAATAAGATATTTTCTTTGGAGTGACAACCATCTCATCTTTTCTTGTTCCAAAGTTGTGTGGGAAGATGTAACTTGTCGTAGAAATGAAGGGGGTCTTGGGATTAAGAATCTTGTTGAATGGAACCCAGCAGCTTTGGGGAAACTCATATGGGCTCTCTTTCAAAATCCCTCAAATTCCCCTTGGGTTCATTGGATTTGCTGCAATATTCTTAAAGGCAAAAGCTTCTGGGAGGTCAAATGCCCCCAATCTTGCTCGTGGGCTTGGAAGAAAATGCTTAAATTCAGACCATTGTTCAAACCGTACATCAAAATTTCCATTGGAAGTGGGCTCTGTGCTTCTCTTTAGTTTGACTATTGGCTCTCCAATGGCTCCATATATGACAACATGGGGGAAATGGTTATTTATAATTCAGGTCTTTGAACAACTGCTAAAGTGAATTCCATTATTCTTGAAAATCGCTGGAACTGGCCTATTGCTAATTCTCCTCATTTGCTGGACCTAAAGAACGGCATGCCTCCTAACCTTCTTCCTTCCCCTCTCCGAGAAGACAAGGCAATTTGGTTGCACTCCTCTAATGGGGACTTCTCCATCAGTTCAGCTTGGGATACTCTACGAGGCCGTAATCCCCAAGTAAATTGGTGGAAACTTGTTTGGCATTCTAAAGCTATTCCCCGAGCAGGGTTTATTCTTTGGATGGCCATTTGGAACAATCTAAGGACCAATGACCACCTTTTCTTTTCTAATCTTGGTCATGATCCCAAATGTCTTTTCTGTTTGAAAGAAAATGAGAGTCACAACCACCTTTTCTTCTCTTGTTCTTTCACCTCCAACATATGGTCCCATCTGCTCTCCAAAAGTGAATTTCAATGCCCTCTTGGGGACTGGCAGCAGATTGTTCTTTGGGCCACCAACACATTCAAAGGCATGTCGTTCTCCTCTTTTCTAGGCAAGCTTACACTAGCTTGCACAGTCTACAACATTTGGCGAGAAAGGAATAGCAGATTGTTCACCAAGAGCAAGAAAAATCCAAATGCCATCTTAGCTCAAACCCAGGACATGATCCATGCCAGGCTCACTCCTTCTAAAGGGATTACGGACTCTAATTCCAATAGACATCTTCAATGTACTTAGTATTTACCTGGTAGCATTTTTAAAGTATAATATTTTTTACAGCTTTGGGACGAGAGCTCTTCTGTCTATAGAAGCCCTTCCTTCCCTCTACCTTGTCCGAGGGTATGCCCCTCTTGATCTTGTATATTCTTTTTTCTTCTATTTAACTTATTTACCCACAAAAAATAAATAAATTAATTAATTAAATAAAATGATTTTGAAGTCCAAATAAAATAAAAAGATAGTGTAATCCAATATTTTTGGGCATTTCGGACCCAATGGCAAGGTCTGTTCTACGAGACGAGATTCTGAAAAAATATAGACACGTAAATGGTAAATAATTGTATTGCCCTAACAATACCCAGGGCTAATTAAAAATAAAAGATAGTCCATTTTAATTATGTCGGATACTCTAGACTCAACGGTGGAGTCCGTACTAGCAAACGAAGTATCAAAAAAGTGACACGTGAAAGTATAAAATTACCAAAATGCCCCTAATATAGTACGAAGTCCGAATAAGGTCCAAATTGAACGAATTAATACCAATGGAGACCCAAATAATTATGAACTCGTATATATGACCAAATAATAATTCAGGGTCAGAATATCCTAAAATATAAAATGACTAAAAATATCTTTGAGCATAGAAAATACAAAGTAAAGACTGAATAATGGCCAATCTGATATAATTAACTATCATAAGCATAATTATGTGAATTAAGGGGTTAAATAAGACTCCGAAACAGTTAGAATATAAAATAAAAAAAATGTCTGATGTGTCTCGATAATCAAAAGCAGATACCAAATGAAGTCCAAAAGATATAGAAATTTATATACAAGATATATGGGTTACTCTGAGGACCGCGATAGGGTCTGGGGTAAGAATGATAAAATTACCATTTTACCCTTAAGATGAAATAAGTGGTTAATTGATAATGAATGGAGTCCAAATGAAATAAATTATAAGTTTGAATGCTACGAAGCCTACTTAAGGAATTTAATAGCATAAGTTGAAACCTAATAGATGGGTAATAGGCCAATGGACCTAATTAGACTATCAAGTCAAGATGATCTAGACCCGTTGAAATCTTGTTTCAAGAACCTAGATTTTATGAGAACGCCACAAAGGGTTTGCCTTTGATAAGTTCTTAGTTCAATCAAGAACAAGTAGAGAAAACTAAAAATTCTCTATGAAGAAAGCTTCATTCACGTTCAACTGCCTGCAATCTTGCTCATGGACTTGGCGAAAAATGCTTAAGTTCAGGCCCTTGTTCAAGCCGTTCATCAACCTTTGTAATTCCCCAAAATTTGACATGACCCAGATTATATTCTGACCTAATAAAAGTGGGTTCAGTGACATTGATAATTCGAGATAACCCAAAATTCCATAAACCATGATTGGATTAATTATTAGAAAATATAAAATCAATCCAGACCACTGAAAATAATAAATGCTCGGGAAATTAATTAACCCAGTCGATCGAGTGCCGAAACGGATAAATAGAAATAGTGTATATATAAAATATATAGAAATTATATTTTATATAATTGTAATAAAATGATAAAAGACACTAACGGACTCAAAATTAATAAATAAATAAATATGATAATTGAGTCCCAACCTTGTGACAAATTTACCGGCATTCCATAAATTAATATTTTATGGAATTGAGAGATATTATATATATATATAATATAATAGAATATAATATAATATTATGATTATATTATATGTAGAAGCTTCAATGGAAGCTACTGGAAACTGAGAAAAGAAAAATAAAAGAAAAGAAAGGAACGAAGCTATTAGAAGTGGAAATCGAGGAAGAGAAAATTCGAGAGGCAACCGACACTTCTGGACTATCCTTCTCTTAGATATATGTGTGTGTGTGTGTATATATATAGAGAGGGAGATTGATATATCTCGGTAGGAAAATTGGAGATGGAAATGCAGCAGAGAGGGAGCTGCAGCAGCGATGCGACAGCACCTGCCTTCCAATTTGATGGGCTAGTTCGTGTGGATGTCAAATTTGAAACAGCATATTTCTATACTTGAATTTGGGATTTTTTTTTATGTAGTTTAGTGGTGCTGTGGCTGTTGTTTTGTTGGTAAGAAAACGGAGGAAATGGAGGTTGTTGTAGGCAGCGGTTGCAACGGGGATTTGGAGGAGTGAGCTGCTCTATTGGGGCGATCATGATGTTGCGGCTGTAGTGGATTGGGTTCTATGAGGTATATGGGTGAAGTGTTTGGTGATTGTGATGTCGAACTAATGCCAGATAATTGGATGGGAGAGGAACCAGTGGTGCAGTAGGGTTGTGTGTGTCTATGTATGTGTTTGTGTAGCGTTGCAGGGGATGAATGGCGGTGCAGCAGGAGGTACCTTTGATGTTTCAATTCTTGAGGTTGAGTTGGAAAACATGTGGGCTTTGGTGGAGTCCCCCATTGCACAACAGGATTTGTTGAAATGGGGGATCCCTAATAGCAGTAGCGCACAGCAACAGGGAGTGAAGAGAGGTTCTGTCGCTATCCTTTCCGTTTTGGTTACTGAGAAAATTGAAGGAAAGGAAAGCTAGAAATTGAAGCCTAAATTGGGATTTTAACGAGATTTAGTATTGCTGTTACTGTCTATTTTATTTAGTGAGAAAACAGAGGATTTCTTATGTGGCTGGCTTACGAAAGTTGGTGTTGAATGGTGGGCTCAACATTTTGGCAGATCTATACTTTTTGAGTTGGATTCCATTTATAAATAGAATCCTGACTTGCAGAATTTGTAAGCAATAAAGGTTTTGACGCTGGGGGCCAAAATGCTCTCTCAAAATATTGATACTTGGTCTGTAATTAAAGATGAGTCATCTCCGGTCACTCATCATGCCTTGATAAAAAAAAATTCCACTTCGTATGAAGGTGCTTTGTGACAACAAAATCACCAATATCTGTTCAGCTGAAGGACGTTATTAGGCAATATATTAGCGTGACTGAAGCAACAGAAAGGGCTATTAATAAAACCTTTGAGCTGCATTATTCTGGTGCGTGAGGGATTATTTTAGGTGATTCTGAGTCAACGCCTGGAGCTAAAGATGAAGATCTGAATTCTTATTTATTTCTCGATCGTTTCATGGAGCCCGGAAATTATGGAAAATAGGTGGAACAACCCAGGTGTGTTGGCGATTGTTCTTCCGAGGCAGAAGCTGCAGCAGGAGTAAGGAAGTGAATAGGGATAATGGTAGAGTGCGATCCGGACAGCAGAACCAGCAGGTATGAAACTTATTTTCTGAATTTACTATCTCTAATGGAATTACATTTTAGTCGTGAGGTCTGTTGGAAAACTGGAATTTGTGAGGAGTTGAATTTAGTTTAGCCCTTGACTTAAATATAGTTCAGTCATTAAATTAAGTACAGTTCAGCTATTAATTTGAGTATAATTTTAGCCATTGGGCGGCATTATGTTCTGTACAAGAGTTCCAAATTAGATCATGTCCAAATGTGAATTGATTTGAACTGCGCCAATACACAGGAAAAACAAAGGGTAGATGGCAACCGTAACCTTGGTGTTGGTTTGGTCCAAAGAGTCAAACTGAGGGGCATGGAATTGATATTAAAAATCCAAGATTAAAAGCAGCCAGCAAATATTTAATATAGAAATTATATTGAATCTGAGGTCTAAATGTAATGATAAATTTAGTTTGGTGCCTAGCAAAGTTATAATGCCTCGCATAAAAATTAAATAAGTACTCAATAGATAATAATTAGAGTCCAAATGACTTAGCTCATAATCTTGATAGCTACTAAGCTTATTTAGAGAAAATAATAGTTTTAGTTGAAACCCAATGAGTGGGCAATGGGCCATTAGACCATTTTAGGTGATCCGATAGACGCCTAAGATAATGAATAATATATGAGTGGTTAAATTCTGATGTGTCTGTAATTGGTGATGGATATTTAGGATAATGATTATTCAGGATATGCATGTAGGTACCTAACATATCTGGAGGATATCTGTGAATGGAGATAAGCATAAGTTGTGAGTAACTCGGACTCCTGACTTGGTGTATATTTTCTGTATGCTACACTGCTTTATATGTTGAACTGTTTTATACTCCGTACTATTTTTGTAACACCCCAGACTTAATTATTAAATTATGTAATGAAAAACTCTTCTTGAAATCTGATCTGGCATTTAACTGTTTAGAATCAACTGTTTAACACTGACAAAACCCATGTTAGCAAATGTTAAAAATTCTGAGAAACTGATTACTGTCACTGAACCCTCAGACACTGAAGCTAACCTAACTAGGAGTTGACTGAAAGAAACCGCGTCGAAAAATAAGCTACAGAATGAAAGTTAGGAAGAAAACAGTGAAACTGCATTAATGCGCAGCCAAACAGGGCCTAAGCCCGAAATATGGGAAAAAGACCAAAAATGTGGCCAAGAGGATTTGATCCCTTGACCAAACTAGGCAAAATTTGGTTTACCAAAAATTACCACCTAGGCTAGGAACACTTTTGTGTATATATGTACAAAGATATGTATATAAGTATAAATCTGATTTGGCCTCTCCCCAAAGTGGCCAATGGACAAGCATGCAACACCTCAGCATGCATCACCCTAAGCCCTAGCCATCATGCCTATAGTTCATGATTAAACCTCTCTTCCAACCAGATTTCATGCAATGCAATCATGCATGTGGGAAGATGGAAGGTTAAGAGAAAATGTGAGATATGTGTGTCTCCCTATATGCATGAGACCAGATCTGTATTGAGGGTTTAGTTTACTGTTTTAGAGAGAGTGTGGGTTAGAGAGAAAGGGAGAGAATCTAGAGAGAGAAAGTGAGACCTTGTGTGTGAGTTTGGCCATTGAAGAAGCAATAGAAGGGAGCTAAGGTCTGGGAGTGCACGGAGGGATCATATCAAGTTAGATGAAGGTAAATGATAAATGATTCTGAATAACTGTTAGAGATCAATGTGACCTAAATGATCGTAAAGACTGAATTGGTAGTAACTCATTTAGAGAAACCACGAGATTGAGTTGAGATATGATTTTTGAGGTACTACGAGGACATTATTATTCATGCATGATATACAAATCATAAGTTCACGGTTAGTAACCGAATAGATACCTTTAAAGAAACTAAGAATCCGATGATTTAAATAGTTAAATGATTAGTGACTTTTGGGAGAAAGTAGTATGCTTAAGGTTAAAGGTGAAGGATTCTTGGGAAGAATCGTATCAGTGTCAAAGTTGATGACTCTTAAGTCATTAAACTGTGAATTGATCAATGAATGAGGAGAAACTATCATTTGAACAAGGGCAACGATTAATACTCTTTCGGAAGATATAAGGTAACATAGAGTTGGGATTGTGAAATCTTGGACAGTCGGTGGATTTAACAACAAATCTATATGAGAGATGGTCTGAGGAAGACTTAATAAATAGTAACGTGAGGAGTTTGAGACTCTAGATGGATTGATGACATATCAAAAATATGAAGATTCTTGATTGAGTCATATGGGGTAAATATGGATCATTGGGAGGCAAATAGTGATTGAGCGAGACTATTAAATGAACATTATAGAATGTGATGGTTCTACAGGGAGATTGACACGTGATGAAGGACCATTGGAAAAAATTCAATGGATCTTGTTGATCTAGGTGACAATACGACCCAAATTGTGGGCGGTACTTTATTGAGTTGAATCTATTTCAAAAGATAAATGATTAATTACTCTGAATGACATTTGAGGATTAACGTAATCTGACAATTAAAGAGACAGAAATTGTGGCAAAATGTTTAGAAATACTGGCGAGGACAACGATTGTGCTAAAGTGATACATAATTCATTGAGATACTACGAGAACAATTAAGATTAAGGTAGAAAGTAAGAATAACAAAATCTGTGAAACTAGGGAAGTTGAGAATTTCTATGGTGAGAAAAACTTGAAATAATCTTGATAAACTTTTTTTTTTTTTTGATAAGTAATAATCTTGATAAACTTTAAATGATTGGATGGCTAAATGATGTGAACAATCCTGAAATATGATATGAAGTCCAAAATGGACAAGATTGTGGATAACAGTACTTGCAAATGAATAGGTGTTAGTATGCTATTAATCTTTGGTTACGGATGAGACTAATCACCTCACTATGTGGCTCTAAAGTCACAGAATGTACAAGGAACTTCCTATGTGATTGAATAAGTTCTTTAAAAGAACAAATTTGTAAAAGTTGAATAATGACTGGGGAGAGAAATGTAACATATGAGGACAAACCGAATATGATGACGAGCATAAGAAATGAGACATTTGAACAACTTTTCTGAGTAAAGATAAGTGAAACCAAAATAATGGTTATAAATTAAAAGTCATGAGACTTTGAGATTTGAATTGACTAACTGATGTGGAAAATTCAAAGTAAACCAAATATGATAACACCGTTAAGAACACTTTCGAAGTAAA
Organism: Nyssa sinensis; assembly: GCA_008638375.1. Lineage (NCBI taxonomy): Eukaryota > Viridiplantae > Streptophyta > Magnoliopsida > Cornales > Nyssaceae > Nyssa > Nyssa sinensis. The sequence goes on from CM018046.1 coordinate 36,046,283, forward strand.
CTGTCATATGAAGAATCAGTGACTGGGGTAAATGACTACCCTAAAATTTTTTTAAGGATATGTACTATACTTTAATCTATGAAGGAATGAGAAATCAAAATCTGTGAAAAGCTCGATTTTGAGCAAGAAATAAAAGGGCTTCGTACCCGTCTATAATTTGAAAAAAAAAATAAAAAATAAAAGAAATAAAAAAATGGAGGAACTGATTTCCTCAACTTATCTAATTCATAAAAGGATGAATGCACACGAATTTGAAAACAAAAGGGAATATGATGCTGAAAATGCTAAAGGACAATATGATAATGGTCGTAATGAAAGAAAGTCCAATAGACAAAAAGAAACTTGAACGAGTGACATAGCAAATCTCGCAACTGAATGCATGTAGTAAATCCGAGGTGGAACTTGTGACAACAAAAAAAATTGGAAGAGAAATCGGAAAGACATGAAAATCCAAACCTTCTCTTCCAGATTATTATCCTAAGCCTTCATATGAATCCAACTAGAATAATGTGAATCCATCAAGAATTTTGTCCTTAGAAAAACTTGAAGTACTTCAATGATAAGCCAAAACATTCTAGACGATAGAAGTGGTGTAGTCTAGTTACACCATTGACTTCCTATAACCACTACCAAAGAAACGGATAGAAAAGAAAAGATCAACGTACTAGATGCCTTTACCTGGCACATGATGCGCCATACGACGCCAACGGAAACTGGGAGATCATGAACGGTAAGGTAATCACGACCTACTACCAAATAGATGAATATAACGACTAAACGTGGAACTAGTCAAGATACTGGTAACAAGGGAAAATAGTCAAGTAACTAAAAAGATGACTTAGGGTGAGTAATGAAAGTAATCGACCCCTAGCCATAGATCTAAGAACTAAAGAAATACGCATGGGAAAGTTAATACTAAAATTTGGAGGCAATAAGTTAAAAGTCCCAAAGAAGTTAAAAGGTCAAACCCTTGATTTTCAAAATTCACTATTGAATTAAAACAAAGAGGAATACAAAAGAACTGTGAACCCTGTATAAAGAAATCTTCTTGTTTGAGAATCTAGTATCTGAATACTAGAGATAAGTCCAAGAGACAGATTAAAAAGGAAACTATAATGATGAAATTGGCATGAGCAGATAATGGAGTTTCTTAGATTATGAACATTTGAGTTTTGGGGACAAAACTCAATTTAAGGGGGGTTTAGATATTAAATCCCAAAAAGAATTTCTACACGAAGAAAATTTGGCAAGTTAGAGTGAAGCGAAAAATTAACGAAATTTAATCACCAATGAATATGGAGTATTTTTAATATAAATGAGAAATATGTAACGTATTAAAAATAAAAGTTTACTAGAAATTAAGCATATGATATTAAAAAGTAAAGATGAAATACAAAGAGATTTTTAAAGCAATTAGGGCACAACTTAAAAATCTGATGAATGATGCCAAAATTGCCAAACAAGGCATAAAGGGGGAAAAGGAGAAAAATGAGGCAAAAGTGTTGACCAAGGGACTTGAACCCTTGATAAAAAATGATGAAAGAACTTGAACCTAAAAAGAAAGCCACTTGGGTTGCCCACATTTTGTGTCTCACACTATACAAGATATACATATATACACATAAAAATAGAGGATCCTACGAGCCAAAAGCTCAACACGAGTGAGTGATTTTCATTCTGTTTTAAGTTTTCGAGCATGATTCGTTGAATTCTAGATAGAGGAGCATAAAAAGCATGAGAAAATAATTATTTTGCAAAAAGAATGAAGGAAAATGGTTTAAAAATGAGTAAGAAAACCTCAGTTGCGGGTTTTACAGAGAGAATCAGGTTTTTAAGATTTATGCTTTAAAATAGATACAAACTGCTGGGATTTAATCCCTTGAGGTGCAAAAATCAAATAGGGGTGATTTGGGCTCAAAATAGTGAATGAAATGCCACGAAATTGGAGATTTTAAGGTGGCCAAAAAACTGGGTTCTTACCGAAGACCCACTGGTTTCTATCTATTTGTGAAGTTGGGTTGAATGAAATGGAAAACCAACCTTGGGGTTGTGATGCTTGTGAAAAATAGAAGAAAACTGCATTGAAAATGAGTCGAAAGGTGATCGAAAAAATTCGGGTCAGACCTGACCCACTCGCACACTTAGGACCCTCAATACTATGTCGTTTCATGTTATATATTAAGTAGGATTTGGGGTGTTTGGCAACAGACTTAAGAAATTGGAATTGGGTTTAAATTGGAATTGGGATATCCTATCCCTATTTTATAGTTGTCCGCTATTTGGCTATTCCAAACAAGAATAGTAATTCCTATAATTACAAATTGACCCAGAAGTTTAGTCATTTATGAAATTACCATGAATTTAGGATTAATTATGTTCTGACCCAAGATTAAATTATTTAATAATTATTATTTAAATTAAATTTAAATAGAAGAAATTATTAAAATATCCCTAAGTTAAATGTGAGTCAAACGGACTCCGATTAAAGTGAGTGAATAGTAAAATTTTATTATTTTAGACCTTCCTGACTCAATGGTGGAGTCCAAATTGTGAAAATAGTCCCAAGAAATAATGACGTGTAAAAGTACAAAATAACCATTTTGCCCTTTTCAGTACAGGAGTCCTAATTGAAATCTGTAAAAGCCTAAACTAATTTTATTCGACGTCCCAGACTCAACAGTAAAATCTAAATTACTAAATGAGATACTTATAGTAACAAGGCATAAAATTTGACGAACAACATTAAAACTGAGACGTGATTACTGATATATAGGAAACTCAAAGGGAAAAGAGAAGGTCACGGGATACTGAACTAGAACACACTGAAGAGGTAAGTAAACCCCTATCTCTTCAATGTGGTCTTCCAAGCCACGTTCATTCTATTACTGCCAATTTTGTACTCTTGAACGAAACAACTGTTATTGTTCCATAATTGATATTATTATATCTTGTGGCTGTTATTGACTGCGAGATCATGATTGTTGTGTTGTACTATGCCTTGAAAGGCCTACTGTTATATGTCCATTGCTTGGTATTTTGTTTTTATCCACTTCTTATGGAATCACAAAGAATCATGACTTATTATGAATGTCGGTTTTGTGTTCAGTCACAATATCCATCCGATGCTATCAGATTGACAGGACCTACGGGTCGAGTCCGTGAATGGACATATGGCAATGATGGCGTTTTTACGCATTGAGTTATGAGGGCATTTTATATGCATTGAGGATAAATGGGGTATGCCGGGCCCCAAAAGACTGAGGGTCTGCCAAATCCTAAACAGAGTAAATGCATCACTTATGTTTGACTAATATGTTTACATTTATTGGATTCATAGGATGTGTGCCATTCCCTATGAATAATCCTATGTTGACAATTCGCTCATTGATTGTACTTGATCGTGACCGATTTATTGTGGCAGTATTCTTATGTTGACTAATGTTTATTGAGCTTTCCATGTTCATGATATAGCCTTACTCATGCTTGATTATTGTGACTCACTATTCATTGGCCATTGTCGCTTTTTACTGTTAACTGCAACTGAATTTCATGATTGGCTATCATGTTCACCCTATGAGTTCATATTTTTCTATGGTTACCCTAACATGTGTCGGAGATGGGCTTTTACTTACTAAGCTTTGTTAGCTCACCCCACTTACATATTTTTTAGGTGAGAATGCCGCAGGACCACAGTAGGAGTCCAAGAGCATAGGGGGACAGTTGAGGAGTATGATAAAAGTGAATATTGTTTCTCCCATGTCTCACCACCTAAGAGTGGCATTATGTTAACTTATGTCGGATTACATTTTTTAGTTGTCAAACAGTATTGTATTAAGACTTCTGCTAATTTACTGTTAAGTTTACATTATATATATTGTGGTCATTGATACTGATGCAAAAGAAAGGAAAAAGTAGGGACAACCATTGGGTCAGCCCCGCAATGCGAGATCCGCAAAGGGTGGGTTTTGGGTTGTGACAGACCGGACTAAAGAAAGGCCCTCATAATCTTCTCGATTTCCCGGATAATCTTCTTCGGGAGCACAAAATGTGAAGTCCAATAAACGTGAATGCTGAAAATGTCTAACTTGATGAGCTGTAAACGAACCACAATGGAAAGATACTTGGAAGTCCAGGTTTCAACTTTGGACATAATCCAATCAACCAGCATCTTGCAATCAATTGCCTTCAACTTGGAAGAAATCAGAAGCACCCCCAGGTAACGCATAGGAAACTTCCCCTCCTGAAAACCCACTGCTTCCATAATATCATGTTTGCCTCGAGTGGAAACTCCAGAAAAGAAGATGTTCGTCATAGCCTCATTCGGATTTAACCCAAGACTTTCGCGTACTCTTGAATGGTATCCTTCAAGATTGAAGTAAAGTTGAGGTCGCCATGGTAGTATAACATAAGATCATCGGCAAAGCACAAGTGGGTGATTTTGGGTTGCTTGCATCTCCAATGGTACTTAAAATTCTCCTCTCGATCAACTTTTTGCCTCAACATCATAGAAAAGACCTCCATAGCTAGAACAAATAAGTAGGCAGAGAGGGGGTCACCTTGGCGTAAGCCACAGGCACATTTGAAATAACCTTCAAGGGTACCATTAATGGAAATAAAAGAACTTGGAGTAGTAATACAAGCCTTGATCCACTGAACATAAGTGGCAGGAAACATCATCAAATCAAGCACATCCAAGAGAAATTCCCAGCTAACCAAATCATAAGCCTTCCGGATGTCCACTTTCATTCGCACCTCGGGGAGCCCCTCTCCTTGTGATACTTATGCATGAGCTCTTGGGCAAGAAATATATTATCACTGATGCTCCTCCCCGACACAAAAGGCAAATTGCGCCACATCAATCAAATCACCAAGGATAGGTTTTAGACGAATAGCAAGGATCTTGGTAACACACCTGTAGATGGTATTACAGCATGAAATGGGGTGGTAATCATTTAACTTGGAGGGGTTAGGAACTTTTGGCACAAGGGCAATGGCAGTAGCATTAAGTGCAAGAACTCTTGGATGGTAGCAATAACATCCTCACCCACAATATCCCAAGTAGCCTGAAAGAAATGCCCTTTAAAACCATCCGGGCCTAGCGCTTTATTGGGGTGCAAGCTAAAAAAAGTCTCCTTAATCTCATCTCTTCCTACGGGATTACTTAACTACTGAGCTTGAGCATGAGTGATGGGTACCATGGTGGACCGAGTCTTAAAGATCCCTTACAAGATGGTGGACCAAGTCTTAAAGATCCCTTACAAGCTTCAGATGGGCCAATCACAAGGTCAAGAGCTAAGAAGATCAAGGAAGCAATGCAAGGATTGGTGTAATCCACTTAGCCCGAGTTTGCAAATTTATCGAGCAAGAAGCCAACATTCAAGATGGGCTTAAAAGAAGAAGAACCAGCTTTAATCCATGTGATATAAGCTACAGAGGGGGGCGGCATAGCCTAGTAGTTTTGTGTAGACTTTTTATTTCATTAAGTATAGGCGTGTGGGCCTATTTTTTGTTTTTATGGTTATAGGCATTTGGGCCTATGTAACTCATTTAGTGGATTTCTTTTATTAGCTATATTCGGTAGTTTAGGATGTTTTGGGCCTGAAGATGTTCAGCCCGTGTCTTTTAATTGATGTAGGCCTTATTCAGCCCTAGGGTTTCGTGGAGGGTTTTAAAAGGACTTGTAGCCATAATTTGGAGACTAGGAACATGAATGATGCTTTCTTCATAGAAAATTTTTCAGTTTTCTCTACGTTATCTTGATTGAACTAAGAAATTATCAAAGGCAAACCCTTTGTGGCGTTCTCATCAAATCTAGATTCTTGAAACAAGTTTTCAACGGGTCTAAATCATCTTGACTTGATTCTTGGCATTCTTGGGTAAGTTTCAATTTGATTGTGGGTTTTAAAGGATTTCGATCTCACAGGTTCCTATCATTTGGTATTAGAGCTCAGACTCCAAATCAGGTCTGATTTATCCTTGACTTGATTTTTGTCTTAGGTGTGTTCTAGGTTTTTCTATTCTGATCTGCGATTCCTTCGTCATTCTTGTTTACTTCATGTGCTTAAATTCAGATCTGTGATTCTCACAATTGACTACCCGTGTATTTGATTCAAGAATTCATACCTATGAATTCTTTAATTGATTACACAAATCTTTGCTTTAAATTCCATATCTATAATTTCCATAACTATAATCTTTGTTTTGATTCCTTCCATTTTGGTTTCTTGTTGTTGAAATCAGATCAATCTTTTTCAGAATCTGCAATTATTGTTGCTGCTTGTGATCAAATTTGTATTAAAAAAAAATAAAGGACATTGTATTCAAGGGTTGTTGTAAAAAAAAAAAAAAAAGGTACAGAAAAAAAACTCAGAAATGACTGTTTGAGATACTTTGCAATCCAAAAATTGAAGTGCTTTGGTGTTGATTGATCCTTATCTTCAAAGGGGTCGAATATATCATCTTTAGTATCTTGTTTCCTAATTGCTCTTTTCTTCATACAATTCCTTGAGTTCTGTGTCATTTTATTCCTTCTTGTTTCTTGAATCTATTGCTGGTTGGAATAATACACAACTTGTATTATTCCAACCAGTTCAACTAGTTCCTCAAGAACCTGAAAGGAAAAATAGGTGAGGCAAAAGGCAAGAGTGGGTGAGAACAGTATTGGAAAAGCCCAAAAGAGTGAAACACAAGTGGTGTGACAATATTTGAGCATAAACACATAAGAGAGTGTGAGGTTTTTTACCACTAACATCATCGTTTTGCAGGGCATTAAAAATGTCTCATAAAAGTGACTCAACACCTAAGGAGGAGGTGACTGACTCAGTCTTTGTTTTGCAGGCCATGCAAGAACAGTTTGAACGGTTGAATTTGGTGTTGGGAGAGATGAGGGATAGGATGGATCAGCAAGAGATCGTGATTAGAAATCTATAAGGTGGGCAAGATTGGAGGAGACGTGAGCCTATCATTGAAAATGAGTATGAGAATGAAAAAGATGATGAGGTTGAGGAAGACATAGCATCTGAAACTGGAATGGTTGGAATGGGTAGACCTAGAGGCGGTAGGCGTGGAAGAGGATAGAGGAGAAATCCAAGGGGGCAAGATGGGGTGGATAGGAACCTTGGGAGCATCAAAGTGAAAATGCCATCTTTCCAAGGTAGGAATGACCCTGAAGCTTATTTAGAATGGGAGAACAAAATAGAGTTGATTTTTGATTGTCACAATTCTTCAGAGGAGAAGAAGGTGAAGCTGGCAGTAATTGAGTTCACTGATTATGCAATTATTTGGTGGGATCAATTGGTGACCAATAGGAGGAGGAATTATGAGAGACCTATAGAAACATGGGGCGAGTTGAAAGTTCTTATGAGGCTAAGATTTGTACCTGGACACTACTATAGAGACCTCTACCAAAAATTACAAAACCTTACACAAAGGACTAGAAGTGTAGAGGATTACCATAAGGAGATGGAGGTGGCTATGATTCGGGCTAATGTAAAGGAGGATCGGGAGGCCACAATGGCTAGACTTTTAAGTGGTCTGAATAGAGACATAGCCAATGTAGTTGAGTTGTAGCATTATTTGGAGGTAGAAGACATGGTGCACATGCAAATTAAGGTAGATGATATGGAGCATCAGAGAGAGAATATATTTCATACTAGATGTTATGTAAACAACAAGGTGTGTAGTTTGATTATAGACGGGGAAGTTGCACCAATGTAACTAGTACCACCCTAGTTGAAAAGTGGAGCTTACTTTTATTGAAGCATCCTAAATCTTATAAGTTATAGTGGTTGAATGAATGTGGGGAGGTCAAGGTCAATAAACAAGTTTTGGTGGCTTTTACCATTGAGAGGTATAGTGATGAGGTGCTTTGTGATATAGTTCCTATGTATGCTGGCCATTTTTTGTTGGGAGGCCATGGCAGTATGATAGGAAGGTGATTCTAACGGGTTTAGGAATAGATACAACTTTGTAAAGGATGGAAAAACAATCAAACTTGCTCCTTAAATGCACTTGTAGATGGTATTACAACACGAAATGGGGTGCTAGTCATTTAACTTGGAGGGGTTGGGAACCTTAGGCACAAGGGCAATGGCGGTAGCATTGAGTTCACAAAGCAAAAATCTTTCACGAAGGAACTCTTGGATGGCAGCAAGAACATCTTCACCCACAATATCCCAAGCAGCCCAAAAGAAATGCCCATTAAAACCATCCGGGCCTGGCACTTTATTGGGGTACAAATCAATATCAAGGGGGCTAGAGTTCAAAGAATGTTGGATTGCAAATAGATGTTGCCGGGCCTCCTCAATAGAGTTGGTAGAAATCCGCCATCTAGCTTCCTACTCAAAATGAACATAGCAGATCGCTCAACATCCTGACTCCAAGCTCTGCGGACAGCCAGCTCAAAGGCTTCACATTCCAACCAAAAGTTAAAGAACTTAAACAGCCGCCCTTTGCATTTAACATCAACTCTAGGACTATGGTTTGACAGATTAAAAGGCAAGAACTCCACCTCTGAATTACTAAAATCCACCATCCACCTATCATTAGCCAAAACACGATCAAGCTTCCTTAAGATAGTATCATTGCCGTATTGACGATTGGTCCAAGTCACATGGCATCCAATGTACCTGAGGTCCTCTAATTCTGCATCGATAAGGTAGTTATTACATTCCTCCATACAAGGGGGCCAATCCGTACTACCACCAATCCTCTCATTGGTAAATCGCACAACATTAAAACCTCCCATGAGAATCTAAGGCAAATCATTGTTGAGGGTCACTTGCTGACACAAACTACTCCAAACCTGTCTTCGATCCATGACAATGTTATGACCATAAATAACTGAAAGATAAAACTAAATCCCTTTCCCCTTAATTTGGGCAAGGCAATGGATCATTTAAATCGGGATAATTTTGAATTCTTCCTAGAGCCATGGCATGATCCCTTATGGTGCTTCTTCCCCTTATTGCTGTGACTACCTTGGTTCCTCTTTTTAATCCATTCAATGGAATCCACCAATTGCCTCCCGATATCTGATAAACCTGATATAGGAGTGGTATCCAACCCTACGATCTGGGGCCCTTCACTCTGCTCATAGTTTACCTCTATCAACTTGAATAGCTAGGACTGTTTCTTCCTCTGCCAAATCCTCTACATTCTGCGGATCCCCTACCTTCCAATTATGCATACTTTCCATTCTAGTAGCCACATCACAAGGACTCTCCAAGCGGTTTTCATAGCCCACCGCCATCTTCCTTATTCCGTCTTGATGAGTAGAACTAGTGGGGGCTTCTCTATTTCCATACAACACTTGAAACTGATTCTGTAAATTAACACTGGACTTTCGAGGAGAGATACTAGCCTTTGGGAGGTGGCGGTCACTAATTAAAGTTTCCTTTAGCTGAATATTAGGGTCCCCAATCAAATTGGGATTAGAGTTCACCTCGACTTCCTTCGGTTGCATAGCCTCACTTTTCCACACCTGCGGAATAGGAAGTTTGCATTGACTTTGGCCATGCCCGAATTTCTTACATTTCAAGCAGAACTTAGGAATCCATTGGTATTCAACATCAATAGTAACACTTGTTTCCTCATCCAATTGCAGCTCAAATTGCTCTGGGGGGTCCTTACCAAGTTCGTTTTCAATACAAACACGCGCAAAATTTATTCAGCTAAGCTGCTCGATTGTGGCATCTGTATAGAGGGGTTTGCTGATAGCAGGAGCAACATAACTTAACCCTTTTGCTGTCCAGAATTCTAATGGGATGTCATAGAACCGAGCCTATACGAGAATTTTCTTAGTGGCTTCCTTTGAAAGTTTTATTTTAGGCCTCCATTTCTGTAAAATTATAGGGCACCAAGAAAAGTGCTAAGGTCCTCCTTCCAAAACGGCTACCAATCAGATAGGATCCGAAAATTTAAAGAAAAATAAGCCTCTTCTAAACCTTCTTTGCCCTGTAGACAAAAGGCCACATTGTTAACCCATTGGCAATTCAAGTTTTGGTCAAAAAATTAGCCCACCAAAGTTGTAGCCCAAATCTTAGTCCCTTCATTCAGAACCTTAGGAGGGGGTTGGACAACCACCTTATCTTCTTTCATGCATAGAGCCACATACTCAAAGGTATGGCCCTTATGCTGAACACTGGTGTTGGCCACTTGGCTCCAAGATTTACCCATCGGATTTGCCAAACTTTCAGCCCCAATATCTGTTGTATTAACCTGCCCCACACTTCCTCCAATGGCTATAGGGGACAGCCCCTTGCTGCGACTTCCAAAGTCTGAAAAGGCACTTTTGAAGGCTGCCAAGTTGTTCATGCCACGTTCTTGGTTAAGCCTAGTACCCAACGGTTGCTCCCCCTTTGCCCCGATGATATTGCCGCCCCTCTCAGCTACACGGGATAACACATTGTTGCCGCACATCAAGTCTGAAAAAGCGACTTTTTGCGTGGACAAACTCCTTTGGACAGCCATCACTTCGCCCTCTTGGGATAGAGGATTACCCATTGGATATACCCCTTTTATTCCAAAGGTATTGCCACCCCTCATAGTTGTATGGGACAACTCTAAACTACTGTATTTTAGATCTGAAAAGGCACCTTTGTGTGATGTCAAATAACCTTGGACAGCCTGCATGTCCTTCCCATGGGTAAGAGCATTGCCCAACTGTCACATCCCATAACCCACCCTATGCGGATTACGGTATGCGACCGGCCAGTTAGGCATCCAATGTGGTTTGTGCTTATTAAAAATACCAACAGATATCCTAATCTCAGGCCATTCATTTGAAATTTCCACGTATGATGCATCCATTACTTAAATACAAAGCAGCGGAAAGTAAAACAAGGAATGCATATTAACTTGGCAGAGCATCTAACTAATTTCTGTATTTATACATACAAGTTACAAAAGAATTACATCTTTACACAACGTGTTTACAAAACATCCAAAAATGAAATGGAATACAAAAATGGGTTATCATCATCTAAACTGCCTAACTAACTACTTGCTCCCTCCTATTCCTTGCCACCGTCGTCTTCACCTGAAAAATGTTAAATGGATGGGATGAGCTTACACAAGCCCAATGAGTAACATAGGTTCCTGGCATGGGTTTCAAAAACCAGTTCATATATACATGCATGTTCAAATGTAGCTCAAGTGGAACAATGCATCTCAAGTAGATCAGATCAGAGCAAAACAGAACAGAAAGATCAAACAGAATGAATTAGGACAGAACAGATCAGACAAGTCAGATCAGGAGCAGCCGCCTGGTCCCTCTGGGGTAGGACTTATACTCACTCCTCGTCAGGAGCAGCCGCCTAGTCCCTCTGGGGTAGGACTTACACTCACCCCTTAACAGAACAGATCAGGAGCAACTGCCTAGTCCCTCTGGGGTAGGACTTAAACTCACTCCTCGTTAGGATCAGCCGCCTGGTCCCTCTGGGGTAGGACTTATACTCACCCCCTCACAGAATAGATCAGATTAAAACAAGGCCAAAACAGGACAGATTCTAAACATAATAGACCCAAATAGAATCAGAATAGGATATATCAAAAGGCAAGACAGAATGGGATCATGCCATGCACAATGCAGTATAAAGAGTATGCTTGAAAACTTATGCATTAAAACAATACAGTGTATAAAACAGTTCAGCATTTAAAACAGTATAGTATACAGAAAATATACACCACGTCAAGAGTCCGAGTTACTCACAGTTCGTTGAGACTAATTCAGTATCCCTTCTAGTTGAGCCCAAAGATGAGAGTCCTCCTAGAATAGTAAATATAGACATTAGTTGGTAATATTGTACCTCGCCTATTTTACTTAGAGAAACCAGGGTCATTGTTAGTTTCGATATGTCAAAAATGTTAAAGTAATATTTTTCGGATCTCGGTTTGGCCTTCATTATGTGTCTTAATTTTTCAAAACCCCATCTTATGAAACAGACCTCATCATTGGGTCCTAGATGTCCTAAATAATTAAAATACCCTATTATTTAACTTATTTGAGAAATGGGTAATGTAGTATAATTAAATTTAATTAGTTCAAAATTCAAGTTAATTCATTTATATTATACGGTTATTAATAGGCTTAATCAGGGCAGCAGTGTGTGGAGAAAAGTTGACATTCAAAAGGTTTTAGTTGCAGCATGTCTACTGGTGGACTTGTCAACAAAACAATGGAAGGAGTTATGTGGCTTACCCATTGTACAAACAGCTTCTGCCACGGCAAGGAGCTGTTTGAACAGTTTCCAAATCAAAGTAGTTTTATAACTAGTTTATAATTTGTAAAGAGCCATAAGCATTATATCAGAAATCCCCTTATATTGTTTATGAATAAGCAAATTAGACATTAGAAACATTTAGATAATATAAGGGCTGTTCACACTTAACGGCTCAATATATGTATACCACTGTGCAGGTCTTTATCTCTACAATTGATTTCCACCCAATTGCTGAAACTATATTTATTTAATTTGTATTTAAATCAAAGGCAATCAATAGCTGAATTCCATTCAAAGCAATTGCACATCCAGCAGCCGCACCAATCACCTAATTTCTCTTATTTTGGCTTTCATACTACACAAGAATTTAAGCAATAGAATAACAATCAAATCTCTCTTCAACAGTTAAAGGCTGGGCATCATTAAAAGAATTAGGAAATAATACTTGGAAGTCTGTCAATTATTCAGTACTGTCAAGAAAAACAGATTTTTAAAATCAGCTTATAGAATATTATAAATTCTTCATCCTATTGTACAGATCCACATTTTTCTCACAATTCCCTCCCATAGCTAAAACCAAATTCAACTAACAGCTAAATTATAATTAAGTCAAACATATTTTCCAGCAGCCAATATAATTCTATTAGGGATTGTGAATTTAGAGGAACAAGAATTTATACCTGATTTTGACTAGATGGGTCGTTAGAGAGGAGGAAGTCAAGAAAATCCTGAGTTACGGCTGCTCAACTGCTGCTCTGTTCCACACATTAGCAGCCTAAAGCTATTTCTTACGCCCAAAATCTGATCTCTGTGGCTATATAATTTACTGGTTTACAATATGTAAATCGTCCAGCTTGACCAGCCCTCAACGATTCTTCAGAGATCTATCAGTCGGCCAAATCAACGCCGTTGATACAAGGAAGAATACAGAGCCAGGGAGTATGGAAAGGATCAAGGAGTAGAAGCAGGTGAGGATCAGGTGGTGTGGGTTGAATTGTACAGATCTGGAAGCAAAATCCTTCCCGAGCACTATTTAGTGGCCGTTTATAAACAATGGAAGGATCTAGAAAAGGGTATGTCAGTTACCCTTTGTCGGTGTCGCTAGAATGTTCTACAGAGATCTTGATCCTTCCCTGTCACGTGACTTAATCCTCACTTCCATATATATATATATATATATATAAATGTATATATATATATATATTAGTTTTTATTTCTTTATTGATTTATTTACTCATTTAATTATTGTTTTGGGCACACATTTTGTATGCACTATTTTCAAGCAAAATAAGACTTTTTATTTATTTTTAAATTTTCAGGATATTACACCAACGGTTGGTCCCCACTTCCTATAACTCTATTGCCGCCCAAATCTAAGCTATAAGTAGCTGCACCATCAGCTTTTTGCATGTCTTGGGAAGACCTTCCATATTTCAATCAATATCGAAAGGAAGTGCTAGATTTTTTTTTTCGATGGGTAAATAAATGCATTAAAAGGAAAAAAGTACAAGATCAAGGGGGCATACCCCTAAAGCAAGCTTAGGGGAGGGGAGGACTTCTACAAAGAAGGACACCCATCCCAAGGCTACAAAAGAAGAAACCTACTAGCAAATAGCTAGGGAACAAAATAGAGCCATACTAGGAGAAAATGCTACTTGGGAGCGACCAAATACAATGGAAATGCCCATTAGGGTCAGTAGGCTTAAGGCCTCTAATAGTGGACAGCCACCCACGGATCAAATTTTGAATTTGGACAATAAGTGCTTGATGGGTCTGCTGTTGGTTAGCAAAAATGCACGAGTTTCTTTCCCTCCAAATGGTGTAGATAGTGCAGGTGAGGATGAGCTTACCAAGTAAGAAGGAGAGGCTTTTTCCCTTTAAGGTGATTCTAGCTCACTCAATAGTGTGCTGCCAATTTTCAGTAGGCCATTGATGACCACTTTTAGAGAGCAGAAGCTGCCACATGTTGGCTGTGTAAGGACAAGAGAAGAAAAGATGGTCATGGGACTCATTATCATGATTGTTAAAAAGGCATTGCTTGTCCATGGGCGGGTTGAAGAACCGATCCTTGGTTCTAAGACAGTTGCAGATAGCCATCCATAAAATGAAACCGGTCCTTGGAATGGCCTTAGGAAACCAGATAAGCTTCCACCAACGGACTGGCGGCTTGCAGCTTCGAATAGTTTTCCAAGCAGAATGGATTGAAAAAATTCCATCAGAGCATAGATTCCAGAACGCCTTATCTTCTCTACTGGGGATCGGAAGGACATTAGGTGGCATATTGCGCTTGAGATCCAGAAGATGAGGAGAATTTGCAGTAGGCCAATTTCATTTTTTTTTGGAAAGTAAATTTATTAAGAAAGAAAAGAACTAAAATACAAAATCAAGAGGGCATACCCTTCAACAAGCTAAAGGGAAGGAATGAATTCTACAAGTAGAAGGACTCCCGACCCAAAACACAAGAACAAAACAAAACATAACAAAATAAAAACCATTACACTGTAAAGATGGTACTCGGAAGAGACCAAATACATTGAAGATGTCTATTGGATGTAGAGTTCATGATCCCTTTAGATGTAGTGAGCTTGCCACAGATCATATCTTTGATTTGAGCAATGAGGGTCTGAGGATTTTGCTTTTCCTTGGTGAACAATCTGCTATTCCTTTCTTTCCAAATGTTATAAACTGTGCAAGCTAAAGCTTACCTATGATAGAGGAGAGTTTTTTTTCCTTTGAAAGAGTTGCTAGCCCAAAGAATAATCTGCTGCCAGTCGCCAGGGGGCATTGGAAACCACTAATAGAGAGAAGGTGTGCCCAAATGGAAGACGTGAAGGGGCAAGAGAAGAAGAGGTGGGAATGGCTCTCCTGATCTTGCACACAAAAGAGACATTTGGAGTCATGGCCAAGATTGGTAGAGAAGAGGCGATCCTTGGTCTTGAGACTGTATCGAATGGCTATCCAAAGGATAAATCTTGTATGGGGAATGGCTTTAGGATGCCACACTAGCTTCCATCTATGAACACGGGTTTTATGGTCACGCAGGGTGTCCCAAGCAAAACTAATGGAAAAATTCCCGTTAGAGGAGGGTAACCAAAATGCCTTATCTTCTCGATGGGGAGCAGGAAGAAGATTTGGAGGCATGCCATTTTTCAAATCAACCAGGTGAGGAGAGTTAGCTATAGGCCAGTTCCAATGATTATCCTAAATGATGGAACCAACTTTTGTATATCTCCCAAGCCCTGAATCATAAATAACCCGTTCCCCCGTGTTGTCATAGATAGACCCATTAGGAAGCCAATAGTCAAACCAAAGAGATGCAAAGCAAAAGGGAGAAGGCGCATATGGGTTCTAGAGAGAAGGGAGAGCTGCTCTCTCTAGATTTTCCCTAACCCACTTCTGCTCATCCCTATGTCTCTAATGGCTTCCATTCAGTCATTACGTGCTGTCCTCCTTGATTCCCAAGCTCCATCCGTCACAGACCATTCTCTTCATGCAAAGGAACCAACTCCTACGGATCAGAATTCCAGTGCAGTAGTTTGTCCTGGTGTAAATGATCCCTCCACAAGAACTCTTGATGAAGGAAATGCAATCAAACAATCTCATGATGTTGAAACTGAAGAGCTCTGGCAGCAACCATTACAAGACATTCCTGATGCAGTTACGGACCCGTCCACCAAAGATACAGTAGCAAATCAAAAAACTGCTCAACCTTTCTTGGCCTTGTCCTGGAATGAAAGTGTTGAGCATGGAGAATTTATACCCAAGTGGCTCTTGATTTAGAAAATGAGTTTGGGGGCTTCTCTCCTGACTGCTCCTTCATGTTTGATCAAGATACTACTAGCTCAAATGGTTTCCAGTTCAACGATTTTCATGGTAGAGGAAGGGGGCAGCAGGTGGCGCGTGCAACGCCCTCAAATCCCATTGGAAGAGGAACATCAGCCCGTCCAAACACTCCTTTGTCCCAAGCTGGCCACGTGTCAATCATTGAGGCCAGGAGATATAATCCAACGGCTAGGAATTATGGAGCTCCAACGGCTAGCAAATCTAGTGCAGACCTGCAAATAGTCTCAGACCCTACTGCCACTGCCAGCGTCCACCATGCTGCGGTTATTACCCATCAAGCAGCTTCTCAAAAGGTCACTGGGCCCCATACCAATTACCCCTTCATGCCAATTACCAATGCAAGACAGCTTGACCCCTTGGTTTCTCCCCTTTCCTACGCCAATTCGGAAGCAGCAGTTGCAGAACTCCACCATACCGCTACTCCAATAGGAGCTGTCGGGCCAACTGGCGCTGACTCTGTCCACATTGCAGTAGTCAATACCAACCATCCAACTTTACAAAAAGCTACTATGCCCCTTTTCTACGCTAACTCTGCTGTAACAACAGACTGTTCCCATACTGCTACTCCTAAAGGAGCCGTAGGGCCAACTATAGCAGACCATGCCAACTGTTCAGTGGTCAGTACCACCCATCCAGCTTCTCAAAAAATTGCAGAGTCCCCTACCTACGCAAATGTCGCCCAGAGTGCTACCCCTCCAAAAGTAACATTTTCTTTTCAGGTGTTGATTACAATCTCAAGCAGCAACTCATTGATCACATCGGCTTCCCTGAAGGCTCCCTCCCTATCCGCTACCTTGGGGTTCCTTTGATCTCTACCAAGCTGAAAGCTCATGACTGTAAAGCTCTAGTTGACCGCATCATCGGTAAGATCACTCATTGGTCTACTAAATATCTTTCCTATGCAGGTCGGGTTCAGTTGATCAGATCAGTGCTTTTTAGCATTCATGTCTTCTGCTCTTCCCACTTCATCCTTCCTAAAAAGGTGGTGAATCAGATTGAGCAAGCTATGAGATCTTTTCTTTGGAGTGGCAACCATCTCATCTTTTCTGGTTCCAAAGTTGCTTGGGAGAATGTAACTTGCCCTCGAGATGAAGGGGGTCTTGAGATTAAGAAACTTGTTGATTGGAACCTAGCTGCTTTGGGGAAACTAATTTGGGCCCTTTTTCAAAACCCCTCAAAGTCCCCTTGGGTTCAGTGGATTCGTTGCAATCTTCTTAAAGGCAAAAGCTTCTGGGAAGTCAAATGCCCTCAATCTAGCTCGTGGGCTTGGAGGAAAATGATTAAATTCAGATCTTTATTCAAGCCGCATATCAAAATTTTCATTGGCTCAGGGCTCTTTGCTTCCCTCTGGTTTGACTATTGGCTTCCCAATGGCTCCATCTATGACAACATGGGGGAAAGGGTTATTTATGATTCGGGGCTGGGAAGATCTGCGACAGTGAGTTGCATCATCCATGAAAATTGCTGGAACTGGCCTATTGCAAATTCTCCTCATCTGCTAGACCTAAAGAATGGTATGCCTTCAAATTTCTTTCCCTCCCCTCTCCAAGAAGATAAGGCAATTTGGTTGCCCTCCTCAAATGGGGACTTCTCCATCAGTTCAGCTTGGGAAACTCTGCGGGGCCGCCACCCCCAAGTAAATTGGTGGAAGCTTGTCTGGCATGCCAAATCTATTCCGCGCGCTGGTTTTATTCTTTGGATGGCCATTCGTCACAGTCTAAGGACCAAGGACCGCCTATTCTCTTCTAACACTGGTTAAGATCCTAAATGTCTTTTCTGTTCAAGAGAAAATGAGAATCACAATCACCTCTTCTTTTCCTACCCTTTCACCTCCAACATATGGTCCTACTTGCTCTCTAAAAGTGGTTTTCTCTGTCCTACTGGGGACTGGCAGCAAACTACCCTTTGGGCTACCAACTCTTTCAAAGGCAAGTCGTTCTCCTCCATCTTAGGCAGGCTTACACTAGCTTGCTCAGTTTACAACATATGGCGTGAAAGGAATAGCAGATTATTCACCCAGATCTAGAAAAGTCCAAAAGCCATCATAGCTCAAACTCAGGACATGATCCGTGGTAGGCTCACTCACTCAAAAGGGATTCAGGACTCAACTTCCAATAGACATCTCCAGTTTACTTGGTCTTTGCCTGATAGCATATTTAAAGTGTAATATTTTTGCTGCTTGGGGTTGGGAGCTCTTCTGTTTATGTATGCTCTTCCTTTCCCCTAGCTTGCCCGAGGGTATGCCCTCTTGTTTTGTTTTGTTTTTCTTTGTTTAGTTTTTTTCTTTTTGTTGCTTTAGGTCGGGTGCTCTTCTGTTTGTAGAAGTCCATCCTTCCTCTAGCTTGTTCGAGGGTATGCTCTCTTGATTTTATATTTATTCTTTTCTTTCTATCTATCTTATTTACCTATAAAAAAAAAAGAGATGCAAAGCAGCCATTGCCAGTGGACATCTTAATGTAAAGTTTGAACAATGGTAGGAATTTAAGTATTTTCCTCCAAGCCCACGAGCAAGATTGGGGACACGTAACCTCCCAGAAGCTTTTCGCTTTGAGAATATTGCTACAAATCCCAAGAACCCAAGGGGCGGTAGAAGGGTTTTGAAACATTGCCCAGATGAGTTTCCCTAGAGCTGCTAGATTCTAATCAATAAGTTTCTTAAGCCCAAGACCCCCTTCATTCCTGGGGCGGGTAACATCATTCCAAGCAACTTTAGCTCCAGAAGAGATAAGATGGTTGCCACTCCAAAGAAAATTCCTCATTGCTTTCTCAATTTGGCGCACCACCTTCTTAGGAAGAATGAAATGGGTAGTCCAGTAAACCTAGATGTTGAACAACACCGATTTTCTCAGCTGAATCCGGCCTACATATGAAAGGGATTTATTAGCCCAATGCCTGATTTTACCAATGATACGGTCGACCAAGGTTTTACAATCCTGGGCTTTCAGCTTGGTAGAGATCAATGGGACTCCAAGCTAACGAATAGGGAGAGATCCTTCAGGAAATCCAATATGATCAATAATATGCTGCTTTGATTTACAATCCATACCAGAAAGGAAAATGTTACTTTTAGTGGCATTGTTCTGAAGACCAGAATAGGAGGCAAAACTGTCAAGACCTTCCTTGAGAATAGAGGCTGAAAGAAAATCCCCTTGGCAGAATAGCATTATATCATCAGCAAAGCAAAGGTACGTCAGCTTGGTTTTTTGGCATCTTCAATGATATTTAAATTGAGGAACAGCTGAATTCTATTGGAGGATCATAGAAAGCACATCCATAGCAATCACAAAAAGATAGGGGGCCAAAGGGTCCCCTTGCCTTAACCCCTTTGTGCCAGGGAAAAAACCTTCCAGCTCACCATTGATAATTACTGAGTAGCGGGGGGTAGAGATACAACAAAAGATCCAATCAATAAACCGCTGAGGAAAACCTATAATACTCAAAGTGTCAATAATGAATTCCCATCGCACCGAATCAAAGGCTTTCTTGAGATCAACTTTCATAGTGCAGCGAGGGGCGCCTACATTCTTGTGGTAATTATGCATGAGAGCTTGGGCAAGAAGGATGTTATCACTGATTTTCCTGCCTTGAATAAAGGCCGATTGAGACAAGTCAACGAAACTAGGGAGGACTTTTTGAAGACGGGTTGCAAGGATTTTGGAGATGGTTTTGTATATAGTTTTACAACAGGATATAGGGAACAAGAGTAATAGCTGTGGCATTAAGCTCTTTGAGAATGGTAGTTGCAGAAAAAATTTCAGAGATAGCTGCAATGACCTCAGCGACAATACTCCAGGCTTTTCAGAAAAAGAAACCATTAAAGCCATCGGGCCCTAGAGCTTTCTTAGGGTGGAGGCTAAAGAGAGCCTCTTGAATTTCTTCTTCAGAAACAGGGCATTGTAGAGCATGGAAGGCATCAATAGGCAGCCGCTTAGAAATCACTGAAGCAAGAGCTTGCTTTCCTGGGTATTGGTTGGTACTTTCGGCTCCAAGAAACTCTTGATAAAAGTTGACAATGGTGCTCTTGATCGCTTTTGGGTCATCAATTCTATTATCATTTGCATCAAGAAGGCTGACAATCTTGTTACAGTTTCTTCCGGTATTCACTGATTTGAAGAAGAATGAGGTATTTTGATATCCTTCTGAAAGCCATTGAATCCTGGATTTTTGCTTGGCCAGGCTCTCTTCACTGGAAAGGAGGGAATAATAAAAAAGGTGACCTACTTTCTCCTCTTGAATAAGACTGTCATTCCTAAGATACTGCTAAAGAAGGCTTTGGATGTCATAAAACTTGTTGCGGGCTTCTTGGACACGTGAGGTGAGGTTCTTGAATCTTTGCTGGTTTAAAGCCTTAAGAGCATATTTAACCTTTTTGAGCTTCTGGCAACATATAAACATGGCTGTACCTTGAAAGGTTGCACTCCAAGCCTTCTCAACAGTAGGTAAAAAATCTTCATAATCAGCCCAGAAATTGAAGAACTTGAAAGGGGTCTCGCTCTTTTCCAATGGAATGCCGACTCTAACAATAATAGGAGAGTGATCAGAAAGGCCAGGGGGAATAAATTCAGCTTCAGCAGACAGAAAAGCAAATATCCAGGCTTGATTTACTAGAGCTCTATCAAGCTTTCTTTGAATGGCATGAGGAGCAGACTGCCCATTAGACCAGGTGAAAAAGTGCCTAGAAAATTTTAAATCCTCAAGCTCATAATTCATAAAGCATTTATTACAGTCATCCATGACAGTTGGCCAGTCTTGGCTACCTTCTCTTCTTTCGTGAGGAAACCGAATAGCATTGAAATCCCCAAAAATAAGCCAAGGAATATCCTGGGAGATGGCAACCTGGAGGTGAATGTCTTTCCATAAATCAGTCCATTGGGAAGGGGAGTTAGAGCCATATATATCAGAAATAATGATAGGAGCATTAGTGGCCCAAACTGTGGCGTTGCAATGCATTGCTTGAGCTGTGGCACATGAAGGATTTACCTGCAAAATAGAGTTATGCCATCCAATCCATATTCTCCCAGATTGGGCATGAGAGTAGTTATGCAAAAAAAACCACCCAGGAATGAGAGAGTTAGCCATAGCATCTTTAGAAGCAAGTTTAATTTTGGTCTCTACAATACCAGAAAAACAAAGAGAATAATCATGAACCAAAGAGTGGATTTCCCGCTGTTTAGAAGGGTTGTTCATACCCCTTATATTCCAGCATGCAAAATTCATTAAAAAAAGGATAGGGTGTTGGAACCTGATGCTCCCTGATTCCTTAATAGTTTTGTCTTCCATCTTTGCTTCCTAATCTGATTCCATTTATAATTACTTCCAGTGTCAGCTTCATCCACTCTAGTTATTTTGTCCACTAAGGGGTTAGATTCTGGAGATGCAGTGGAAGTAGAATAGCTGCCTTCACAAGGGGGGTTGGCTGCTAGCAATGGCGTTTCAGTATTGGACATTTTTGGAGATGGAGAGACAAAGCCTTCGTTGTGAGAGGAGGGAAGAGGGATCGTGTCATGAGCAATTTCCATGGCCACAGCTTGAATTGTAGGAGAATGAGTGGGGACTAACTACTACGGATCCGGATCCTTAAGGACTGGGCCAATGCTGGTGAAGCCAGTCAATCGGTTGGAAGAATTGGGGCTGTGTGAACTGAATGAGTTAATAACCTCATTGGTCTCCATAGTTCCAATAGTAGCTATAATCTCTAAACCAACTTGAGGAGCTGCAAAGGGGCTGGCTAGCATTGGGTCAAGGCAGAGGGAACTCTCATCTTGAACTGTTTTGCCTTTGTGAGAGACTACTCTCCATTTGCCCTTAGAGTCCTTAGGAGGTATACGAACTTGAGTAGGTGGAGGCATGGAGGTATTCTTAGAGCATGTACTTATACGATGCCCAAAAGTGTGGCAAATGGTACACATAGGAGGTAGCCATTGGTATTCCACAATGATTTCCACTGAAGAGTAGTCATCAAGCTGAACATCAAAGGAGTCCGGGAGATCGCGTGTGGCTTCTATTTCAACACAAATTCGTGCATAGCTAATCCTGGTATGTTCCTCTGTATGGGTGTCCGCATAGAGGCTTACTTACAACATTGGCAACATAGTTGAGCCCTTGAGCAGTCCACAATTCATAAGGGACATTGAACAATTTGATCCAAATAGGGATTTTTTTTAACATCTTTTTTGGCTAGTGCCATACCTGGTCTCCATTGTTGCAAGATAATGTGTCTGCCTGAAAAATGCTAGTGATCCATTTCAAGAATCTTGGTGACAGAGGAGATGGAATCAAATTTGAAGAAGAAGAAACCGTTGCCATTAGTCAGGGTTTCTTCAAGACCATCTTTCCCCCATAACTGGTCTGCAATTTTCTTAACCCTAAAGAAAGGCATCTTCTTATCCAAAAAATACCCCAACAGAGTATTTTTCCATAAAGGAATTCCTACTTGAATGACGACTAGGGGAGGACGAACAGAGATCCTATCTCCTTTGAAACAAGGGGGAATAAAATCAAGTTTGAACTTCTGGCGGGGTGGGGGCTAGGTGAACAGAGAGGCCCATGCCACTGGTTGGCGCACATCGCTGATATTCGGATTGGTTGCCAAAGGGGCAGCCTGCTTAAGATGCTGAATGGACCTGTTTGGGCATTGGATATCCACCGAGGGAGCTAAAGAACCTACTCTAGTAGTGTCAGCATTGGAAGGGAGATGGGACCCATCATTGGTTTAGCCTGCGGCTAGACTAAAGCTCGAAGAAGGGGCCGTGTGGACCATACCCTGTATTTGATTAATTGTAGTTGTGTTGGCAAGCACAGAGAAGGGAGGGTTGTGGGGCCCATCTATTTTAGATGCAGCAAATTGGTGGGCATGGACCTCTATACGCAGGGTAGTGTCAGCGTCTTTTAGGTGAACTTCAAAGCTAGCGTAGGAATTCTTAGAACCCCGTGGGTCAAGCTGCCTCATGCTAGTATTATGCACGGTGAAAGGATGGGTAGTAGGCCCACCCACTTTTTGTAAATCAAATTGGGGGGGCAATAACCTGAGCAGTTCAGCCAATTTCAGCGCCTTTTGTGGCTTTGACTGTGTGCAGATCAACTTTATCATCCTCAGTCGTTGGAGGTCCAAATTTTCCAGCCGTTTGTGAAGCAGGTTGGTGGGTATGGCCCGCTATACGCTAGGTAGTGTCAGCGTCTTTTGGGGCTCTAGCTCCTAGAGTAGTAGGAGCATGGTGATGTATAGGAGCGTCTGAACTAACATAATAATAGTGAGAATCCCTTGGGTCGAGCTTCCCCATGCTGGAATTAGGCACGTTGACAGGATAGGTAGAGGGCCCACTCAGATTTTGTAAATCAATTTGGGTGGTAATGACCTGAGTGTTGCGGCCAATTGCAGTGCCTTTTGGACCTATAACTATTTGTAAGTTAGCTTTATCTCTCCCAACCGTTGGATATCATAATTCCCAGCCGTTGGATCAGATCTTCTGGGCTTAATAGTTGACACGTTGACATCTTGGGGCACATGAGGGTTAGGACGAGTAGATGCCCCACTCCCACTGTACGTAGAGGGAGTTCCACACACCCCATGGAGGAGCTATCCTCTCCCTCTTCCATGAACACCAGTCCGAGCTTTCTGAATGCTAATGGATTTAGCTACGTTTGGGTCACACATATATGAACAATCAGATGAGAGGCCACCAAAATCATTTTTAGTGTCAAGTGCTACTTGAGGAATAAATTCCCCCTGCTCAACTCCATCTGCCCAGGATAGGATTGGGGAGGACTTAGTATACGTGGGCATTGCAGCTTTACCATGAGAGGGGCTAGTCCGTCGATGCTTGGGAGGGTTTGACCGTATCTCATTTTTCCATTTCCTTCCTTGCTCTATGACACAGATAGTTGGAGAACCTTGCAAAACTTGACTGTCAGGCCATGCAACAGCTTGAATATATCCAGAGGGACTTGATGTCTGCGTGGATAATGAAGGAGGAGTAGCATTGATATTGTGAGGATCAAAAATCTCAGTAGATAATGGCTGTAGGGAAGCCATTATAGCGTAGGAAAATGAAGATCAAACCAAGAAACGGGACGGCCGAAACATAGAGGGACGGATAGTGTGTGTGTGTGTGTGTGTTGTGCATGTTGTGCGTACAAAGGCAGAGATAGAGTGTGTACATTGTGTGTGTGTAGAGAGAGAGAGAGAGAGAGAGAGAGAGAGAGAGAGAGAGAGAGAGAGGGAAAGTGAAGAAGGAAGAAGGGGTTCCATGCATGTAATTTAAAGGTTGATCTTGGGAGTCAACAGCTTGAACCTTAGAATAAGGAGAACACCCAATGGGAAGGTAAAAGCTCTCAATTCTTGTAGGCCAATTCCATTGATTGTTAGAGATAATGGAACTAACTTTGGCATTTCTTCCTAAACCTGAATCATGGATAACTCTCTCCCCCATATTATCCATGATTGAATCACTAGGCAGCCACTAATCAAACCAAAGGGAGGCAAACTGACCATTATCAATGCTGTACTTGATGTGAGCTTTTGAAGAGAAACGGGAATTTTAATATCTTATGCCAAGCCCAAGAGCAGGACTGAGAACATCTGATCTCCCATAGGCTTCTATCTTTTATGAGCTTTTTACGAGTCCAATGAACCTAGGGGGAGGAAGAAGGATGTTGACAAAGTGACCAAAGGAGCTTACCAAAAGCAGCGTGATTCCACTCCTCAATTTTCTTGATGCCAAGATCGCCTTCTTCCTTAGGGCAAGTAATATCATCCCAAGCAACTTTAGATCTAGAAGAAATGAGGTGGTTGCCACTCCAAAGGAAGGATTTCATAGCTTGCTCAATTTAGTTGATCACTTGGTTAGGGAAGACAAAGTGAGAGGACTAATAAATCTGGATACCAAAGAGCACAGATTTAATAAGTTGAATCCACCCTGCGTAGGAGAGAAATTTATTTGTCGAGGAGGAGATCTTAGAAATGATTCTATCAACAAGGGATTTACAATCAAATGCTTTGAGCTTGGTGGGGATGAGGGGAACTCCAAGGTAACGAATCGGGAGGGATCCTTTAGGAAAACCAACAAAATGGAGAATATTATGTTTCAAGCCCTCTTCAATACCAGCAAGAAAAATGTTGCTTTTAGAAGCATTCAGTAGGAGACTTGAAAAATTAATACTTTCTTTAAGGATAGAAACTAAGGCAAGGTCACCGTGGCAGAAAAGCATTATGTCATCTGCAAAACATAAGTGGGAAAGCCTGGTTTTGTGACATCTCCAATGGAACTTGAAGGAGGGAAGGTCCATTCTTTGCTGAAGGATCATGAAAAGAACATCCATAGCAATCCCGAAGAGGTAAGGAGAGAGAGGGTTGCCTTGCCTGATGCCTTTAGCACTAGGGAACTAGCCTTCTAGTCCCCCATTGATAGCTATAGAGAATTGAGGATTTTGGAGATGTCTTTATATAAGGTATTGCAGGAAGAGATGGGCCGATAATCCTGCACAAAGGACATATTAGAAACTTTAGGAATAAGAGCTAGAGCCGTGGCATTAATCTCCTTAAGCATGGACTTCGAAGAGAAGAATTCTGAGATAGCGACAATAACATCATTCTTGACAATGTTCCAGGCTTTCTTAAAGAAATGACCATTAAACCCATTAGGACTAGGAGCTTTGTTGGGATGGAGGCTAAAGAGGGCATTTTGAATTTCTTCCTTAGTGGTAGAGCTGCAAAGACTAGCTATATGATCGTGGGGAAGCTGCTTACTGATAACATCTCTCAATGCATGCTTCCCGAGGTACGGGGCAAAGCTAGCTGTGCCAAGGAGGTCTTTATAGAAGCTGAGATTGACATGCTTGACATCCTTGATATTAGAAAGTCTGTTGTCGGTAGAGTCGTGGAGGCTAGCTATTTTATTCCTATTCCTTCTATTGTTGATAGACTTGAAGAAAAAGGAAGTATTCTGGTCACCTTCAAAGAGCCATTGAATACGGCCTTTTGCTTAGCAAGACTTTCTTTGCTAGAAAGAAGGAAGTTGAAGGCTTTTAAGGCTTCTTTTTCCTCGTTGGCGAGATGGGAAACCCCTGGGTTGACCGCTAATAAATGCTGAATAGCAAATAGATTGTTCCTTGCATCATGGACTCGGGCAGAGATATTAAGATTTTTTCGCCAGTTAAGATCCTTAAGAGCAAACTTAACCCTCTTAAGCTTTTGACTGTAGATGAACATAGCAGTACCTTGAATATCTGTATGCCAAGCTTGAGAAACAATAGGCAAAAAAACATCATAATCAGCCCAAAAATTAAAGAAATTGAAGGGAATTTTACTCTTTCGAGAAGGAAGGCCAGTCCTGATGATAATGAGGCTGTGATCAGAGATACTAGGAGGGAGAAACTCATCTCGGAGAGAGGGAGGGAGACAAGCCAGTCTTCATTAACCATAGCCCTCGCAAGCTTTCTATGGATGGGGTAGGAATCGTGCTGCCCATTCGACCAAGTAAAAAATTGCCCCGAGTATTTGAGGTCCTCTAGCTCGACTTGCATGAAACAATGGTTACAATCATCCATACTAGGGGCCCAGTCGAGATTCCCTCTTCTTCTTGCATGAGTATAACGAATAGTATTGAAGTCACCAATGACGAGCCGAGAGGTGCCATGGGCAACAACAGAATGGTGAATGATATCCTGCCATACGTGCTGCCGATGGCAGGGAGAATTCGAGCCATGGATAACTGAGATAACCCAAGGAGCGCTGGATTCACGAACTGTGATATTGCAATGGATGGCCTGATCCGTGGATATGGCGTACACCTCTCCATCTTCAAAGTCACTAGCAGTAGCCGGGTCAGGATAATGAGTAGCAAAATCCACTTTAGTTTGATCATTTTGGGACAAGACCACCTCTATTGAGAGATGGTTGGGTTCTTGGTGTTGAAGGGGCTGGGAAACCCCATCACTATAGGAAGAACATGGTTTCTTAACGTACAGTGAACGAGAGGACTCCTTGGCATCTTGCAAGCCACTGATCATGGCATGTAATGACTAAGAGGACCCCATTAATGCCAGGAAACCCAGAAACAACAAGCAGCTTAGGAGAATCCTAGAGTGAGAAGCTCTGTTTTTTCTCTAGACGCCATTTTTTCTTAAAGTTTTAATTTGATTGTGGGTTCAAGAAGTGCTAGATAATTTCTTTCTTCCTTTACTTGTTGCTTGTCGATGTAGAATGATGTCCCATTCAATAGAAAATTCATCAAAATAGTATATTTCTCTCCATTATTAGCTTCGGGATAGAAACTGAAGATCAGGTAAAATGTGAATCTGACAAGTTGGTTTCTAATAATTTATGAAAGAGATTATCATATTCCCACAATTTAAGTAAATGCGAGATCTAGAAATCTCCCTTTCGTAGTTGGTAGTTGTAGAAGCGGTTTTTCCATGGGTCCAAGAAATACCCATTGGGTTTTGGCCGTTTTGAACTTTGTTGGACAACCCACTTTGTCGCAAATAGCTGGGCAGACAAGGGGGAAAGTTCCATCCATTTCACCTTTTTGCTCTTCTTGGGAATGTCTCCCATCACCTCCATGAATCTCACTATTACCCAAGGGGTATTCACCATTTTGAGCTTTAAGGGACAGCCCCCTCTTGGCCGCATGGCTGGGTGGACTTGGAGGGCGGCTTCATACCTTTCCCCTTTTTCCTCTTCTTGGGAAGGGCTCCCATCTCCTCCATGTATCTCCCAATTACCTAAGGGGTATTCCCCATTTTGAGCATTAAGGGGCAGCCTCTCATTGCCCCATAAAGCAAGGCTAGAACAGACTTCAGGGGCTGAATTTCTACATGCTTTGATGCCTTGGCAAGACCTCACATCACCTTATTGGATGCTACCTTTGTCCAGAGGACTAACCCCTTGCATGGCTTTAATGGGAAGCTTACTATTGCCACAACTACCTCGGTTAAGATGGGCTGCACCATCAGATTTTACTTCTCCTTGTAAGCTTTGGCATGACCCCCCATCACAACCTAAAGCCTCTTGAGTGTTTGACCGTCCATCCTCTTGCATACCACCTTTAGAATCAGCTAACAAGCCCTTAGAATGTGACACATAAGCACTTTGTAAAGAGGGAAACGCAGCTTGATCAAAAGAGCTGAACGAGTGCTTTTTGGCTTGGATCCCACGCGCCACTCGAGCACCACTCCCCCCCACTTCCACGTCCTCCATGGCTACCATTGTTGAGGCTTCTCCTACTTCTAATACTTGGAAAGACGAATCACCATGGAAAGATTCCATTAAGAAATATGGGTCTTTCGAAAAACCCCCAAACTCAACCTCAAGATCCAACACGGCTTGCGAAATAAACTCCCCTTTTTCCGCACGCTCTGCCCATGAATGGGCTAACTACGTATCATGGGCTGAAGCATCCTCCCTTGCAGCACCATCAACTCTTTCACTAATATCGTCCAATTGTGACTCTAGCACCAAAGCACTCAAATCATGATGACCATGGACATTGAAATGTTAGCATTCAAGATAATAGGAGAAAAATCAATTTAGCTTGCTGGAACATAAGGGTTGTTAATCTCCCCTTAAAACAACAAGAAATAAAGCAACTCATTAGAGCTCATGCTATCTCATGATTCCGGGCTTTCCAGATCTGCCCGGGTGAGCCTTATCATTGCAAGGAGTGAGTGGAGGTGGCCTAGTGATAACTCTCCCCACTTAATGGAGCTAAAGCGCTCTATTCTCCTAGGTTTTACTCCAAATCAGCATATGATGGACCAACTTCAATGGTTGGGCCACCCTTTTGGAGTGTTCTTTACGAATTCAGCTTGGCATGCGACTCGGGTCTTTAGGCCTTAAATTTAGTGGTGGAAGCTGGTGTGGTTCTCTCATGCTATCCCCAGATGCATCTCATCCTTTGGTTAGCCATTTGGGAGAGGCTTACTAATCAACACCGTGTTTTACAGTTTAGAAGCGACCTTGAAGTGAAATGTGTTTTCTGCGGGCAACTTTTGGAAGACCATGCTCACCTCTTCTTTGGTTGTCCTTTCACTCTTGACTTATGGCTTCACTTTATAGCCAAGTGTAATCTGAGTTGGTCCTCTCTCCCCTGGCAAGACACTATTCAATGGGCCACTCAAACGTTTACAAGGAAGTCGGCTCATAGCTATATAAGTAAGTTGATACTTTCTACTCTGGTTCATTCTATTTGGCTTGAGTGGAATCGAAGGTGTTTCAATAATGAATCTAGAGCTAAAGATCAGCTTATTGAGGGTATTAATCTGATGGTGAGGAGCAAGTTGATATCTGATCGTAGCCTTAGATGTTTTCTGCTTGATAAAGATCTGTTATTGCGGTGGGATTTGAATTTGGACACTTAGTTGTTGGTTTATCTTTTTGTTTGGTGGGTTAGGTTGGTGGGCATTCTAACTGAAGGCCTTCCCTCCTTTTCCCACCTATTTTAGTCTTGTTCTTTTGTTTATTGTGCTGCTCGTTGTTTTTGAGCTTTGTTTTGTTCCTCATGTATATCTTTTTTTTTTTTGATAGGTAAAAGATATATTTAAAAGAAGAAAAATAAATACAAGATCAAGAGGGCATACCCTCGAACAAGCTAAAGGGAAGGAGAACTACTACAGGCAGAAGAGCTCACGACCCCAAGCAGGAAATAAACCAAGACTAAATAGAAATAAAACAAAACAAGAGGGCATACCCTCGGACAAGCAAAAGGGAAAAACAAGAAATACGAGAGCTCTTGGGCCATGCTGAGAAACATTACACATTAAAAATACTACAAGGTAAAGACCAAGTACACTGGAGATGTCTATTGGAGTGAGAGTCCTGAATCCCTCTTGAAGTTGTGAGCCTGCCACGGATCATGTCCTGAGTTTGAGCTATGATGGCCTTTGAGTTTTTCTCGATCTTGGTGAACAATCTGCTATTCCTTTCACGCCAAATGTTGTAAATTGTACAAGCAAGAGTGAGCCGGCCTAAAATGGAGGAAAAGGACTTACCTTTGAAAGAATTGGTGGCCCAAAGAACAGTCTGATGCCAGTCCCCATTAGGGCTTTGAAATCCACTTTTAGAGAGCAAATGGGACCATATGTTGGAAGTGAAGGAACAAGAAAAGAAGAGGTGGTTGTGACTCTCATTTTCTCTTAAACAGAATAGGCACTTGGGGTCATGACCAAGATTAGAAAAGAAAAGACGGTCCTTGGTCCTTAAGTTGTGGCTCATGTATATCTCTCTTTTGGTTTTAAAATTTTACTTACCAAAAAAAGAAAAAAAAGAAACAAAGGTAAAGCATGCTAAGTTTGAGAAGTTATCTAGATCTTTATGTCCTAACTAGAGTTTTATTCATAATTATGCTAATGTAGATAATGGAAAATTTTGGATAGGGTGGGATGATGAGGTTTTACAGATTACTCTCCTCAACTCAATGGAGCAAGCAATCCATTGCCTTGTTCAAATTAGGTAGAAAGGAATTTGGTTTTATTTGTTAGTTATATATGGCTACAACAAGGTCATGGATAGAAGAAGGGCTTGGAGTAGCTTTTGACAGCAAGCGACTCTACAAAATGATTTGTCGTGGCTTGTAATGGGAGATTTTAATGCTGTTCGGTTTAGCAATGAGAGGATTGGAGGAAGTAGTGAATGCCCCCTTGTATGGAGGAATGTAATAATTGTATTATCGCTACGGAATTGGAGGATCTAAGGTACATTGGCTACCACTTGACTTTGACTAATCGGTAGTATGGCAATGATACAATCTTAAGGAAGCTGGATCGTGTTTTGGCTAATGATAGATGGATGGTGGATTTTAGCAATTCAGAAGTGGAGTTCTTGCCTTCCGGGGTTTCAGATTATAGCCCTACAATTGTTCGGACTAGAATTGAGATTAAATGCAAAGGGAGACCTTTTAAATTCTTTATTTTCTGGTCGGGATGTGATGAATTTGAGCTGGCTGTCCGCAAAGCTTGGAGTCAAGAAATTGAAGGGTCAACAATGTTTATTTTGAGTAAGAAACTTAAAGCAGTGAAAAAAGTAATGAAGAGTCTAAATCGAGCAAGAGGTCAGATTTCTACTAGTATAATTGAGGTAGCCCGGCAACAACTTTTTGTAATCCAACTTTCTTTGAGCACTAATCCTCTTGATCCAGTGCCTTTTAGCACTTTATTCATTTGAACAAATGGGAGGAAAGCTTGGCGAAACAGAAATCGAGGATCCACTGGCTTAATAAGGGTGATCAAATATAAGCTTCTTCTTTAAGAGCATTACTCAGAGGAGAAACCTTAATAAAATTAGAAGCTTAATTGATGATGCTAGTAGAAGGATTACTACCAAGACTTACTAGGAAAGGTCCCATCAAATCCTTAACCCAGAATAGACTGACTGAAAGATTTCATAACCAAGGGTATTTCTCCTACGCAAGCTCAACAATTAAGTAAGCCAATTGAGATGGAGGAGATAAAAGAGGCTTTGTTTAGCTTGCACCCCAATAAAGCTCCGGGTCCGATGGTTTTAATGGGCATTTCTTCCAAGCTACTTGGGATATTGTGGGTGGAGATGTTCTTGCTACCATTCAAGAATTCTTTCAGGCAAGTTCTTTGTTGTGTGAGTTTAATTCAACCACCATTTCCCTTGTGCCAAAAGTTCCTAATCCCTCCTGATTGAATGACTACCGCCCCATTTCGTGTTGCAATACCATCTAAAAGTGTATTACCAAGATCCTCGCTAATCGTCTTAAACCCATTCTTGGTGACTTGATTGATGAAGCCCAATCTGCCTTATGTCGGGCAGGAGCATTAGTGATAATATCTTTCTTGCCCAAGAGCTCATGCATAATTATCACAAGGAAGGGGGCACCCCGAGGTGTGCAATGAAAGTGGACATTAGGAAGGCTTATGATTCGGTGCGATGGGACTTTCTTTTGGATGTGCTTGAGTTAATGCAATTTCTAGCTCCTTATATTCAGTGGGTCATGGCTTGTATTACTACTCCAAGCTTCTTTGTTTCCATTAATGGCACACTTGAAGGTTATTTCAAAGGTGATCGTGGCTTACGCCAAGGTGATCCTCTCTCTCCTTACTTGTTTGTCATTGCTCTAGAGGTATTTTCTATGATGTTGAAGCAGAAAGTCGATCAAGAGACGAGTTTTAAGTATCATTGGAGATGCAAGTAGCCTAAAATTACTCACTTGTGCTTTGCGGATGATCTTATGTCGTTTTGTCATGGGGATCTCAATTCATCTACAATTTTAGAAGCTGCCATTTAAGAATATGCTGAATTCCTGGGGTTAAATCCAAATGAGGCTAAAAGCAACATCTTCTTCTTGGGAGTCTCTACACAAGGTAAGTATGATATCATGGAAAGAGTGGGCACAAGGTGGGAAATGGGCAGCATACTTCTCTTTGGTTAGATTATTGGCTTCCTTCGGGTCCAATCTAGGATGCTATGGGAGATAGAATTATCTATGATTTTGGACTTGCTAGATTAGCCCCGTCTAAGCCAAATTATTGAAGGGAATGAATGGAGGTGGCCCAGTGCCAACTCTTACCAATTAATAGAGCTCAAGCATTGTATGCCCCCGGGTTTTACTCCAAATATGCCTATGAGTGGTGCAGCAATGGTGCTAAAATGGGGAGAAGCTTTCTTGATGGATTCTAGAGAGAAGGGAGAGCTTCTCACTTTAAAATTTTCTAACCCTTTTGTTTTTCTTGTGGTATGCATTAATGGCTTCCAATCTACCATTAAATGCAAATATTATTGGTTGCCACCTACAAATGATTATCCCCCTTCATTTCAAACTTATGTTTCATTGTCTAAAGTCCATGGTGATGATGGGGAGATTATGGAAGCTCAAGGGACTGCTGAATCCATTTTTTCTCCTATTATCTTGAAGGCTAACATTTCTAATGTTCATTGTCATCATGATTTGACTATTTTGTTGCTTGAGTCAAGTTTGGACGTTATTAGTGAAGGAGTTTATGGTGTTACAAGGGAGGAAGCTTCAATCCATGACACGTATTCAGCCCATTCATGGGCTGACTGAGTGGAAGAAAGGAGTTTATCCCTCAAGCCACCTTGGATCTTGAGGTTAAGTTTGGGGGTTTTTCAGAAGACCGGTCTTTCTAAATGGAATCCTTACATGGTGATTCATCTTCTCCAAGTATTAGAGAAGCCTCAACAATGGCAGCCCTAGAGGATGTGGAGGTAGAGGGAGAGGTGCTTGGGTGGCATGTGGGATCCAAACCAAAAAACACCCTTTCAGATCTTTTGATAAATCTGCATTTCCCTCTTTACAAAGTGCTTATGTGTCACATTCTTAGGGTTTGTTAGCTGATTCTAGAGGTGGTATGCAAGAGTATGGAAGGTCAAACACTGAAAAGGCTTCAGGTTGTGATGGAAGGTCAGGTCAAAGCTTACAAGAAGGAGTAAAATCAGATGGTGCAGCCTATCTTAACCACGGTATTTGCGGCAATAGTAAGCATCCAATGAGGTGATGGGAGGTCTTCTCAAGGCATAAAAGAAAGTAGGAATTCAGCCCTTGAAGCCTATTCTATCCTTGATTTATGCGGCAAAGAGAGGCAGCCCCTTAAAGCTCAAAATGGGGAATACCCCTTGGATAATAGTGAGATGAATGGAGGAAATGAGAGCCCTTCCCAAGAAGAGGAAAAAGGTGAAAGGTATGGAGTTCCCCTTCTTGTTCGCCCAGCCACATGCAACTAACAGGGGCTGTCCCTTAAAGTTCAAAATAGTGAATACTCCTCGGGTAATAGTGAATTTCATGGAGGTGATGGAAGACCTTCCCAAGAAGAGTAAAATGGTGAAATGGATGGAACTTCCCCCCTTGTCCGCCTAGCTTTATGCAGCAAAAAGGGGTTGTCCAAGAAAGCTCAAAACGGCCAAAACCCAATGGGTATTTCTTGGACCCATGGAAGGGATGGAAGGCCTTCCCAAGAGAGGCAAAAAGCTGAGGGTGCAGCTACCTATAGCTCAGATTTGGGCGGCAATAGAGTTGTAGCAAGTGGGGAACAACCGGTGGGTAATGCTCTTACCCATGGGAATAACTTGCAAGCTGTCCATGTCACGACCCAAAACCCACCCTATGTGGATCTCATGTCGCGGGGCCGACCATAAGGTCGTCCCTATTTTTTCCATTCCTGTATCACAGTAATAACATGCCATGTACTAAAAATTTAAAACAATAATCAACGGAAGTCTTTTCAATAACAATAATCAGCAGAAGTGTTTCAATACATTATATGGTTCTACAATAATCAAAAATATGAACCAGACATAACCAGCACCCGTGGGTGGTGAATACATGGGAGAACTAAAACATAAACTGGTACAGTTCCTTAAAATATCCTCCTACGCTCTCGGACTCCTACTGGGGTCTTGCAACATTGCTACCTAAAAGGTGGTAAGTAAGGTGGAATAAGCTACAAAAGCTCAGCAAGTAAATACAGATCTCCGACACTGGTATTGGTGATCATAAAAGAATATGAATCCATGAATAAGAATATGATAGCCAATCATAAGAAATAAGATGCTGTAACAGCCAATGAGAACAGTTGCCACAATGGCCAATGGACAGTGGGGTCACAATGTACAATTAGGAGTAATGGATATAACATCAACATGAAACACTCAATAACAATATATCAACATTAATGTACTGCCACAATAAACCGATCACAATCAAATCAATAAGGAATGTCTCTCAGTATAAGATAAGTCATAAAGGATAATGTCATGCAACAATTGTAGTCATATCAATCATATAAGAGATGCATTTACGCTGTTCAGGGTTCGGCACACCCTCAGTCTTTTGGGGCCTGGCATACCCCCCAATGGAAATTCCAATCAAACCAAACTCCAATGTATTGCCAAGTATCCGTTCACGGACTTGACCCGTAGGTCTCCAGTAGATCAGAAAGCATAAGATCGATATTGTGACTGAGCACAAATCGGGCATTCATAAACATATCATGATCATAAGTGATTCCATAAGAGTATAAAAATAGAATATCATATATACAATGAAAACATAATAGTGGACCTTTTAAGGCATGGTTCAACATGACAACAATGATATAACAGTCAATCAATGTCCACAAGATAAAACAATATCACATTGTGGAAAACAATAATATCAGGTATGTTCAAGAGTACAAGTTGGGCAATACATAGAATAAACTTGGCTTGGAAACACCACATGGAAGAGAAAATGAATTTACTTACCTTAAAAACGTGTTCTTAGTCCAACATATGGTCCCACTTGCTCTCTAAAAGTGGTTTTCTTTGTCCTACTGGGGACTGGCAACAAACTATCCTTTGGGCTACCAACTCTTTCAAAGGCAAGTCGTTCTCCTCCATCTTAGGCAGGCTTACACTAGCTTGCACAGTTTACAACATATGGCGTGAAAGGAATAGCAGATTATTCACCCAGATCCAGAAAAGTCCAAATGCCATCATAGCTCAAACTCAGGACATGATCCGTGATAGGCTCACTCACTCAAAAGGGATTCAGGACTCAACTTCCAATAGACATCCCCAGTATACTTGGTCTTTACCTGATAGCATATTTAAAGTGTAATATTTTTGTTGCTTGGGGTTGGGAGCTCTTCTGTTTATGTATGCTCTTCCTTTCCCCTAGCTTGCCCGAGGGTATGCCCTCTTGATTTGTTTTCTTTTTCTTTGTTTAGTTTTTTTCTTTTTGTTGCATTAGGTCGGGTGCTCTTCTGTTTGTAGAAGTCCATCCTTCCTCTAGCTTGTTCGAGGGTATGCCCTCTTGATCTTGTATTTATTCTTTTCTTTCTATCTGTCTTATTTACCTATCAAAAAAAAAAAACGTGTTCTTAGATCAATATCCCATGATTCTGCCCTTTCCTTTCGAGGTCCCTCTAAATCAGTAAATACGTCTCAGTTTTAATGCTATTCATCAAATTTTATGCATTGCTATTATAAGTATCTCTTTTACTAATTTAGACTCTACCATTGAATCCGCAATATCGAACAAGTCGGTTTAGGCTTTCGCAGAATTCAATTCGGACTTTGGTATTAAAAAGGCAAAACACTGGATTACACACACACACTGGTCACGCACGCATAGCATGCTGACCCCTTTTCTTGACTTTCTCCTTTATCTCTTTTCTTGATATTTTAAATTAAAGATATACATATATATATATGTATAAACCTTATACAATACTATATATATACATATATTATACTTTAATCGTACACTCATATATATATCCATGTACATACATATATACCTATTTCCATAAGCATATACATACACTTATTTTTAGCAGCCTACACATGAAATTGTACACATGCATGAAATGCGTGCATACACGCATTACGATGTTCAGTCTGGGTTGATTGGGCGTTGCCCGGTAATGTCTATAAAAATGAACCGTTCACATTCCAATACTGTTCAGTCCCTACGATATCATGATATAGAGATTTAACAGCTCGGTTTACAACTAGTGTTATTCTACTCGACTAGGTCTACCTCGATATACGTGCCATATCCTGGGTCGGGATATTACATTGTTACCTCTGTAAAAATAAGTTTGTCCCCAAACTTAGCAGTTCTAACTCCGGTGGTTCCCGTGGTTCCTCTAACATCGTGGTATAACTTAAATAGGCGTTTACATTTAACTAGATAAAAAATTTTGGTTGAGAATCAAGTTTTACAATCACATCAGATCATTGTACTACTTTTTCTATAATTTAGAGTGTATTTCGAAACCCTCAAGTGAATCTTAATTCCTTTCTATGGTTCTCCTAGTTCTCCGTAAATGTAAGACATCATTTGGTGAATACAATCATGAAATTTCCTAAACGTAGCTTTAAAACTCTATCCATTAAGTCTACTATTATATCTGGGGTATATATCATTCCAAGAGTGTCATATGGAACTAACAAAGTTCATATCGGTTTCTACGTGTCATTCCCTCTATAATAGGCCTACCGCTCAACTGATTGTTCCTTGACCTCATGTCAACTGTTTAAGAATATATGTGTCCCTGACCTGTATTCCATGTGTTTTGTATCTAACATGATTCAATAATAGTTCCGTTGATGGATATGTAAACAATGAGTCAAATAGTCTAGGTGTTCAGTCTCTACATTCAGTTAGCAACATAGAGGACATATTCCAATGTGTAAAAATAAAATAAAATAAAATATAAATCGGTCATGAGTAACTATAAGGGCATCTTTTTCCACTGATGTAGTACTAGAAACTCAGAAATTCTCAGATTCCTAATTTCCCAAGGAAGGTACTTCCTATTAAAGGTTTCTGTAACTGTTGCCAATCCTTGTTAGGTTCTTTCAAACTATCTTTCATCTCTCAATTCATTGTTACATCCATTCCCTTTCAGTGTATAAGTATTCTAATTAACTGTTACTTGTCACATGTATTGCCTTTCAAGGTGTTACTACTTTGTCTAGACATCACTATTAGCTCTACTACCTTTCAGGGTTATTTTCATTCCATTTAGATATTACTGTCAAATTCACTGCTTTTCCAGAGCGTCATATTTCCAATTCCATGTTACCTTCTATCTTCCAATGAATACTAACCGTTTTCTTCGTTCATTATGGAAGGGAATTTAGTTCTCACAAATTCTCATAGTATAGAATACTCATCTAAGCATAAACATCAAGTTCATAATTCGTAAATAGAATTTCAATTCTCAATAACTCTCGCAATATGGAACGATCGTCAAATCATAATCATCAAGTCTATAGTCTAGATATTGTCATTTAATTCTCAATGGCTCCCTCAATATAGAATAATCATTAATGGTAACTCAATAGATATCAAGTACATGCTTCCATAAGATAGCATAATCACCAAGGATTACTAATTTCAAAATCACTATGATTCCTTCCAAGTTTTTCTTAAGTATAACTACTATCTCCCATTCAAGCCTCGTTTATCTGTCTATATCATTCATCGAAACTTCCTTTAGTATATTTAGTAATACAATCTCAAGCATTTCCATCATTTACCTTTACGTAGTACTATTCTTAAAGATCACTATTTACTTGTTCACCTTAATTCTTCAAAAGTCATCAACTTCCATCATAACATGTAGTCTTTTTCCAAAACTAGTTAACCTTTAGTATCTTAACTTGCTGCCATCTTCTAGCAGTCACAAATCATTTAATTGTTTTTAAACCATCAATTTCTTTCTTAGATCAATTAAGAACTGTACACCTATGATCTGTACCCCTTATATTCTACGTATCTCATTCTTTACTAATGTTTTCTCCAATGTATAACATTCCGTGATAATGACTCTTCCAAGAGTCGCCATTCATTCTATCTCGTCTATCATGTAATCATTCGTATCTATAACAGTATGTAGTTCATTCTAAAGATCATAAATTTAGAATTTAAATCTATCATTGTTCCTTGAAGTTTACCAATTATGAAATCACTTACTCATCAATGTCTTTAAAATTCTATGAGATATACTATGTCGATCTAATACTCGTATATCTATGTTACGTACTCTACTTGTTTCATGCATAACATCTATCATCAATCATTCTCTTGGTGGAAATTGAACAGTTAACATATAACTTAGGAGTTCTGTTTCTATGTTCAGCTAGTAGTAAATATTGGAGCTATAATCAATATGTAGAGCTAACATTTAACAATATTGGGCATCTGTAAACAACTGAAAAAAATACCTGTGACTATTGGTA
This sequence comes from Nyssa sinensis, assembly GCA_008638375.1. Taxonomy (NCBI): domain Eukaryota; kingdom Viridiplantae; phylum Streptophyta; class Magnoliopsida; order Cornales; family Nyssaceae; genus Nyssa; species Nyssa sinensis. The sequence continues at coordinate 36,085,055 of CM018046.1, forward strand.
TAGTAGACTAATCATCTCCCAAAACTATTCACTGTAAAAGATCAATGGTCAGAATTCATTTAAGAGTCTATCTATCATGTCAGGATTTACTTTACTTGAACATTTGTAATACTAGTACATCAGTCTCATCCCCCATGAACCACTTATTACTAAATTATTCTAACACTAAATCTTTGATATCAACTGAGTCCAATAATTCAAATTTAATACTTTGATCATCTCCTGATATCACTAGGTTTGGTAGGATAGGTGTAGTGGTGTTGTAGAATTCCATTCATCAAGTCCACTAGGCATATGTTGTCCTAATAGTATCATAAGGAATTTGTAGTATCTGTATTGATTTCTAAATGTCATTTCTTCTATGTCACTACGCTTAACTTCCAGGTATAGACCAATCATTGAGAATACCTGTGCTCCTGATTTGTTTCTCATGTGTTTTAGGTTTAACATTTCTAAACAATTATCCTCGTGGTCATATAAAAATGGTTCAGTAAATAGCCTAAAGTTCACATGCTTTCCTGTCTAACATTCTCCAACAATAACTTTCCATCAGTCACTCTAAGCGGTTTATGCGATCCATAACTATCGATGTATTCCTTGTGATAACCATGTCTATAATTATAACCAGTAAGATGTCCAATCGATGTGTAAGATAATAGTCAATGATCGTATGAATTCTATTTAAAGAAACGTCAGTTTTATCTATCGATTCTAGTTCTAGTCCTATCTCCCATGACTCACAATCGAACCTATAGCTCTGATACCAAGCTGTCATGACCCGAAACCCACCCCATGCGGATCTAGTGTCGCGGGGCCGACCCTAAGGCCGTCCCTACTTTTTCCATTCCTAATCATAGTAACAACATGCCATGTGATTACGCCCAAAGAATAACGCGATAGTTGTAGTGCAGCTTTGGGGTGTTGATTCCACAAGGAGACAGATTAAAAGAAATAACAAACAGAATAAAGAAATTAAAGAAACTATTAAATGATTGACGAGAAAAATTAAAAAAAAATGATTTTAAATGCAAATTAAAATTAAACCAAGTGATTAACAGAAAAAGTACTCAAATTAACGAACAGTAGAGCGTCGGGAATCCCTTGAACATATTCGGTATTTTAATTATTTTTAATTCATTGATACCTCAATTGAGAATTTAATTCCAAAAATCCCAATCGAAAGATATAGGATTATAAACAAAAATTAAACCAAATGTAACCCTTTTGAAAAATCATTCATAACTTTTAAAACACCAAATTGTTATTCACATTCAGAAAACCCAACGACGACAATATACCCAGGGAGCAATATTGCAGCAAAGAATTAAATCAATATAAATAATCAATTGACCCAAACATAATCAAAGAACTAATCCATTCAATAGAAAAAGCATGACTGAATCTATAAACGGAATAAACTCTATAATTATTCAGAGAAGAAAATACCAATAATAAATTGAGAATGACAAAACCAAAGAATTTTCATAAATAAAAATCTAGTACATGAATCAAAAATAAATTAAAAATATCATCTAGTGTGCAAGTTCATCCCTAGCCTTACTTGAAAATTTAGTTATCCATACAAACGATGGACAACATAACCTGAAGCAGCTAGCGGCACACGATTTCTTTCACTCCTTCCTTCCTGCCGCACGTCAAAAACAGCCTCGCTTCTCTGCTTTTGTGCCACCCCTTCCTCTCATTTTCTTCTGTTTTTTTTCACGCCCCACACGCTAGGGCTAGCGCCCCTTTTTCCCATGCGTCAACACCTGGGCCTTCCAAGCCCCATCGCAATTTATCCAGCCCAATCCACGCCTCACTCTATTCAGTCGCACCTTTCTTCTATTCTTTTTTTTTCTTTTTTTCTTTTGCGTGGCGCTTGGGCCAGGCCTTGTTGACTTTTATTTTTCTTTTTCTTTTTTTCCATGCAGCCTTACTTCTTGTGAAGTCAACAATAAGTGGATTTGAACATGAAGGGCATGAGACTTGTCCCACATTTGCAGAGTAATCAATTAAACAAGACTTGCAGAAGACATGTGCACGTGCGGTAACCACGGGATCTTCTACTAGGTCATGACACAAACCACATACTTGTTCACTGTTTCCAGCATCAACCATGCTTCCAGTTCTCCCCACAGCAAAACTAGAATATACCACAAGGTAAGGATGATCAATAGCCTGTCGTAGGCGTGTGAGGAGGTCAAATATGTGAGCATAGTTGTTCAGCACAGTTCCTGCTTCAAAATATGTATTAAATTGGGCCTGACTTTCACTGTACAATGATTGGTAATAATCCTCCTCTTTGATATCTAAAGTGTCCCGTCTTAGTGAGACAATTATAGGAGGAAGAGCAAGATCTACAGTTTAGATGTAAAATATTATAAAATAATGCTCAAACATATCTCACTGTAAATTGAAATTAAATTAAATAATATAAATTATATCCCAACATTTCTATTCACATTTTAGCATGTTAATCTAATAATAGGATATTTAGAGTGCACTTTCGCGCACTCATCACACCCCCCAACTTGCTCATTGCTAGTCCCTAGCAATTTCCATACAAAAATGGCAAAAGAGGCCAAAGAAGATCACACACAGAAGGCATCTAATCACACTTTTCAGATTTGCATATCAATGCAATTTTCAGGAATTCATGAACCTTATAACAATCAATCCACTAATAGCAATTCGTAGAGTGTGTGTGCTCCAAACCATATCCATCTAACCACAAACCGTGACACATGCAACATCAAGAACATCTCAAGCAAAAGGTTCGACTCCATATCTCACGGGTATAAAAGTGTTTCATGTAGGGGTTCTCTCTATGGATTTGACAAGGGGTGTACACGCTCAATGAAGAATTAAGCAATTATGTACAAGCAAACTTGATCTTATGATAAGCAAACTAACAAATGAGACTTCCACCACTCTTTCCACAGGCTAACTTAGAATCAGAACGATCAACATAAAAAGACAAGAAAAAACTATATGTGTTTGTTGGCTCAAAGTTGGCTACTAAGTGTCTACGACGAGAAGGGTTAGCTTGAAAGCCTCAAACGTTAATCCTAAGTTGACCTTCGTCATATCCCAAGTATATCCGCCGTCATACCACTAACCATGTAGTAATATTCTCAAAAGAAGTGCCCATTTCAACAGATCAATGAACGCTTATCATAATTTTCTGCATTTGTAGGCTCTCAATTCTCTCCAAAACTCACATGAATACTTAAGCAAAAGAGCTCTCTAGCTACATGTGTCAAACCACCACCTTACCACAAAGTTTGGATAAGTGCATTAAAAGTTCTGTGAATGCCTCAGCAGAATGATTATGGTGGATTCGGTGAATTCACGAAAATGGCTATGAATGAGAATGAGTACTCATGTGAAAAAGATGCACGTGTGATGCAAAAATTTTTTTTAAAAAAATTCATGTGTCATAGAGTTCCAGCATGCATTTTAAATCTTGAATTCGCACCACCACCCCCTAACTTAAATGAAACATTGTCCTCAACGTTTAACAATCAAAATTGAATGGAGGATACTAAAAAGGAGAGAATACACCTGATGTGTGACGCGGGCAGCTCGCTAAGCACCAAAGATGGCAACCTAAACTAACAAAATGAAATTAACCTGCCAATAAAAACAAAAAAAAAAAATTGCAGCAAACAAAAAGAAAAAGGACGAAAATAAAAGAGAACAAAAACAAAATAAAACAAATAAAATAAAGAGAAAGAAAAAAAAGCATACCTGCATGGCGCGATCAAGGTTGATAGACCGGGTCCATAAGTGGAATGTCTTCCACTTCCAGAACTTGCCTATCAATTAAAATTTTAAGGCGTTGACATTTACTTTAAAAATCCGACCATCTTTGGGATCCTCTATTTCTACTACCCCATTTTTAAAAACATTCTTCACTATAAAGGGTCCTGTACACCTAGACCTAAGTTTTCCTAGGTGTTTATTGAGTCTAGAATCATATAAGAACACTCGATCATTAGGCTTAAACGTTTTTCTCAAAATATTTTTATCATGAAACGCTTTCATTTTAGCCTTATAGATTCTAGATTTCTCATAAGCATCATTTCTCAATTCCTCTAACTCGGTTAATTGCAATTTTCTTAGCTTACCTGCTTCGCCCATGTCAAAATTGAAATGTTTGACGGCCCAATAGGCTCGATGCTGGAGCTACACAGGTAAGTGGCAAGGCTTTCCAAAAACAAGCCTATAAGGGGACATGCCTAAGGGAGTTTTGAAGGCTGTACGGTAGGCCCCAAAGTGCATCAACTAGTCTTAAAGACCAATCTTCACGATCTGGGGGTGATAAGTAGTAGAGATTTTATGTACCACCCCATATTTTTTCATCAAAGCCTCAAAAGAACGGTTGCAAAAATGTGTGCCTCGGTCACTAATGATAGCATGTGGTGTACCAAATTGAGACAACACATTCTCTTTGAGAAATTTAATCACCGTTTTATTATCATTACTCCTGCAAGTTGCTGCCTCTGCCCATTGTGATACATAATCTACTGCCACAATAATATATTGATATCCAAAGGAAGGAGGAAATGGTCCCATGAAGTCAATGCCACAACAATCAAAAATTTCAATCACTAAAATTGGGTTTAAGGGCATCATATTACGACGGGACATAACTCCTAACTATTGACACTTTTCACATGAGCGACAATAGATGTTAGCATCTTTAAACAAGGCAGGCCAATAAAAGCCACACTGCAGAATTTTTGCAGCAGTTCTCTTCATTGAAAAGTGGCCCCTACAAGCTTGGGTTTGACAAAATTCTAAGACACTAGTAATCTCTTCATCAAGGATGCAACGCCTTAAAATTTGGTTAGGGCAGTATTTGAAAAGAAAAAGGGTTATCCCAATAGAAATTCCGTACCTCAGTCATGAACTTCCTCTTATCCTAAGCGCTCCAATCCACCGATATCTAACCTTTAACACCTCTAACTCCCTAGTGAGTATCTCCACCTTAGCCTTCAAGTTATCCTCCTCCCTGAGATGGTAAATTCCACCACCATTTTGGTTCCCTGTAGGTCGTGACCTATTTGTGCTCTCAAGAGCACTAGGTCCTGTCCAAGTGTGAGCTTTTTCAGCAAGCTCATTGAGGTACTCTATGGCCTCATCAGGATCTTTCTGCAAAAACTCACCATTACACATCATCTCACCACTCTCTAGGTGTAAGTCCCTCATAGAAGTAACTCACTAGACGCCAACTCTCATACCGATGGTGAGGGCACACACTCAACAATTCCTTAAATCTCTCCCAAGACTGATACAAAGTCTCACTGTCCTTTAGTGCAAAAGTGGATATCTGTCATTTTAAAGCATTGGTCTTATGTTGGGGAAAGTATTTAGTAAAGAAAACCTGAGTCATCTCATTCCACGATCCAATCGACCGTGGTCTTAGTGATTATAGCCAACTCTTAGCTCTATCCTTCAAAGAGAATGGAAAGAACTTAAGTCTCGCGATGTCAACTGTTGCATTTTGACTATAGAAAGTCGCAACTACCTCTTCAAACTTCCTAATGTGCACATATGGATTTTCATTTTCCAAACCATGAAATGTAGGGAGTAACTGTATCACCCTGGTTTTAACATCAAGTTAACGAGTATTGCATGGAAACATGATGCATGATGGTGTGGCTGTGTGTGTAGGGTGGAGGTAATCCTGAAAGATCCTGGTGGGTTGATCCTCGTGTTCACTCATTTTTTCAGAATTAGAAGAATTATCAAACAAAAAATTAGAAAAATTAGACTCTAAATCTGGCTCTAACACAGGCCTACAAGCAAATCGACCTAATGCGTCCCTATACCTATTATGAATGCAAGATAACAATTAAAAAAAAAAAACACGAAAAGAAAAATAAAATAAAATAATAATGCAACAAGTAAAAAGAGGGAACGAAGTTACCGCCTTTACAAACTACTGAAAAGAAAAAATATCTATTGATTCTTCTATTGTCTCCCTAGCAACGGCGCCAAAATTTGATTACGCCCAAAGAATAACGCGGTAGTTGTAGTGCAGCTTCGAGGTGTCGATTCCACAGAGAGACAGATTAAAAGAAATAACAGACAGAATAAAGAAACTAAAGAAAATATTAAATGATTGACGAGAAAAATAAAAAAAAATGATTTTAAATGCAAATTAAAATTAAACAAAGCGATTAACAGAAAAAGTACTCAAATTAACGAACAGTAGAGCGTCGGGAATCCCTTGCACATATCCGGTATTTTAATTATTTTTAATTCACTGATATCTCAATTGAGAATTTAATTCCAGAAATCCCAATTGCAAGATATTGAATTATAAACCAAAATTAAACCAAATGTAACCCTTTTGAAAAATCATTCGTCACTTTTAAATCATCAAAATGTTATTCACATTGAGAAAACCCAACGACAGCAATATACCTAGGGAGCAATATTGCAGCAAAGAATTAAATCAATATAAATAATGAATTGACCAAAACATAATCAAAGAACTAATACATTCAATAGAAAAAGCATGACTGAATCTATAAACGGAATAAACTCTATAATTATTCGGAGAAGAAATACCAACAATAAATTAAGAATGATAAAACCAAAGAATTTTAATAAATAAAAATCTAGTACATGTATCAAAAATAAATTAAAAATACCATCTAGTGTGCAAGTTCATCCCTAGCCCTACTTGAAAATTTAGTTATCCATACAAACGATGGACAACATAACCTGAAGCAAATGGAGGCACACCATTTCTTTCACTCCTTCTTCCTTCTTGCCGCACGTCAAAAACAACCACGCTTCTCTGCTTTTGCGCTGCCCCTTCCTCTCATTTTCTTCTGTTTTTTTTTTCACGCCCCACACGCGAGGGCTAGCGCCCCTTTTTCCCTTGCGTCAGCGCTTGGGCCCTCCAAGCCGCACCTCAATTTATCCACCCCGCACTGCAATTTATCCAGCCCATTCCGCGCCTCATTCTATTCAGCCGCACCTTTCTTCTATTCTTTTATTTTATTTTATTTTTTTTCTTTTGCATCAGCGCTGGGGGCCAGGCCTTGTTGACATTTCTTTTCCTTTTTTTTCCATGCGGCCTTACTTCTTGTGAAGTCAACAGTAAGTGGATTTGAACATGCAGGGCATGAGACTTGTCCCACACTAGCAGAGTAATCAATTAAACAAGACTTGCAGAAGACGTGCACATGCAGTAACCCCGGGATCTTCTACCGGGTCATGACACAAACCACATACTTGTTCACTGTTTCCATCATCAACCATGCTTCTAGTTCTCCCCATAGCAGAACTAGAATATACCACAAGGTAAGGATGATCAACAGCCTGTCGTAGGCGAGTGAGGAGGTCAAATATGTGAGCATAGTTATTCAGCACAGTTTAAATTGGGCCTGACTTTCGTTGTACAATGATTGGTAATAATCCTCTTCTCTGATATCTGAAGTGTACTGTCTTAGTGAGACAATTCTAGGAGGAAGAGCAAGATCTGCAGTTGAGATTTAAAATATTATAAAATAATGCTCAAACATATCTCATTGTAGATATAAATTATATTAAATAATATAAATTATATCCCAGCATTTCTATTCACAGTTTAGTATTTTAATCTAATAATAGGATATTTAGAGTGCACTTTTGCGCACGCATCCCCATGTACTAAAAATTTAAAACAATAATCAGCAAAAGTCTTTTCAATAACAATAATCAGCGGAAGTCTTTCATTACATAGTATGGTTCTACAATAATCAAAAATAAGAACCGGACATAACCAGTACCCGTAGGTGGTGAATACATGGAAGAACTAAAACATAAACTGGTACAGTTCCTCAAAATATCCTCAAAATATCGAGAAAAACTCAAAGGCCATCATTGCTCAAACTCAGGACATGATTCGTGGCAGGCTCACCTCTTCTAGAGGGATTCAAGACTCTCTCTCTAATAGATATCTCCAGTGTACTTGGTCTTTACCTTGTAGTATTTTTAATATGTAATAGTTCTCAGCATGGGCCATGAGCTCTAGGTTTTCTTGTATTTCCTTTTTGCTTGTCTGAGGGTATGCCCTCTTGTTTTGTATTTCTGTTTTGTCTTGGTTTATTTCCTGCTTGGGGTTGTGAGTTCTTCTGCCTGTAGTAGTTCTCCTTCCCTTTAACTTGTTCGAGGGTATGCCCTCTTGATCTTGTATTTATTTTTCTTCTTTTATATATCTTTTACTTATCAAAAAAAAAAAAAATATCCTCCAACGCTCTTAGACTCCTACTGGGGTCCTGCAGCATCGCTACCTGAAAGGTGGTAAGTAAGGTGAAATGAGCTACAAAAGCTCAGCAAGTAAATACAGATCTCCGACACTGGTATTGGTGATCATAAAAGAATATGAATCCATGAATAAGAATATGATAGCCAATCAACATGAAACTCTCAATAACAATATATCAACATGAATGTACTACCACAATAAACCGATTACAATCAAATCAATAAGGAATGTCTCTCAATATAAGATAAGTCATAAAGGATAGTGTCATTCAACAATCGTAGTCATATCAATCATATAAGAGATGCATTTACACTGTTCAGGGATCGGCACACCCTCGGTCTTTTGTGGCCCGGCATATCCCCCAATGGAAACTCCAATCAAACCAAACTCCAATGTATTGCCAAGTGTCCATTCACGAACTTGATCCGTAGGTCTCTAGTCGATCAGAAAGCATCAGATGGATATTGTGACTGAGCACAAATCTGGCAGTCATAAACATATCATGATCATAAGTGATTCCATAAGAGTATAAAAATGGAATATCGTATATACAATGAAAACATAATAGTAGGCTTTTCAAAGCATGGTTCAACATGATAATTGTAACACCCAGACTTGCTTAATTAATAATTAGTAAACTAATTATTAATTAGAACCGACATAAAGAATAATTAAGACAGTTAATCGGGAATTTCTGGATAGTCACGATAGACCAATAAAATAATTAAACACGTTAAGAGATGAGGGTGTAATACCTGAACCTAATTATCAATTAATTAGGTGAAATGATGTCATTATAACACTACGGAAACCCGAATTAGCAAACTATGACGGCCACAGATGAATAATAACTGACACGGGGGCCATTGACATCGAAGCTAACTGAAATATGAATCCCCCAGAAGAAACCGTTTCGTAAAAAGAGCAACATAAAAGAAATTATGAAGGAAAAAGCTAAAACGGAATTCCGCGCCTGCCAAACGAGGCCTAAGCCCAAAATGTGGAAAATGCCCAAAAGTGAGGCCAAGGGGATTTGAACCCTTGACCAAGTCGGGCAAGATTAATGGCACCCAAAAATTACCAAGTGGGCTACCAGCAACTTTGTGCCAAAATATACAACAGAATTGTATATAAGCTCAATTTAACTAAGGCCACCTCCCAAATTGGCCAATGGCCATACATGCAAACCCCTTATTATGAACTCACATCATCCCACCTCAGCCATATGGTCCCACTTGAATCTCTGATATGCATGCATCTATACATAGATGTATATCTATAGGTGTGCATTAGTGTGTATATATAATTGTATATATATATATATAAATGCTCCTTCAAAACACAAAGTGTACATGTGTTCTGCACTCAGACGTGAGGGGGAGAAACCAGAGCATGAGTGTGGGAGTGACTGTGAGAGAGGGAGGGAGATTGTGTATGAGGAAGTATGTGTGCATGGTGTGTTCCATGGAGGCGCACAAAAGAGGAAGGAACTAAGGGGTACACGACTGAACTGAGGTCTGAGGTGCCAAAACCGAACCACCAAGTGGAGAAAGACCGATGGAAGGTATAAAATTCCAAACCCACCATCCTTCTCTTTCTAAAAATCTTAAGTATATGTATACTGTTTGTGAATTCTTTATGCATGCATGACATATTCTAACAATAAGGGGTTATTATGAGTGAACTGGGAGGGTCAGATAGGCTTGAAAAACCCAAAACCGTAAGCAGCCGCCATTAGAGGACCTTGCTTGAACTGGGTCTGATTCGACTTGAAGAAAACCTTGATTAAGGGATAAAGATCAAAACTAGAAATGATAAGGATCACAATGCAACAAAAACCAAAGGAAATGGCTGAATAATAAGAAATTTATGGGCAGTTGCAGGTCACGGGTTTTCTTTGAAACACCCTCAAAACGCGATTCAAACCTGCATTCTTGAATGCAATGAGGAACCCTACACATGTACGACACTAACAGGCCAATAACCATAAAAAATGATGGAGAAACAAGCTCAAATCGAGCCTGTTGCAGACCGTAATGATAGTGAGAAAATCCAACGTTTTGATTCATTTCGATCCATGAAATGAATGCTAAACCAGTCCCTAGGATTCCAGAAACGAGTTAAAATGGAAAGTAGAGGGAATCGGCACTTGAAAATCCACGAAATTAGGAAAAAATAGAAATTGAAATTAGGGTTATTGTTCATCATCATGAGGAAGACGATGAACAGTGCCGGACACGGGTCGGATCTGATTTGGGTTGAGTCGGAACCCGACCGGATATAAGGTGCAAGTCGAACTACGTTGTTTAGGCCAAATGTTTTAAATTTTAAATCCAATTAGGGCTGTTTGGGTGCAGAGGTAACAAATTAAAATTTGGAATTCAGGCCAAACCTAAACATGGATAAGGGGCCAAATTAGAATAACAAGGATATGTTATTCCGGTTCTCTGGCTTAGCCTGAACCGGCGGGTTCACCACATATCTAGTCCAGTCTAGGGTTTAATTAAACAAACCCAACGGTTCAAAGGCTAAAATGAAAGGAAGTTAAACCAGTATTTTCCTAAATTACATTTTGACCCCAACTATTCTGGATAATTGTATTCCGGCCCAGATTTCAAGAAATCAGTTTAAATAAGCCCCTGAAAAATAAATAATTAATAAAATAAATAATTTAATTATTTTATTAATTGGGTAAAATTACTATTTTATCCTAGGACACTAAATGGGTCAAACAAAGTCCAAATAAAAGAAATGAATAGTGTATTCCTACTAATTTGGGCATTCCGGACTCAATGGTGGAGTCCGATTTGAGAAATTAAGTCCCGAAAAATAAAGACACGCAAATGGTAAATGATTGTACTGCCCCTAATGATACCTAGGGCAGATTAAACATAAAAGATAGTCCATTTTGATTATGTTGGGCATTCCGGACTCAACGGTGGAGTCTGATTTGGGAAATTAAGTCCCGAAAAATAAAGACACGTAAATAGTAGATGACTATACTGCCCCTAATGATTCCCAAGGCCAATTAAACATAAAAGATAGTCCAATTTAACTATGTCGAACACTCTGGACCTAATGGTGAGGTCTATTTTATGAACTGAGGTCACGAAAAATTAGCTACACAACATGAAAAATTAGCTACACAACATGTGAAATTACCAAAATGCCCCTGATGCCATACGAAGCCTAAATGAAGTCCGATTGGGAAGAAATTAATACCGATAGAAGCCCGGATACTCGTGAAACTGTATACATGATTAAATGACAAATCAGGGTCAGAATCTTACAAAACGTAAAATTACCTAAATGCCCCTGATGCTATACGAAGTCCAAATGGGACAAAATTGATACTGATAGAGGCCCAAACACTCGTGAAACTGTACACATAATTAAATGACGAATCAGGGTCAGAATTTCACAAAACATAAAATGACCAAAATGCTGTTGAGCATGGAAAGTGCAAGTAGAGGTCGAATAAAGGCCAATCTAATCTAATAAATTGTCATAAGCCAAATTATGGAAATTGAGAGGCTAATTGCGACTCTGGAATAGTCGACGTATAAAATGAGAAATGACTGATGTGTCCTGATGAACAAAAGCAGATACCAAATGAAGTCCAAAAAACTTAGAAAGCTATATATAAGATATATGGGATATTCTGAGGATCACGATAGGGTCCGGGGCAAGAATGATAAAATTATCATTTTGTCCCTAAGGTTAAATAAGTACTTAACTGATAACAATTTGAGTACAAAAGACTTAGAACTTTATATTTAAGATATGTGAACTATTCTGAGGACCACGACAGGGTCCAGGACAAGAATGGCAAAATTACCATTTTGCCCCTAAGGTTAAATAAGTACTTAACTGACAACGATTCGAGTCCAAAGGACTTAGAACCTTCTATTTTAGATATGTGGACTATTCTGAGGACCACGACAGTGTTCGGGACAATAATGGTGAAATTACCATTTTGCCCCAAAGGTTAAATAAGTACTAAACTGATAACGATTTGAGTCCAAAGGACTTAGAACTTTATATTTAAGATATGTGGACTATTTTGAGGACCACGACAGGGTCTGGGACAAGAATGGTAAAATTACCATTTTGCCCCTAAGGTTAAATAAGTACTTAACTGATAACGATTGAAGTCTAGATGACTTAGATCATAATCCTGCCTAATTAAAGAATGAAATATCCTCGGATGAAACCCAATGAAAGGGCAACAGGCTACTAGGCTATCCTAGGTAATCCAATAGACGCCTAAGATGATGAATAAGACATGAATGGATGAATTCTGATTTTTCTATGACTGATGATGATTATTCAGGATATGCATGGAGGTGCCTAACATAATTGGAGGTTATCAGATTATCAGAACATGGAGATAAGTGAACAGTTGGTAAGTAACTTGGAACTTCTGACTTGGTGTATAAGTTACACTGTCTAGATACTGTATTTTGATACACTGTACCGTTTTATATGCTATACTGTTTAAATGCATATACTTAAATGCATACCCTTTTGTACTACATTACACGTGGCATGTTTTTGTTCTGTGATTGATATACTGGTATCCTGTATTGTTCTATCTATTCTAATCTGTTGTTCTATTTAGTTCAGTCCTATTTTATTCTACTAAACTGCATTTAAAGTGGATTTATAAAACTGTTATTTCAGAAATAACTAAACCCTCCTGTGCTTTGTAAGCAAGAATTAGTTTTTGAAACCCATGACAGAACCTGTGTTACTCACTGGGCTTATTTAGCTCACCCCATTATCCTAACATTTTTCAGGATTTAACTCCATTGGATTAGAAGGCAGTATGATACGACATGGATAGGCAGAGTGGCATTCCAAGTAAAGGATCTGATGGCACTGATTTGTGGAGACTTGGATTCTTGTGGATTGAATTTGGTTATTCAAGTAAGTGTCATGATTTGATTGATGTGATTCTTATGCACTAGATATTGAGACATGGCTCATGGTAATGGTACTCTAGAGAGATTAGATATGCTCTGTGTTATATGTTTGATTATAGACATGCTCTATGGTTAGAGTTGTTAGTTATCTGGTGTTAGACTTGCTCTGTGGTACATACCTCTATGGTATTTATAAATGAGTTGCGTTCCCGAGATGAAAAGTTT